>CM069458.1:17922243-18140069 GCA_035610835.1 Ophiura sarsii
AGGATCTGTTCGAACATGCCGAACACTCATGTGATCAGACATTTTTCAGTTTTCAATAGTCAAACAAAACACCTCTTCCGCACGATGGCATTCATTTAACCGATGAGGGATTAGTGGTGTTCAGGTCGCACATTGAGTCCGCTTTGCTCTTTTTTAACAGTAATCCAGATGTGTTTGAATACCCCAAGTAGTGTGTGTAAGTCAGTCACTTAATTTAATCTCTTCTACAATAATCGGGGGGGGGGGGGGGGGGGGGGGGGGGGATTAGACAAGTTTCCCACTGCTCATCTGTTTGGAGTAAAATTTGAAGAAACAGGGATTTAAATCCCAATTATTGATTCTTAATATAAGAAATATTTATAATGGTAAATGATAGTTTATTATTAAGCCAAATGTAAATTATTACCTCATTGTATAATTGGTAATCTATCAATTGGCCACTGGTTTCTACTCATCAAGTAGTTATTTAATCTATTACCATTCAAGAAATCAATTATTTTGTAAATTATCACATGAGAAATTATCGGTGGTAGATTGGATTGTATTTCAATTGGCGCATTTACAAATTTACAAATTTACAAATTTAATAAAATTGATTTGAGAGAAAGCATTGATAATTCAAGGTTAGGACCATCTTTTAAAAATTGGAGCTCTTTATGAGCATCTCTCTAAAAAGTTAGGCCTTAGGTATATTCACTCGGACCTTCCAATTTTATTTGGTTAATATTGTAGT
Source organism: Ophiura sarsii (assembly GCA_035610835.1). NCBI lineage: Eukaryota > Metazoa > Echinodermata > Ophiuroidea > Amphilepidida > Ophiuridae > Ophiura > Ophiura sarsii. The sequence goes on from CM069458.1 coordinate 17,922,977, forward strand.
CTTTACAACAAATTTACATAATTAACCTTGACTGTTTTTGTCTAGTAAGACGACCAAAATATGAATATTTATCAATGTATTATATATAAGGTATCATAGTATCCTTGATTATGCGTAATGCATGTCGTGTAAAATTGCGAAATTAAATTGTCTTGGTACAGAGCCGATTTGCTCTTATTCAATTTTGTCTCCCTGCATACACAATTTCTGATGTCTACGGGTAATAAAGTTTAAGCCATAGAGTTTAAACTCTTTTAGCCAATGAAGCAGAAATTGTTTGCTATAGTTTGCTGGTCCCGTAGCAACCTTTTGACACTCACGATCACTCTCCGGGAGCCCGCGAATTATTCCTTTGTTTTTGTGTTTTTCTGCTCGTATCCATCTTTGTTATTATCATTCGCTTATTTGCTCTGTACTCAAGCAGGTTGATTTCTAAAATAAAACCTCTCCCACCCTCCCAGTTGTTGCTCTATGACATGTCATGCTTCTGGATGATCTTGGCATCGATGGGCGGCCATGTTCCTTGATTTTTCTTGGCCGTCCCTCTATTTCCCTTAGAAACCATGTTCGGGGTTGATCATGGTTTCTTCGTACCCCTCCAGGCCTCTGTTCATTGATTTTTCTTTGGCCTGTGGTTGCCCTTCGCGGCATTAGTGTGTGTAGACCATTTTCTGGATTTTTTGGTCTCCACTGGTATTAAAAACCCCCCCAGGCCTCTGTTCCTTGATTTTTCCTTGGCCTGCGGTTTGCCCTGCGCGGCATTAGTTGTGCGAGCCCATGTTCCTTGATTTTTCTTGGTCTCCAAAAATCCTTCCCCTCAGGCCTTTGTTCCTTGATTATCTCAGGCCTTATTTGATTGAGAGTAGCAGTTAAATTGAACTTAGTATATAGTTGTAATTGAGGGAGTAAAATTTGAAGAAACAGGGATTTAAATCCCAATTATTGATTCTTAATATAAGAAATATTTATAAATGGTAAATGATAGTTTATTATTAAGCCAAATGTAAATTATTACCTCATTGTATAATTGGTAATCTATCAATTGGCCCACTGGTTTCTACTCATCAAGTAGTTATTTAATCTATTACCATTCAAGAAATCAATTATTTTGTAAATTATCACATGAGAAATTATCGGTGGTAGATTGGATTGTATTTCAATTGGCGCATTTACAAATTTACAAATTTACAAATTTAATAAAATTGATTTGAGAGAAAGCATTGATAATTCAAGGTTAGGACCATCTTTTAAAAATTGGAGCTCTTTATGAGCATCTCTCTAAAAAGTTTAGGCCTTAGGTATATTCACTCGGACCTTCCAATTTTATTTGGTTAATATTGTAGTCTTTACAACAAATTTACATAAATTAACCTTGACTGTTTTTGTCTAGTAAGACGACCAAAATATGAATATTTATCAATGTATTATATATAAGGTATCATAGTATCCTTGATTATGCGTAATGCATGTCGTGTAAAATTGCGAAATTAAATTGTCTTGGTACAGAGCCGATTTGCTCTTATTCAATTTTGTCTCCCTGCATACACAATTTCTGATGTCTACGGGTAATTGAAAGTTATGCCTACCTATAAATTCCGGTGTATTGCCATCCAAAGGTAAACCTCTCTGGTCCACACGATCAAGACCCCATGAGCTGACTGCCAAGGCATGCACTATTCCGTCTTCTTCGATGTATTTGACATGTTCAGATTGTCGCAACTGTAATAATAATACAACAATGCCATTGTCTTGTCCAAGCAAATAAAGTGTTCTGATCGGTTGCGCATACCGCGTGCTCTAATCGCAATAATGACTGCACGTTTGGCCGCCGAAACTCAGTAGACAAAGTTTTTGTATCAATATTTCGATAAAACAAAGATATACACTAATAAATGCAAGCAATATAATAACGATACCGTGAGGTCACTTTGTATTTTTATCTTCTACATATGCGGTCAAAGGATGAGTCATTTTTCAACAACTTTAAACTTCACTTTAATAACTAAACCGTAACAGAAGAATCAATTATTTTTTATGTTTTAATAAATGCTTTTAAAGCAATTATGTATTTCAAAATTCATAGTACTCTCAGAGTGAGTCAAAATATTCAGATCCTTTTTTTAAAAAAATCAGTAGAAAACTATTTTAATTGTTTTCTATTCTAAACAATACTGCTAAATAAATAAACACTTAGCACCACAATGACAATTAGTCATGTAGACAAAAGCTTCATAATTAATAGAAGGCCTATTGTCAATATTCCATGGGTTGTTTTATTTGAAAATTGCACACTTAAATCAAACTTTTACAGTAATTCCGTGGAACAAGTTAGATAATTACTTTTGGGGAAATACACATACCGCTCACAAGGAATAACCGAATCGAACAAAATAAAATGTATATTAAATCCAACAATATGTGGTTGTTAATCATTATCTTAAATTTATCAATTTCTGTTCTTAAATTGTTTCTAAAAATCAGTAGCATCAGGACTGAATATTTTGACTCCTCCTGTATACTTATCTATTTTCTTTTAAAAACCTAAACTCATTTACGTCTAGTCAGTTTATAAATATAAGACAATAGGCTACCAACAATCTTTAGTAAACTTTCGAGGGAAATAATTTTGAAAGCTTCTTACCTTGTCTACCGTATCTGAGGAGAGTCGAGCTGAGAATCCCTTGATTGTATGCTGGTATTTATGTTTAATCTTCCCATCGGATGTACCACGAAGGACAGAAGCTTCGAAAGCACTGGCAAACGAATTCACGTCAACGTCGTCCTACATGTATGGAATATAACGGGCATCAGCAAAAGTTAAGTACCGTACACTGTTAAAACGCTGTTTAAAATGTTTAAACAACCAAAGTCAACCAGTGCATCGCTCAACGTTGTTTAACATTTAATAACTTGTTTACAATTTTAAATAAGCGATTCACTGGTTAACTTGGGTTTTTTCAGCGTTTTAACAACAGTGTATATAATTTTTATTCATTCATCAAAGTAGCAAGAAAATTATGAAAAGAGGAAAATAAATAACTTTCATTCTAAATCCAATGAAACCGGTTTTGTGATTGAAATATTTGACGTAATATTTCTTTCATTCCATAGACCTTCCCAACAAATTATTTTAGGCGATAGTTATTTTCTTAATGGCGTAGGATTCTCTTATCTCAATGTAAACCGGCAACTCGATAGTCACGTTATATACGAGGTATCATCTCTCAAGTTTCAGTTTTTGGTCTGATGTTGTCAGTCTTGTCCAAACCTCCTACTATATTACCGTAAGTTTAGGCCGCACTGCCAAAATAGTACGAATGGATCATACGTATATGTGAGTCATCATACGTATATAAGTACGATGTATACAATAGTCGCTACGTAATATTTTGCGCCATCAAACGTAGCAAGCGCCAATGGCAATTGATATGAAACAATTTTTGGAATCACCATGAGAAATGCAATAACTAAGTACAAACATGCCTAGTAATGGTTCAGTAACCCTTGAGATAGATTTGGAAAGTTGGAAAGATTTCTGACAAATCTGTTTTGTATATGGTAAAACCCGCGTTGAAATTAATAGACTATAGGAATATTTCAAATAGATCAATTTGTATGTTTGCTTGCAAAATATGTGCAAATATCGCTTGAGTCTGATGTACAAAATTGGTCGAATTTGCAAGAACGACGAAGGAACATCCGGCTATCAATCATGTATAAAATTCATGCAAATGATATAGCAATCCCAATTCCAGAACATATCCAACGTCAAACTACAACGACTACTAGACAATATCACCCAAAGAAATTCCGACTAGTCAAAGCATCCAAAAATGTGTATAAATACAGCTTTTTTGCAAATACCATATCAGAGTGGAACAACCTCCCTTCATCCGTCTTAGAGTCAAAAGCCGTTGAATGTTTCAAAACCGGTGTAAATAAGCATGTAACGTAGATTAAGTTCATTTGGTCTGTCTCATCATTCGCCATTTTGTTTTTCTCAATTAGATGTTGCTTTAAGCAATTTTATTGAGTATTAATTTAGATAGATTAGATAGTCACGTATGAGACATACGTAGTGTTGCAAATGTTCCCATGCTTTTTGTCAAAATGAAACGAAATGTGAGCTACACGCTGTCATTATCTTTAGAGGCCCGGTGTTACCCACTTAAATAGCTGTTCCTTTGTTATAAATTACACGTATAATACATGGTACCCATGTGACTAATTGTGTATGTATATACTTCATGTACAGGGTGTCTCAACAAAAATAGGACTATGTTTCATGACGCTGTAAAACTTGTTATGACCATTGGACCATGATGAATTTAGTTTCAATGTAAAGCCCAATTAGTTATTATGATATCCTGGAAGTATGAGATCAATCCGATGAAAAATAAGAAAACTAGCACAGTTTGCGTAAACCATGTCATTTACTGGATTGTACAATGGGATTTACATACAAGCCAGTAAATAACATGGTTTACGTTTCATTCAACAACTCCCCCATACCTTAAGTACAGTAACAAAGCGTTGTTGATTTGAGATAAACCCACTGTTCATATGCAAATTACTAGGATAGCGAACCTTATTTGGAAACCGCAAAATTGTAAACAAACAAAAAATGTTCGCAAAAATGTGTTCATTTTTTCGGCGTATAAATGCATTTCGCCATGCAATCCCTAAAGTTAGCAAATAGCTTTATATACCGAAATGTAGCTATACCCCTGAGGAAAATATTCTTGCCGAGGGCCATATGTAAAGGTTCACTTCTAAAGCCACAATTTTAGCCGAACCGTCGCTACCTGAGCACAAGAGAATCGCCAATTTTGCATCATCGCGGCGAAATGTGTTCGCTTTGATCTCCGGGACCGTATCACTATTGAAACGGAGGGGTGTGTTTTGATTTTATACAAATATTCTATAAACATGTATCAAAATGTGTTGTGTAAATTAAACACATTCTTGATTTAATTTTTCTCTGAATGTTAAAGGTGGTGTGTGAATAAAATGCTATTTACAAAATATTTTTAATTTCACAATAACTTGCGAAATAATTTGTCTTCTCTCATGTTTACCTTTTGTAACCCAGCCCATTCTGAAGTTCGATCGCCCATTTACGGGGAATGGACGATGTCCAAATAAGGGCCTAATTATAATAAACGTAAACTTTTTTTCTCGATTTTTAAAGAGCAGCTATTTTTTTATGTCAAATTAAGCCTATTAAAACAAGTTTTGTACTTGTTTTCATTAATTATCCAAAACGATATTCACATTTGAATGATGCAAATATGTCTGGTCGTTGTTGAACGGGGTTCAACAAGGTCTTCGTCGTTGTTTATCTTGAATCGACAACGGTAAGACGGGTTTATTTTGCTCGGGCAGCTTGCTGCCCTCGCAAAATAAACCCGTCTTACCGTTGTCGATTCAAGATAAACAACTCCGAAACCTTATTGAACCCCTAAATATGTTACAATTATTATAAACATAGACAATTATCTATCAGTCAATAGCAAAGATTAGTTTGGTAATACATTTAATTCTGACACAAAGTACGGTGTAACAACATTGACTTAAAAATAACGTACACTGGGGTTTGCTCATTTACCTTTAGAACAATGATGTACTGTCCTGGTATCCTGTATTTCTCTGGTTTCGTGTGTAGAGGCATCTTACCATCGACTGGTTGCATCGCGCATAGCGCCACCATGACCAAAATGGGGATCGGACCCATACTGAAATGAATGATACATTGACAGCTTTTCAAGCCAAGAAGGTTAAATGAGGCTTTCTTTCTTTGCTTATATTGTCTTTCTTTAAATTTGTCCTATACCCTGTATTAGTTTATAATTCTTGTTACTTAAAGGGACACAATGATATGTTGAACTTTTTTATTTTAATTAATTTACTTCAGAATTCAAGATGAACATTAAAAATTGCCATTATTGATGTTTCTACTAAAAAAACACCCAGCAAAACTTGATTAAAACAATGTTTTAAATATGTTGGAATACCACCCTTAGTAAAATGCTGATCTGGCCAGATCAGCATTTTTTGAATCGACGTTTTGTTGTACAAAGAGGGCTGATTTTTCTTAATCCTTATAGGTGTAAGTTCATACATGTAAAACAATTGTAAAAATAAACAAATCCCAGTTTGTATCATATATTTTGGTAATTGAGGGCGCTGCCTCCACCACATCTCTTAATGCCCATTTAAGCATAATTCTAAGCACTTGAATGCAGCTGTGTTTTATTCACGAGTCCTCTTGTCTTGTCTTGCCTATATTCTCTTTTAGATGAACACCAATTAAGAAGAAATTGTTGCAATAATTCATTATTAACATCGACTGACTTACCTTGAGAAATGACTTTGAATCAAAGCAAATTAACAACATGGGAATCAATTGCCAAAATACCTTAAAGGCATATTATGTGATCTTTTCCAGAGAGCGCCCTCTATTCATGATTTTTTTTAGAAAGTAGATTTTCTTGCAGATTTACATTTCCGATCACAAATCATACAGACATTCCAAGTTACAGAGCGATACGATTCCTAGTTACCTCAAAATCATGGTTTTAGAGTGAATTTAGAGTGAAAAATATAAACTGTCGGGATTCTGACAGTTTATTTTCACTTTAAAACCATGATTTTGAAGTAATTAAGAATCGTATCGCCCTGTAACTTGGAATGTATGCATGATTTATGATCAGAAATGTAAATCTCCAAGAAAATCTGTTTTCTATTTTTTTTCGATGTTGAGGGCGTTCCCTGGAAAGATCACATAATATACCTTTAAGGAGACGAGTGTATCGAATCCTAAATGATTTTAGGTTTCAAATGTGTATGTTTACGAGAACGCAAGTGTATCATGAACTAATTTGCTTAATGAGCAATAACTACTTACTTTTTTTTGTTGTGTGGTCGGCGACTCGGCGTCCTCATGCCATAGTGATTGAGCAGAGTCAATTAGCGGTCTTTTGTTGCCTGCTGATCTGCTAGCACACATAGGGCCTACGAGATGCGTCACTTTTCTTTCAATATTCAACACTAGTTTCTATATCAATGTTTTGTTCATATTAAAATATGAAACGATTATCATTTATTTGATGTTCATCGTCAACTGAAAAAACACCATACAACATCTAAAAACTCACCTGAATTCGTTAGAATATCTCAAAATAGTTGTCAGTTTTACTGCGGCTATCTCTGTCTAACTTTCACCCGACGAATGAAGTTTGTAAGACTAGACGATGAGAAGTATAATCACATTATTTATACATTTAATTGTATACCCGCATCATAGCGAATGTAAAACCTATTAGAAATCAATTATCAAAATAAATTAGTAATACATTGAATAAATGATAAAACATAGGCAAAAACTAATTATTTTTGTCGAAATTCAAAAAAAGAAAGAATTAAAAGCCTCAAAATATGAGGGTTTGTGTCTGAAACCATAGTACATGATGTCCCAGGATGATGGGTTCGATGACATAAAGATCATGACTAATATACCTTCAGACACTATTGATATGTAGACCTAGACCGCCATTCTTGTCTAGCGTTTGAGATGGTAGTGTATTGTTCTTAAGGAAGCATAACACAAGGAGACCTTTTGTGAAACTGTATCTTATTTACAACTCTACTTTTATTTCTCCCGCCATAATATTCACGGCTTTCTACGTTGAGTACCATGTGAAAACTAAAACTAACTTTTTCTCTCTCCCCTCTCTATACACTATGCGGTCTGCTCACCCCCATCAGCATGCACACCCTGCAACCTGTCCTGTCAATACTTGACCATTACATCACAAAAGCTCACCTGACCAATCGTGCCGATGACCTTTAGTGTACCGGCGACATAATTACAGGAGGAACAACATTCCGCCCCCCCCCCCCCCCCCCCCTTTGGGTTCGCCACTGGCTCTGGTAAAATACAATGTATGCCCATGGTTTATAGGCCAAGCAATCGCTTAAAGGTCAATCACAATGGTGATTCAAGTAATGCTTTACTCGATGGAGCATTTTTAGAAAAATATAATGTAAACATAAAACCAATCATAATTGCCAATGTTTTCTTTTTTAGTGTGGGATGAACTATATGCGGATGACGCATTACACAGCATGTTACTCCCAACTCGGTATCCGTCTGGGATTCGGGCGATAGGTCCTGAACCATAGATCCTTAGGATCTATGCCTGAACACAACAAAGTTATTTGTACGCTCAAGGTTATGATTTCAGCTCTAGAGACACTTTGTTTCAGTGGAAATATTGGCCATGTTCACTTGTACATGATCCATCATTGATGTCAATGATAAATCCACATACAATTTATACCAGGTGAATTCAATGGTAGGACAATTTCTAATCTTAGCCAGATAAACCACAGACATAGGGCAGGAGAAGTGATGGCAGATATGTCTAGCCAACTGTCCTGAAGATATACACACTTAAAAAATAAGTAGACTCCTTGTCAAGGTTCAACTATGCAACTGAAAGAAGGGTTAAATATGACACTTTTCCAGTTATTATGGTAGTCCACAGTGGGTCTCTTGGTATTAAAATCATAATAACAACAAGAAGTTGAAATCACACTAAGAGTCGCACATATATGTTATAAACACTTAATAGTTTAAAATTCGATGTAATTTAAACTGTTAACATACAAAAAATAATCTGAAGAAAAAAATAATCTGAAAAAGAAAACAAAATGAAGAAGAAAAAAAATCGGAGCGGCCCTATATCTGACGAGCGGGCGGTCAACATAACAACAACAAAATTGGCCTTACATTTAGCATTCCATGGACAGCTACGAGAATGGTTTAAACAATTAAAACAGGCACATTATCTGATAACAAGGACCAATTTGTCAGTGATTCCCCTTTTTCAGAATAAGTGCAAGAACATTGACGCTTCAATTGTGTGTCAATTTTGTTTGTTATAATTAATATATGTGCGTTCTTTCTGGCTCGTATACTGTATCTAAGTATAAGTTATCGGTTACTTTTAACCAGTCCGCAAAGTACAGTGCACCGGGATATTCAGAGCATTAGCCTATACGTCTGTTGTAATTATTCCCTGGTAATTAGTTTCGTGAGAGTGGGCGACTTAAATTTGAAAATGGCGCATCATCAATAGACAACGCTGATGGTAGGATTAATATCTAATTGAAAATTGGCATCTCGCACAAAACAATTTATTTTTGACGATTGTGATGGTATGCCTACACTGTTAATTAAGTTGCGTAACAAATAGCAGTGTTTAATATATGAACCTAGCAACCGGTTGTTTAAATTATTATGCCAAATCTGTCATTTTACATGGGGCTTTTAAAGAACGACCTATCATTTGTTGCATGCCTCAACAATTTGAATAGCGTACGGGGCTTTTAAAGAACGACCTATCATGCATTTTAGAGGGCTCAATAGTTTGGATGGCGCTTTTAAAGAACGACCCATAATCTATTATGCCAAACATGTCATGGGGCTTTTAAAGAACGACCCATAATCTATAATGCCAAACCTGTCACATGATATTGAAATTCAGTCCCACAATGCAATATTAAGGGTCAAACATAAATATAATATGGCGATTGATTAACGATTTACGAACTTCTGTTGCATGCCGTAATAATTCGAATGTTTGGATGGGGCTTTTAAAGAACGACCCATAATCTATTATGCCAAACCTGTAATGGGGCTTTTAAAGAACGACCCATAATTATTAAGCCAAACCTGATATGATATTGAAATTCAGTCCCACAATGCAATATTAAGGGTCAAACATAAATCTAATATGGCGATTGATTATGAAAGGCACGTCACCCGACACCCGTCGCGTGGTAAAACTTATTTTGTGTTGTTAGTCAAACAACGTTGAATTTCATTCCCGACATAACTTAGTGTAAATGCTAACTATAGCCTAAGCAGTGGTTGATTTAAAAGAAAATCAAAATGAAAGGCGCGACGCCCGGCAATACAATACCTCTGTCGTCGCGTGGCAAAACCTATTTTATATTTTATATATTTTTTATTATTATAAACAACGGTGAATTTCATTTCCGACATAACTTAGTGTAAATGCTAACTATAGTTGATTTTAAAAGTAAATCAAAATGAAAGGCGGCTCGCCCGGCAATACAATATCTCTGTCGTCGCGTGGCAAAACCTATTTTATATTACACTAGCAACCAAAAGTATTAGGACACTTTGCAAGCTGCAAATTGAGAAAAAACACTGGGAATCTATTGGACTACTGTGTTAGGTTTTTGGTATTCTAGGGTTATAAAATTAATGGAAAGTTCTTAAAAGTTTGTTACAATAAATTTGGGATGAAATCTTGCAGATTTACATTTCTGATCATAAATCGTACATACATTCCAAGTTACAGGGCGATACGAATCTTAATTACTTTAAAATCATGGTTTTAGAGTGAAAATAAACTGTCGGATATCCGACAACTTATTTTATTCTAGTCTAAATTCACTCTAAAACCATGATTTTGAAGTAATTAGGAATCGTATCGCTCTGTAACTTGGAATGTATGTACGATTTATGATCAGAAATGTAAATCTGCAAGAAAATCTACTTTCTAAAAAAAATCATGAATAGAGGGCGCTCTCTGGAAAAGATCACATAATATGCCTTTAACCGTTATCACTCATTTTGTTAAAGAGATATGCAGGGATGTTTGGTCTGTAGAGAAAGTTTTAAATTTGCTTCAAAACTAAAGGTAAACATGATCCATGTTCAATCACTAACAATTTGCATGTGACAAAAATCTATATGCCCGCATAAAAATAAAAATGTTAAGAGCCTGAAATTCGTTTAATCCCTGTTTAATTATTTGCAGTCTGATTATTTGGGCTCATTTGGCTATATAGCGCCGCCAACGGTTCAAATGATATCAGTCCGTACTGAACATACTGAACTAATCGAGTGATTTAGATTATATACCCTGAAAATAATTCTGGAAGTGAGTAATGACGGTTGGAAATACTTTCCTGTGGAAGGAGCACTGCACCAAATCAATGCGCAATTCGTGTATCCTGTAGTAGTTCCGGAAAAGCACGAAGACTAGGTTTGTAAATGTGAGGTTTTCGGGCAATTTGTTTCTCTGGGGATGGTATGTTTGTATTTAAATGAACGAATGGGACTATCCGTTGCACCTACAATGATAATACGATATTTTTAATTTATATAGTGCCCAGGGCGTAAGCACCTGCCTAAATGGTGAACAGGCATGCCAGAAAACGTGAAAAAGTGAGGGCGCTGTGTGCAGGTCCGTAGCGGGAAATTTAGGTTAATAACCCCTCATGAAACAAGGCTTAAATTAAAGTTGAGATGTTACTGAAAATGGTCATAGGTGACAAGTATGCCATAAATGTAACCGGAGGGTAGAAAAGGTGTCCTTTTCATTCTATAGATGGTGTGACCGGTGACGTAGTGCCCGGCGGTTTGCGTGCGCACCTACAGGGAACGGTGCTTTAATTCACACTTGATTGATCATTACTGACCATGCTTACGGTGTAATAGTGCAGTAGTCATGGTATGCATCCCTAAGCCCAATGAGAGACCAGGTACTAAATCTGGTTGCCCGGCGGTTTGCGTGCGCACCATAAGGGCATGTGCTTTTAAAATTGGCGCTCAGTGATGTGTGTTTTGCTATCATATAGTAATGTATGCAGTAGTCATGGCCTAGTACCTCTAGCATGTCTTTAGACCAGGCGCTAATCAATTTGTAAACACTACTGATGTAAACAACGGTCACCTCATCTATAGAATATTATTTACAAAAATGCAACAATCTTGTAATTGAGGGCGCAATGTCAATTGTATTACTGGGCAGACGATGCCAGACACGGGCGTATTCACGAATATTCAGGTTAAAATATGCGAACGAGGTTACTTGATCAAGTGAATGGGACGAACGCTTAACGGATTAAATTCAAAAGATGATACTGACACTTGAGTTTGTTATCCAACTCCAGCGGTTTTAGGATGAAAAGATTTAGTTCCAACGTGTGATGAATTTTATGGGGTCATAATCAAAATCCATTATTACATTGAAACCAACGGAAATTCAAAATGTACGGCCGTTCGTGTCCACCATCGTCTGTTACTGAGTACCCATTTAAGTATAATGTGAGCCTCTTCCTAAAAAATTCTACATGTCGATCCACCTGGTTACCGTAAATATCTGTCCATATATTTACATCACCGGGTCCCATAGTCTGAAAACAATGATCAGGCTAAGTATTTAGTGCCGTGCATCTCAAAAATGTCCAGCGAATTGTCCGGTTTAGGTTATAAACGATTAAATTGCATCGTTTTACCCCATGGTATCGAATGACATTTCGTAATATAAAAAGTCTAAAGGTACTTCCATGCAGATTTATTAACTCTTAGCTGCTAAGCGTGCCTCTCAAAACAGCATTGTATGTAGGCCTAGTGTATACAAGGAGGCAAGACGCGGCGCTTTCATCGAGAGGAGATCGTGAGGATCCAGAGCAAAAATTGTCAATGCCATGAATATCAACCTTGCTTTTCCCGCCTATTTCCAACAGGTTATTGCTGAAGCGGCCCATGGCAAGATTTACAGCGTAAGAGTAACCTGTCCGCATAACACAGTTCTATTTAGTTGATCGGTAGTTTGAGACTCAAAGTAATATCGACCCTGTTGGTATAAAAAATAAAATGAGAAAAGGAGACAAATTTCTGTCAGCATTATAAACTATCTCTGGCAGAAGCTTATCTAAACAAAAGCTTATCTCAACACATTTAAAAATTAGTTAAAAAGTGGAGATATTCGGAGTAGTATTGTATTGCACACCCTCCGCATGGTCGTGTCCATTTCTTAAATCAAAACAACCGATAACTCCAAACCTAATCCACAATCACCAGAAATACCCATGATTCAACTATATATTAAACTCCGTGTGGTGGTGAGGTGGTTACAAAGCACATTTCAGTTCTTTTACTTTGGTAAGCTAGAGGTTAGACAAATTATCTATCCAAATGATGATACCCATTCTTTAGACCAAAAAAACCTGTTCTACGGGCCAAATCGACCGACTCGTTTTCTTCGAATTTTCAATTTCGGTGGTGTTTTTTTAAAATCTTTTGACATTTTGGGAAATATTTTAAAAATGTCGATAATTGATGAAATGTCACCAGAATTTCCAGACATTTTTTGGGAAGACATAAAACCACCAAAAACACAACGGCCGACCGACCAAACCTACATGAGAGGTCCGTTGTCCCGTAGAGCCGGGTGTTTTTTCATCACCTTAATGAAGTGGTTTAAAACAAAATCTTACCGATGGCGCATATGCTGGAATATGTTTTTCGTAGTGGAATGTCAGGTTACCTGTACACAGGAAATGTAAAATTTTATTTGTATCAACAGTTTTAAAACAAATCTTTTTAAACAAAATAGTGACCTTTTTCATATGGAGAAGAACTCAATCTCATTACATGGCGTCATGCTTCAACAACTAATATTCAATTAAAACGCCCACTCAATGTAACGTAATGACATTCAATGGGAAAGGCCCTAACATTTTAGCAAATAGAGCTAACGAGTGCCCGACGTTTTTGAAATGTGGGTGTACAGTACATTCGTGTAAGTTTGTCATTCGCTCGTGACATACGGTTAACAAAAAAGGAACTTGCGAGGTAATAAATACGTTCTGAACTCCAAAACTAAAAGCTCCCGCATGAAAATAACATTGTTCGTGACATAGGCCTATTTGGCATACGTGGTATTCGTGAGAGCTTCGCAGAGGTGCGCTGGTGTTTAGGATATCTTTTTGAGCATGTTCAAAGTGTTGAGCGGGTGACAAGGAGTGATCAATACACTGTGTATACGTACGTTGACATTTGCTGTGTGTACGTTGCTTATTCGTCAGCTGTTCGGCCATATACGGTGCTTAAAGGCCCTGTCACACCTTGGCGTAATGCCTGAACGTATGCCAACGCATGCGAAAATATCGAAAATACGTTGGTGTACGGTGGTGTACGCTGATATAAGTTAGGGGTAAGTTGTGATACGTCGTTTACGTTAAGAGCACGCTTTGATACGCTGTGAAAATTTGGAAAACGTCGAGCCCACGAAAAATAATTGACCATGTTCAAAATTTCTCGGCGTACTCAACGTGTGCTTAATACGTTCTGCACTAAGTTCCCGGTAAGTTCTTGGTACGTTAGACACACGCTGACATACGTTAGAGGTACGTTGCTCGTAAGTTGGTATACGTTGATGTACGTCGGCTGAAGGGGAAACGTACAGCCAACGCAGTGATAACGAGTTGATAACGTATATGTGCCGTATGTCTAACCTATGCCTGACGTATCTCCAACGAGTCTCAACGTATTCTGACTTATCCGCCTTATGCACAACTTATGCCTGGCGATCGTGTAACGTACATAACGTGTTTCTACAGTACAGCTAGCGTATGTGCCGTACAGCGAGCGAGCATTCGGCGTTTTGGGAACTTATTAAACGCGGATCGTGTATTAGTCAGTGATAGAGTAAACTTTCCATAACCTGCAATCCCTTGCATAACCCAGTTTCCAACGTGAACTCCGTGGGTAGGACATGCCAAACGCGCTGCGCATTGGTTTCTCATAATTTACTCAGACGTTGGGCATACGTCGAGAACGCTTGACATGAGCTGGCCATACGCTGGCCATACGCTGAGGATACGTCGAACACGGCAGACATACGCTACGAATACGTTACGCATACGTTGGTCATACGCTCGCAAACGCTGTGATACGCTGTCATAAGTTAGTGATACGCTATCAATACGTTAGTCATACGCTATATATACGTCAATACGCTATGGGTACGCTATGGGTACGCTATATGGATATGTCCATTCCAACACCGATGTCGAATTTTCCTATGCAATTCGTTGGGAAGTTGAACGTTCTTGGACTCTGACAATTTTCGAGCTATTTTTTGTATACGTCGGCATACGTTCAGGCCATACGCCATGGTGTGACAGGGCCATAAGAAGAAACCTACACCCAACGTGTTTAACGTTCACACAGCGAATGCTCAACTTATACATACCGTATTGATCACTACGTTGTCACCCTCTCAACATGTTGAACACGCTCAAAAAAGTTCCTAGACCCAACGCACCACTGCGATCCCTAGCGAACCACCAGCGAATACAACGTATACCAAATATGTCACGAACTATTGACAACTTGCACCCACATTTCCAAAACGTCGGGCACGCGTTAGCTCTATTCGCTAAAGGCCCTGTCACACCATGGCGTATGGCCTGAACGTATCCCTACGTATACAAAAAATAGCTCGAAAATTGTCAGAGTCCAAAAACGTCCAACTTCCCAACGAATTGCATATAGGCCTGTCACACCATGGCGTATCGCCTGAACGTATGCCGACGTATACACAAAATAACTCGAAAATTGTCAGAGTCCAAGAACGTTTAACTTCCCAACGAATTGCAATATTTTGGTTTTTATCAATGCTAGATAGCTATTTTCAGCCGTACGTACATCAACGTATACCAACTTACGAGTAACGTACCTCTAACGTATGTCAGCGTATGTCAACGTATGTCTAACGTACCACGAACGTACTGGGAACTTATGCAGAAAATTATTAAGCACACGTTGAGTACGCCGAGAAATTTTGAACATGCTCAATAATATTTCGCGGGCTCGACGTGTTCCAAATTGTCACAGCGTATCACAGTGTGCTCTTAACGTAAACGACGTATCCCCAACTTACCCCTAACTTATATCTGCGTACACCAACGTACACCAACGTCTAATCTGGATGAGACAAACGCGTGCACAAGTTTCTCCGTTGACGCTCGATCAAGGTACTTTCTGATCTGTCCAATGGCGCGTGAGGCAAACGAGGCTGATTGACACAGTTTGTTCACATGTGCAGTCATTGACAGATGTTGGTCAAAGATGACTCCAAGGTTTCGTGCAGCATCTGACGGAAATATGGGACTATTACCGATAGTTACAGGGTTGATGGGCACAGTTGGCGTGAAACGAGAGGTAATATGTATAACCTCAGTCTTACTGTCGTTCAGCTTTAACTTATTTGCAGTCATCCATCCTT
Source organism: Ophiura sarsii (assembly GCA_035610835.1). Lineage (NCBI taxonomy): Eukaryota > Metazoa > Echinodermata > Ophiuroidea > Amphilepidida > Ophiuridae > Ophiura > Ophiura sarsii. The sequence continues at coordinate 17,939,095 of CM069458.1, forward strand.
TGACATCAGCGATGCAGCGCTCCAGACGAGAAATTGCTTCCTCTCTTTCATCAGGATGAAAAGTAACAAACAATTCGTCGAAAGTCATCCGCGAAAATATACCAACTTACGAGTAACGTACCTCTAACTTATGCAGAACGTATTAAGTACACGTTGAGTACGCCAAGAAATTTTGAACATGCTCACTAATCTTTCGCGGGCTCGACGTGTTCCAAATTGCCACAGCGTATAAGAGCGTGCTCTTAACGTTAACGACGTATCCCCAACTTACCCTAACTTATATCAGCGTACACCAACGTACACCAACGTATTTTCGCTATTTTCGCATGCGTTGGCATACGTTCAGGCGATACGCTATGGTGTGACAGGGCCTTATAGCGTATCCATAGAGTATTGAACGTATACATAGCGTATGACTAACGTATTGATAGCGTATTACTAACTTATAACAAACTTATGACAGGGCATCACAGCGTATGCGAGCGCATGACCAACGTATGCTTAACGTATTCGTAGCGTATGTCTGCCGTGTTCGACGTATCCTCAGCTTATCCTCGGCGTACAACGAACACGTGACTTATGCCGCTGTAGAAATTGAGTTTCGTACACGGCGGGACAGACAAGTATTAAGCACACGTTGAGTACGTCGAGAAATTTTGAACATTCTCAATAATTTTTCGCGGGCTCGACGTGTTTCAAATTTCCACAGCGTATTACAGCTGCTCTTAACGTAAACGACGTATCCCCAACTTACCCCTAACTTATATCAGCGTACACCAACGTACACCAAGGATTTTGTTTTGATATTTCGCATACGTTGGCATACGTTCAGGCGATACGCCATGGTGTGACAGGGCCTTTAAGCGCCGTATATGGCCGAACAGCTGACTACGTTGTCACCCGCTCAACATTTTGAACATCCCAATTAGGATTTTTGCAGGCTCATTCTTCATGTTCTTTACCTCCTTTATAACATTGGACACCAACAAAACCTTCAATGTACCAACGGCCCCTGAACATGTTTTAAGCATAAATATGTATGACTTCTTGGCAGATTTGTGTTAAGCATGTTCAAGTGCCAATGTATAGGAGATTCATCCTGCCCAACAACGCTAAGCTTCATTGATACAAGTACACAAACCTGGATTAATGGGACAACGGAAGGCGTCCCATTCCCATTTGTCCGCGGCATCGCATATATCGTAGTGTTTTGTGGCGAAAGGGACACCGTCCAGTTCAACGCTAAATATGATGCTGCCGAGTTCGATGAAATTCACTGTTTATAAAAATAAACGAATTCAAAGTCAGTGTTATATATGGTCACAGTGCGCGAATAAAGACATATAGGCTTAGGCTAATAGCTTCTAATTGCATTAATTTGGCTCAGTACATTATTTTTTAAATAATCACATTTCAATTGTAAGCTATTGACGACTACCTTTTGCAAAAACAATGGTTGAATAGAACGAGGATCGGTAGTTCAGTTTACTAAGGAATAAGGAGTAAGATATATACATGTATACCTATGGTTGTATTGATGTCCATATTGTATTTTAATCCGCCATTTTCTTTGTCACTTTCTAATGTAACCTTGCCAATCGTCTGAGGGTTTGGTGTATCTGTAAAGAGATTAAAATATGTTCGAAGTCAATTCAATCAAATTCATGTAAATACCAGGCATATATAGGCTATTGACCCATTTGGTAGAATGGTAGATGAAGTTATTCTGGATCACTTAAAATGTTTTAGTTAACGAATATCGTTTAAAATATGATTATACGGGGTATCCGTAATTTCTATATTCGGAAAAGCCTACACATACGCAATATTATTATGCCAATAACCGTTAAATCCCTTTTAGTTTTTGATGTATGCATTCAGTGTAACGGAAGAACTTGGGACATTTCTTAACGAGATATGACTAGCCATGCCATTCAGCCAGGCAATATGAGTAGAGCATTGTACCGTCTTACGCTCTGATCTCGCTTTCACCAATGCATGACCTGCCTCAATCATTGACCTGCTTGCATAGCACAGTCATGCCAAACGGGTCGGAAACATGCTTGTCGGTCAAAATATTTCGATGTACACAAACACAACATTTCATGACAATTGCAAATGATTCTGAGGTGTATATGGATGAAAAATATATGATTGTGTGTGTGGCTTATGATTAAAAGACTCGGTTAAAAGCATGAATATTCTACGCCACACTGTAATTGGGAGGCTCCGCCTTGAAGAAATATGACAGGTTAACACATGTTCGCTCGGTTGTTTTCAGTGGGAAAATCGCCCGTGTATTAATCAGAGAGCAAGTGTGGTCTAGTGGATAGCATGCAGGGTTCATGATACAAAGGTTGTGAGTTCTAGCCCCGCTATAGCCAACATGTTTGTATCCTTGGGCAAGGTACTTAGTCTCAATTGCCTCGTCGAACCCAAGCGAGATTGGGGAGCTGTTAGGGGATATTACAATCTAAGTGCTGATACATTGTGTGCGCCGTGTCGGTAGCCTGGTAAATGAAGCGAAGTGATTGTGACGATTTCCTAATGGCAGCAAAAAACAGTGGTTCGGAAGTCACGTTAAAATGGTGGTCCCGTGCATCGGAGAGCAATACCCGAGCACGTTAAAAGGGTATAGACTCTTTCGTAAAGAGTAGGGGATCATCCCGGTCTGTATCTTATCACACATCTAGCGGACCCCAATGGAAATAAGCTAATATAAGCTTATTAGGTTATCCAGGGTCGTAGGACCCAAATAATATCATATCAAATCAAATCAAATCAAATCAAATGGTGCATGTACAGGTATAAGTGGAAGAAGTCCGTTCATTAATTATAATGCAATAATTATGTCCTTAAAACTCAATATGAAATCGTCGTGAATTGATCATATCGCCACCTGCATCAATTGTCAATGATCAAAGGTTTGTTGAAAAATAACGGCGAGTCAAATCAATCAATATTTGTTTTGATATCAGATTCATGTATAAGTTCAAATAGTTCATCTCATATACATACAATAATCCAAATTGTTTGACCAGGAGATGGTATTGACAGGGCCGAGGCTAAATTGTTGTTAGAGTCAATGACGATTTATCAATCAGAATCTATTATTACTTTTATCAAGTTTATATACCAACAATTATTTGTTGTATTCAACTAGAGAAATTAAATACATCATGAATCAAGCAACACCACAGTGTTATGATTCAATTAAAAAATATATATATATACGTATTCTGAGCTTTGGTTAAGTATTTTACAACGAATTTATCACATTTTAGTAGTGAGTTTGACTTGATACCAATTATGATAACTTTTAATTCGTCGTAGAAAAAGAAATAAGTCGTTGTTTATTTTATTACTTGTTATTAATAACATGTACGCCACCAATTACTTGTGCATAAATTAAATGGATAACACTGCTTTTTGCTGATGTGTTGATGAGGGCGATTGGTTCTAAAATACAGAGGTCGTAGGTTCGACTGATTCTCGACGCAACCAAAAGGTTCCGCCCTTTACCTTTAGTGCATATTATGTTGGTAACGACAATAACTATGAACAATCTTTAACAACTGTGTGTGTGGGAGGGGTGTGTAGACTCCCCAAATTTGCGGACAATTACGAATGCCCTCCATTTGTGTTCGTTTTACTATGTGTTTTGGGGTGTTTGTATGTGCCTAGGTCTTCACAGGTCTTCCAAAACACGATGGTATACTGTCCAGCTCTGTTTGGAATCTGACCTAAACGGAAAGAGATCATCATCAAAGAATTCGAAGGTTTAATACTTGCCTTGAGTAAGGCTTAATACTTTAAGTCTTATTAGTTTTATATTGACATTATAAGAAGGCACCATGTCCGGGACCATGTCAAATACGAAAATGCTAAGACAAAATGCCCTAAATTGCCGAACATTGCAAAATGGTATCCAAAATTGAACGAAGTTGCACTAATATTCTAGAAATTCTACCAAAGTTCACTAAAATGTGCAAATCTAACGTTTCATTAAATTGCATAATAAGTTGGGCTACATTGACTCTAAAGTATATAGCTTAGTTCCAAAATTACACGCCATCTGATAGCCTGTTTAGTGACCTTCGGGTAATGTAAAGGTATTTTGGCATTGTCCCTTGTTACAAGGAATCTGCTGCAGATAGAACCTTGTAATTCTCAGGTAGTGACGACGCCATTTGTGAGCTTAATTTTCCTTAGCGTGATCATTTACATTTATAATCCGGCTTACCACAATTGGCCCAGATAGTTCCAATCTCCACATAGTTGTGAGATTTCACCCATTCATCCCAGTCTTGCATCATCAGACCAGGAGGTTCCTTGGCCATGTTTTCATGATTGGCGTCCCTGTTATGATTTATGGTATTGTTGCTACAATCTCCTTTTTTATGTCTTTCTAGATCTTTATGTGAAAGATCAGCACCACTGTTATCACCACTAGAGCTATCATTGTCTGGGGAATGATCGGATGTGCCAGAGTTATTGGATCTTAAAGCTCGTCCGACACTGTCTGCAGCAGACTGGACGACGTCACCAGGTGATCCATCACGTGACCCACCAAGACGCAGACGATGAAAGTGTAGCGCTTGAAATTGTTCATCATTTTTCAAATTGTTATCCAATGTTTTGGCAGCTGGAGGATGGTTAAAGTATTCCAAATATACTATAAAAATGAACATGAAGAAGACTAACGAAGTTGTCGTTCTTTTGATATACATTTTCCATTAATTCCTTTCATTGTTGTGTGATGTTTATGATGTTAATTGAATTGGATGCCGCCATATAAATACAATTAATTCGAAATATTGTCTACTGAAAGTAGATGGTCATCCAGGAGGAAAGATCCTCTCATTAAGCTCTGATATTCACACGGTGCGTGACTTGCATCGTGTATCTAGCGCAAGATTTCATAACAAAAACAAAATGTCACGCACCGGAAATGTGACCATAATTTGCGTGTACGTCACTAGAGTACAAAAGCCAAAGTTGATGTTTAAAAGGCCGCTGTCATATTTAAGGACATGATATTGCTTTTCCACCCAATTGTCAACGTCATGGGTTTCTCGGACACCTTAACCATGTTACAACCATCAACCAAAAACATCTATTTTCCTAGTTATAAAGTACTTAACCATGCCAATCGCATCAAAATTAGAGGCATAGGCTATCTCTGGGTATTTTTCCAAATAGGTAAACGTACCATTTTCAGCCCGCTATTCTAAAATTAAGTATTAAAGTTAGGTCAAAGGGTCTTATACAATTATTCTTGTCTACACCGCACCGATACAGTTGAATGGCATATTTCGGAGGGACTCTTCATAACCTTATATGAAAGAGACCCTCTGTAATTAAATAAATATGGTCGGCTTTAATATACATGTATGATATTGGAACCTATTCCCTGTCCTTATGCTTAGTGTTGATAAACTAGTCCACGATGCACGTTATTTCCAGGTAATCCTTAAATGAATTGCACAAGACGAACTAAACATTTGAGGAACAAAATACAAAGGTTTTGGGTTTTAAACGATCGGTGGCGCTATAATATGCAGAGATCAACAGGCAGGAATTGATACAAAACCGCGTTTACGCGATACCTCATTAGCGTAGGCCTAATATCCGCATCCGCAATAAGCGGGCGTTGCTTACCCGGGGAGGCCAGTCAAACATAATGGTGTACACATGCGTGACCAAATTTTTTCCAGACACCCCCTAAACAAGTTTTACCCTGCAAGCAAAATTACCCCCTAAACAAGTTTTTAGCGTGCTTCCCTTGCAAATTTTGACCCCTAAACAAGTTCTTGCCAGAATATGACCCTAAACAAGTTTTGTCGCTACAAAACGACGGTCTGGGGGACGGTCTTTGCTATCTCGGTTTGCTATGGCGATTATGACGCTGTACGAACGAGTGACACACATGCGTTCTCAAATTGGAATTGAGACGCTCAAAAGAAATCGCAAAAACGGGAATAACATTCTTCCGGGAACGGGGAACAAAACAAGTTACCCTAAACACGTTCGACCGGTATTTTAAGCCACCCTTTTTCTTGAATATCAGCGTTTTTGATACCTTTAACGCGTCACGCGCGTGACGCGTCCAACACTGAAAAAACACCCTTTTTCTTGAATATCAGCGTTTTTGATACCCTTAACGCGTCACGCGCGTGACGCGTCCAACACTGAAAAAACACCCCTTTTTACGCGTTTTTTTGGTCACGCATGTGTACACTATTATGTTTGACTGGCCCCCCCCCCCCCCCCCCCCGGGGTTGCTTAATCCGTTATTTTTGCATGGTTGTTGCCACTTGACTTGACGCAGATATATGTCGCGGCGAAGATATTGGGTTCGGGTTCCAAATGTTTTTCAAGAAATGGTATATTTTGAAAATTACTAAAAATGTCAGAATGTTTTAAAGACATCACAAAGTAAAAAACACACTCAACAACAACAACAACAACAACAACAACAACAACAACAACAACAACAACAACAACAACAACAACAACAACAACAACAACAACAACCCAACCAACCAACCAACCCAACCTGATTGGTCAGTCCGCTGGTAGACTTTGTTGATACGTACGACGCCTTCACACAAGCTAATTGAACAGAACTCCAAAATTATCAATTAATTTGTATAGATATGGTGACAATTGTTTAGGAAGAAAAGTTCCAAAAAGTGTACGTTTTAGATTGGTTATATGTGCCATAGATGTTCAATAAAATGGTAAAATAACACCAGGGTCATATATTGCAAAAAAGTTCAGATTCATCTTCAGAAGATTGATGCTTCTTCAGTTTTCAAATCTTCTTAAGGGATTGTTAAAAAAAATCATGATTCAATTACATGAAATAGGACCCATGTCAAACTTTAGATCTGAGACCAACCGGGAGTCCAACTCTATAAATCTCACTCATCATAAGGGACACTAAGAGATGTGTTGGAGGCTGCGCCCTCATTTATTACAATTGCATAACATTGTATGAACTTACACTAAAGGATTAAGAGAAATCAGCCCTCTTTGTACAACAAAACGTCGATTCGCGATCAGCATTTTACGTCAGACAGTGTCCCTCTGCAGCACGCGTGATAAATAACGCGAACCAAGAGGGCGTTTTAAAGAAAAGGTTCAATAAATATCAGGGATAAATATCAATGGTATTGTTTTAATCAAATGTTGATGTGTTTTTGGGAGTAGAAGCAGTGGTAATCTTTAATGTTCATATTGAATTCTGAAAAATTATTTTTTAATAAAAATCTTCAACACTACTTTGTGTCCCTTTCAGACGAATCTTAACTTGTATGCAATAAGTCACTGGGTCAATGGTCAGGTAATTAGGTTCAGACGATGACGGCCATGCGATTTCAGTATGGCAAGACCCCTGGTATCGTAAGAACACAATGGCAACACTATATGTGTATGGATAGAACGAGCTCTTCCGTGCCTCGTGTCCTGAAAATGCCCTATATTTTCTTCTATTTCAAATAACATAGTTTAAGAAAAAATGCATTTGTATATTATGTAAATCCAAATCCCTATGTTTAACCAAGGAGTTATTATATAATAACTCCTTGGTTTAACTAATAAAAGAACGTAATTTGTAACTAACGAGAGACAAACAAATGTTGAACCCACGCCGCTATATTAAATTGGTGTAATATAGTCCAATGCTTTGTCCACTCGGCCACGTTGCTACAGGGTGTATCAGAATGAACTGTACCGATGCCGATGCTTTATTACGGTATGAATTCGATCGATATTGTTCAAACCGGTTTCACATATATCTTGCGCAAACGCCCAGCTTTTATAAGAATTTTAAATTTTGAAAATCGGACATTTCTGATGGAAAATACAGACTTTCTGGTAAAGATGGAAGATTTCAATTTTGGTCGAAATGATCAATTTAAAAAATCTGTGAAATTACTAACCCTACCTGAAATATCCATCCGTCCATAGGACAGGGTTTATTTTTGGTCGCCATATCTCAAATTTTCACATCACTTGTATAACTATTTACTATTGCATACTTTTGTGGGTGAAATTTGTACATAAATTTTGATTTTTAATCTGCAAATAATCCGGGATTTGTTCTGCTTGAGTGGTTTTAACCTTCCTTTTTTTGGCGGGAGCTTTGAATATTGCCTATGTGGTGTGGGCTACATTGTTTGAAATGTTGGGGGTAGTGGTAGAGAGGATTGATAGACATTAAATACACGTTTTCATTGATTTTCGATTATGTCTTGCCACACGAGAACAAAAAGAGATATCTCAATGAAATTAACATATAGTATAGGAAACATGTTCACCTTTACCGGGTGGTTCAAAAAAAGTTGACTCAAGTTCAAAGTAATTTTTCAACCACATTTAAAGTTTCAGATAATTTCTGTTTGCTTAGTCTTAATCAGCAGTAAGTTTTGAAATTAACCTGATAAGATGGTACATTTATCTTGGTTGGTTCTTTAGATATGGTTCATTACAGAAAGCATGCACAAAGCTGTCTTGGCCACGGGAGCGTCCTTTAGTAGAGATGGAATGCACAAAGTGGACTTACACACGATTGTTTACAAATTGTAAAAATAGGAGAAAAGAAACAAGGAGACATCTGAGACATCTGTTTGGTGCTTGACATTACCTACCTAAATACGTATCTACGTTTCTTTGTTGAATGTGAATGGCACATAAGCATAGAGATTGGGATACTTTGTCAGGGCGGGCTTTTCATTTCTGAAACTAGAGCATGCTGTTTTGTTTAAGACAAAAACTAAATAACGCTCCCGTGGACAAGTCAGTTTTGTACATGTTTTCTGTAATGAACCATATCTGAAGAACCAAACAAGCTAAACGTGCCATCTTTTCAGGATAATTTCAAAACTTACTGCTGATTAAGACTAAGCAAACAGAAATTATTTGAAACTTTAAATGTGGTTGAAAACTTACTTTGAACTTGGGTCAACTTTTTTTTGAACCACCCGGTATATAATTAAAACAACAATAATTTTGTATTTGTTATGTATTTTGGAAACACGGTACAGTTCATTTTGATACACCCTGTAGTTGCGCAAGCGAGTGGCGTAGAATTTTAAAATACCTACCAAATAGTCATTATTTCCCTTATAATTATAAAACTACACTCGTCCAAAGAAGTTCCTTGCCACTCATTGAAGTTCAAATATTGAAGTTCAAATATTTAAGTTCAAATATTGAAGTTCAAATATTGAAGTTCAAATATTTCACATAAATATTTAATATAAATTAAACATTTGCATGTCAAAACAAGCAGATAATAATTCTCTATCATGTCTGTATGAAATTAAGATGTACGCATTCATGCATGGCTGAGCACATTCATTAAGCAATGGTAAGGTTCATATTGTGTTCAATCATTCACATTAACATTTGAATGGAGGGATTATCCAATTTTTTGCAATCTTCTTCCACAGACCTTGCCATTGTCAAGTGAATGGGATCTGCCATGCATGAGTGATCATGTCTAAATTCCATGTTAAGCTGTTAGAGGATTACTTTCTGCTTATTTTGATATGGTCAGAAGTCACAAACTGGTCCAAAAAAATGTTTCACTTCTAATAATGTTGAGAAATGCACCAATTCTGATTAAACGGGACAAAACTTAAGTTTCACATACTTTTAAGATGACCCACAAACTATATATTGTTGGAAAGCTTATGATTCAAGGTTTTTCATTTTTGCAAAAAAGAATCAAATTATACAGGGTGTGTAACATTTTTACAGGGTGGAACATAAAAAAGTTGATCGTTTTTGCTCCTCACAAAATATTTTGATAGTTTGTACAATTAGGGTTTAGCTGAAGATAGTCACCAAAATCAGAACAACCGCAGAAGGTGCTACCAAATTTGCTAAGAATCACCTGCCCAAAATGTACACAGGAAAAGTACAGGGTGTCTAAAATTATGATGAAATAATGCATAAAATGAAGGTTTGTATATAATATTCTATGAAATTTAGTTAGCATGGACTATTTAATTTAAAGGAAAATGGTTATCAAAATGAACTACATGAATATCATTAAAGTTCCTTTTATTTTGAGTACAGGGTGGTCCAAAATATGTCTAAATAGCAATTATTTCATAAATCTATGAACAATTCTGTGAAGAAACACTTCGGGCTATTTTAGTTAAATGTTTTACTACCCAGGGTAGAAAAGGACCGAAGAGTCACACAAATGAAATAGAGAGACTGCGATTTGGTCATTGTTTAATCAATAAAATGAATAAAACTGTGTATTTTTTACATTAAAACACTCCCTGAATTGAACATCATATTCTAGTAAGAGAATGTCTAGATAACAATTCAATATTAATATTCATAGTAGCAGGCACATGTTATTAACACATATGAGAAGTTTGAATACTTTCCTATGTATACTTTTAAAATGGCATCAATTTCAAAAGTTCTAGTTTTCCGCTATTTTGTGTAGAAACCTATGGGCGCCTCACCCACCGGCTCCACCCTTGACTCACTCGACGTTTAGATTGATAACTTCACTATTGCTAAATATGTGGCTTTAATCCTTTTTTTATTCGGTAGCTGGATAAATTGCCTTTAATATGATACCAAAAATGTTATGTTTTTTTGACAACTTCTATTTAAAATAGAGACACGTATCACGATTTTAAGGATTTTTTGAAACGGCCCCACCTTTTGATATACCTATTAGTGACCTGTGACCATATACAATTCTATTAAATATTAATTTGAAATATTTGGACTTTACTAAGTGGCAATGAACTTCTTTGGACGAGTGTATATCATAAGGGCAGAATATCATCAAGTATTATAATTAGCCTATAATATTATTGGCTATGCATACGAATTGGTAAATTTAGGAATATCGTGTCCAGCGTCTGGTTTAGGTTAGTGTACGTCTGAAATACTGCCCTCTTATTGTTTGTAAATTGTCTGATATAGAGAATGAAGCATGCTGGTACGTGGATGGAAGGTTTTAAAATTGATTCAAAAGGTATATTGAAAATTCAAACATGTCATACCGGGATACAATTTGAACAGACGTTAGTGTAGCATTTTATAACACCATGTCTAACTAGAGTGTAGTGTTGTGTGTATATAAATTTATATAACAACATATCTAGGAATTGGCTCAACATGATCTATCCCCGGATCTATGTATCACCATGGAATTACATGGTATCACCAAACTCGAAATCAAAACGTGGCTCACTAGCTTCGCTCGCCAACTCTGAAATGAAGTTGGGACTACTTTCACAATACAACAAAAGATTATTTGTCCACAATATTTTATTTTGGCGTGTTATTTTCACACAAAAACTAATTAGCATACAATGACACTCTCAGGTCGATAGCATTAAAAAAATACACCAATTAATTGATTGTGAATTTTACCATTGCAATTTTTTTTAAAGTTGAAAGGATTAACTTAAATATTCGTAAACTTCGTGGGTAATTACAAACCATGTTAACAATGCGTGAACATGCATTTGGAAAATGTGAACAAATTTATATACGCGAAAAAAACACAACTTTAACTAGCCTTGATTCAAGACCGTGAAGAAACATAGGTAGTTACCAGTCACGGCCAGGCCAAGCACCGGGGTTTACCACAATGTACAAACTTATATTCGTTAAGGTACTTGGCTAAGTCTATACGTAAACATATCAACCTGTGTGTGAGTGTGGAGCTTGACCTGGATAAATGACGTGTTTCTAGATATCAAAATGTCTCAAAAAAACCAGTTTATTTTCAATACCTATCCGACTTTTAAGGGCAGACATAATTTGTAATGTGTACTTGAAACCTAGTGCTATCATAAACCAGTTTGAAGATCGTCCAGAAGTGGCAGAAACAAAGAGTGTTCAAAATATCACAATTCGGAAGAAATATTTCAATAAATAAAAAACACCGGTCAGCTGATTACCAGCTGATACTTGTAAACAAACCACGACGATTTCAGTTGTGAACTTTGAGCTGATCATCGGAAGATATATCTGAGTGCATAGAACTTTGATTTTTGAACGTTGAGCCGTGCAAATTATTGCAACATCTAGCACCTTGAACTGTCAGACAATTATATAATATTTACCTGCTTCTATCTATACTGAAGACTGTCATTTTGCCGGTTATTTCGCGCCGTTTTGACAACACGCTGCTGGGTATTGGTATTGGTGAACAGAGATTGTGACATGTTCTTTGTTTAAAAACTACGGTGCATGTGGTGACATGGTGTTCAAAAACTTTGAGGTCGATTCAGGTGTCGGCGGGACGCAGAAAAAATTGAAAATTATGTGAAGAATATGTCTAATTAAATGGGCGTCATTGTCGACATTGATGCTCATAAAACTGTTATTGCCTACGCCGAGGAAAAGTGTAACAGGGTTTCAAATCTCCAGATGAAACCAGAGACTTGAAGAAGAATATATTGGGCCATCTATTCAGTGTACTTATGCCGTGCCGTCGATTCGGCACCAGCGGGAGAGGGTTTAGAATCATGGCTTCCAAAAGAGCAATGATTTCGGTTCTTGCCACTGTGTGTTTTATTCTTGGTATATATTTAGGATTTTTTAATCACCCACCAGCAGCAGAGACTTTAGAGATCAATTTTCAGCATCATGAAGGACCAGAGATGCCGGGGTTCAAAGACCTCGTTTTCGACATCTTCATTTTGGTCACAGTGTAGACTCAAAGTCCTCAGCAATACGGGCGTTGAATCTGTCCGAATCAGAACAATTATCGGATCAGCAGAGAACTGTCGCCATGAACCAAACAACATTGACATCTAGAAATATTACTGGTACATCGATTAGTAAATTAAGTTCGCAACAAATTGTAGGTCAAAAACAGGAAGCAGATAGTAAGCATGAGCAACAACCGGAAGCAGTTGTGAAACAATCACAAGTTGAGTTTCATAAACAACAACAAGGCAGTGTGTTGCAAAAAGGTATACATAACGCGGGGACAATAGAAAGTGACAGTGGCTTGAACGCGGGTGAAATTGCGCAAGATGCTGCTGCTGACGAGGAGACAAACGGCAATATTTCAGACGATCTTGTTGACGATAAGAATGTTGGAAGAAGTAAAGAATATGGGCCTCACCATATCAGGATATTTGATTGGGATAGCTGGGTGAAAGCACACAATTATGTTGATATAGGCAGTATATGGGCATATTGTGGTAAGTGATAAGTCTGTATTCAATAATGAGTAGCTGATTAAACTTCTTAACCCACATGTCTAAAGAAGCTCACCATCTCTAAATGCTTATAGCACTCCGAGTTGCAGTGAACCAAATGGTCTTTCGGTTCTCTCTCCCCCCCCCCCCCCCCCCCCCCCTCTCTCCCCCTTTGGAGATTCATAGACTATTCATCAACTTGTTTATTAAATCACTCCGTTCATCACCTTGGTAATGCTTGATTTAGTCCGAACTCACAGAGATCACGGGACCCTATTTTACTACATGTAGTCCTACGTTGTGACCAGGTTCACCTAGTGATCCTGAATCTGATTGGTTGCCACTTGAGACACTTTGGGAATTTTCGCAGTATGCAAACATTCAAGATGGCCGCCGGTTTAATACAGAGAGTACAAAATTGAAATTGCTTCGATCCATTGAGCAAAAAGTATACCAACTTGTTCGTTTGAGCAGAAATAAAAATAACATTAATGGTGATCATGATGATGTAATACAGATAGATACAATTGATACAATTTTTGTTTTCTTGTTTTACAGATGATCCAGATCCACCTCCAGTTGGTAAAATCATGATGAAGACAGATGAAGAGTGGGGCAGTGGCGTCAAAATTGTCATCCATATGAACTCAACATTTGGTGGGTATTTGGCCCGGGGGGGGGGGGGGTGGGGGGGATACTCAGATATTTTTTTGGGGGGGGGGGGGGAAATGGACCCATATATTTACCGGAGACCCATAATTTTCCTACATATTTGACAAATTTTGCTAAAATTTCTGTGAAAAACAGCGAATTTAAAGATTTTAGATCCATAGATGTACCCAAAAAGGCTATGAAAAAGGGTAATTCATTTACCAGGGGTGAAAAATAGGACCCTATTTGGCGGCACACGGTGACCTCATATCCACTTAGTAATAATAATGAATATCTCTATACTGCTTTGCTGGAAATAAATGTTCAAGCATGCTTATACATTTCAAGACCAATCTGGGCCATCCCCCAAAACAGTTTCCATTGTCATGATTGTATTAAGTATTCCTAGAAATTCGGGAGGATATTGGTTGAATGCCAAACATGAGAGATTGCCGTGAAAAATGAAATTCGGAATAACGGAATAGTTTCAATTAGATTTTCAGGTGGGGGTAGGAAGTTTTTGGAAGAAAAACATTTCCCCTCTATGCAGGCCCCCCCCCCCCCCCCCCCCCCCTGATGAGTAAAAAAAAAGACGAAACAAAATTCCCCCCGAACCTAACTTCGTACCCCCCTGAAAATCTAATGGTGCGTCCCTAAGGACCATGAAGTGTAATGATTTGTAGGAAAACGGTTGAATTATCGCGGTATATTGAAATTTGGTTGAAGCCAGTTTAAAGGCATATTATGTGATCTTTTCAAGGGAGAGCCCTCTATTCATGATTTTTTTTGGTCGGATTATAAATCATGAATATATTCCAAGTTACAGCGCGATACGATTCCTAATTACTAGTACCTCAAAATCATGGTTTTAGAGTGAATTTAGAGTAAAAATAAGTTGTCGGCGCAGACTCCGACAGTTTATTTTCACTCTAAATCCATGATTTTGAAGTAATTAAGAATCGTATCGCCCTGTAACTTGAAATGTATGTACGATTTATAATCAGAAATGTAAATATGCAAGAAAATCTGCTTAAAGGAAAGCGGTCATGGTGAGGAAAAGAACCGCTGACGGCGATTGTTGGTCCAGCTAAACCTTAGCTAATAACTAATACATCACTTGTATCACACGATAGAAAATGCGTTCAATCAAATGAAGGATGGTTGATTGAGCGCGCCGTTCACATTAGGTTAAGAGATGGTCGTAGAGTCGCACACAATACCGCTTGCATGTAAACATACGTAGAACAATTAGGGGAGACGTCAAAACTCGACCGCCCGTTGACTGCCGGTTACGGGCGGTTCCGCCCGGTTCTTGCAGGTCAAATATTTTACTGGTATATGAATATTCGCGCATGCAACACTGAACAACCGCCGGTAGACTTAATGCTGTAATCTGACCAATTTACACTATCAATCTGTTACTTTGCGGTCATAATAGCTCTCTCTATAATCGTTCTATAAAAAAAAACCATTCATAGACTTTCGGTATTGATTTTAAAAAGTTAATTGAGCTATAAACAGATTGAAAAAGCCAACCCCAGCGAAAATCAATAGCTGTATTGTACTGTTTGTCAACTGAGACTTTTAAGTCTTAAAAGAGCCCATTACTTCAAGATTTATTGCTCACGTGTGCGACGAGGCACTTTCAACCGGTCGTGTTCACCAGAGTGTTACTATTTGACCTCATTATGTGTGTATATTATAACAGACGACACGTTTAGTGAGAACCGAACGGAACCGGCCGTAACCGGCGGTTGCCGGGCGGTCGAGTTTTGACGTGATCCCTTACAGACTGCGCCAATGTCCAACTTGTTTAGATTCAAATAGTCGTCGCGCGCTGTTCAATTTTCGTTAGAATCCCCACCATGACAGCTTCCCTTTAAGTATTACGTGGATGCAAAAAAACCTGATTTCCAGAAAAATTGAGGGCGCACTCTCAATGCCCCTTTAAAGTATGCCAACACCAATATAAACGGCATGCTTTTAGAAACCAATTTCCAGGCATCCTTAGTGCAATTGACAACCGTTTTAACCATTTGCAAAATGTTTCTATTATTACAATAAAGGGATAGACAAATCTGTTCGAATAAAACCCTCAATGGTTTGCGTCGTAATTTGGTTAGATTTAGAGTTGATAACTTATAGTATAGAATATAATAATATTGAATTTGGAGTGATTTTAATCTGCCTCAGATATTTAACATCGATTTAATTTTTATATAAACGAAGGGAAGTATTGGCATTAGCGTTGAAATAAACTGAACAGGTATATATTTTGTTAAATATACTGCGATTTATAAGAATGTTTGAGGACACTGAATACGCGTGTTGATGTAATTTTATAACTAAACAAATCAACAAATGGTAGCTTGCTTGTATGAATATCGCTACTTTATCAAGATGATATATATTTATAAACAACAAAAGTAACCAAAACACAATACAATGATTGGCATCAAACTTTATAGATTCATAAAACAAAGAAAAAGTATCAGATCTTAATTTATTGCAATATATCTGAACACATTATTTACGAATATATTTCAATTTTGAAATAAATTAAGATCCATACCGTAATCTATATGAACCTTGACATTTTGAATTACATACAGTTAACAATAGGATCAGTACAACTTTTTTCAGAATGAAAGTTCATTGTCGGTCAGGCTAATGTTATATTTTTTCATTATCATTAATATAACTGAGCACATATATATTTAAAAACTCAACAATCATTTGCAACAAAATTGAATTACATACAGACTAATAAAGAGCGGTCTTTTGAATTGACATTTGTTAAGGATCGGTGTCTATCTCAAATCAAATATTGCATTACGATAATGCAGATAACGAAAGACAATAGGTCGATGATTGGTAATAGCCCATGCATTGTATACTATTTTGGTCACTCAAGGTAGTAGCGCATTCCCAAAAAGAGATACTCCATGATAGGTATTCAACAATTAGTTATAAGAATTCAAACGCTTAAACTTTATTGAAAACCTGAGAATTGGGGTAAATTGTGTAGAATCAAACGCTGCCTCATTCAATCACACGAGGATGTTTTTGATATAAACCTTTCAACAAATCAATATTTCCTACACATATATTAAAGTATAATAGGCCTAATCTGCAAGAAGTCCATCTGTCAAGCGTTTGTATATTTGAATTGTATTAACAATATATTCATCTTTTGTATGAATGTTTGACATTTTACTCATATCTCAGCTTTTCAAATCAGGGTTTGGTCTCCCTTTATTCTTTCCTAACTTTTTTACAACCACCACGTGTGTTCGACCGCTCTATAACATGATCACATGATTTCAGCTACAACAAACAGAAAGAAACAATAATTTAGGCTACTAGTGTTTGTCAGTTAATATGTGTGGTTTTATGTTGTCGGTCAGGCTAATGTCATACTTTGGCAAAGTATCAAACCATTGTATTCTAATCCATAAATGTACTTGAAACGTGACCGTTTTGATTTGGTGGGTTTTTACACATTCGATTAAGAGTAGAATTTAATCTCAGTATAAAATGTGAAAAGGCAAATTTGAGAAGGTGGCGGGATGTTGTACATTTTAAAATGATAAATTCATTGGATTGCCAAGTTCAGTGAACTATCGATGAAATGATGAATGACTAATAAGGTATAAAGACGCATTATGTAATTAATATACTGTAATTCCTGTGTCATTTCTTCAATACAAGGTCATGAGAACAGGGCATCAGGCCATGTGATATTTCCGCAAAAAGCATAATTTGTAAATAAACGTACAACATATAGATACATATTTTCAGTCGTCCAGTATATAGTCGTACCCGTAAACAGAGTAAACAATAAATCAATTTTGCTTTTTGAAGTTCTACGTTGCGTCCAACATCGGTTGCTTGATGAAGTCCCAGTTTGCAAGTTCTTATACTGTGCGTTCAACATCAATTGTTTGATGAAGTCCCAATTTGCAAGTTCTTATATTTAGCGTTGAACATCAGTTGCTTGATGAAGCCCCAATTTGCAAGTTCTTATACTTAGCGTTGAACATCAGTTGCTTGATGAAGCCCCAATTTGCAAGTTCTTAT
The DNA here is from genome assembly GCA_035610835.1 of Ophiura sarsii. Lineage (NCBI taxonomy): Eukaryota > Metazoa > Echinodermata > Ophiuroidea > Amphilepidida > Ophiuridae > Ophiura > Ophiura sarsii. Next base: position 17,957,028 of record CM069458.1, read on the forward strand.
ACTTAGCGTTGAACATCCGTTGCTTGATGAAGCCCCAATTTGCAAGTTCTTATACTTAGGGACCGTTCATTATTTATGGTGGAGGGGGGGTTGGGTAAAATATAGGGGGGGGGGGGGGCGGTCATGTAACTTTCATATGTTGAAATAGGGGGGGTTATGTAACTTTTTAATTCTTAAACAGGGGGGGTTGTGTAACTTTTTAAAACTAAGATGGTGGTGATTATAGTCTGCTTTAGTATACCTTTTTCCTTTTCTTTGTCACTCTATGAACATATAGAGGGCTCACTCCCCATGGACCGCTCCCCATCCTCTGATCTCACCCCCGGGAAAAAAGCTTGTATTTGGTCGGTTCTCGGATGGGAGTATCAGGGGGTGTTGTTCGATTGTGTGACAGTGAAATTATACAAGGCATACGAGTAGACTATGGTGATTAGGGTGATTTTAGAGGCTATTTTGGAGTGTAAATGCCAATTTTGTGTGCGCTTCGCGCACATTTTCTTACAACCTTTCAACTTCAAAACATGTAGGCTACTTATGATGACACTACATGTACTTTCGTACAGCAAATCATATTTGTGCACGCCCTGCTCGGACGATCTGTTGGAAAAACACCTATATAAACGTCAATGGTTGAAAACATTAGAGCCATAAAAAACATGTTAATAGCCTAGGCCTATGTTCCAAAAACTAATTTGATTAAAAACGGTAATTTCTTGCATGCTTTTCACTTCGTCTCACTCTCAGCTCTGCACCAAAGCTCACAAGAATATTTCATACGTTTTTGTCTGGATGTTCTAACTTTTTTTCGGGTTATAAAGACCCAAAATGTATAAATATATGACAAATGTTCCGCCTCGCTACGCTCGCAATGTATTAAGTCATTAAATTATTGGCCGTTCAGAGACACAACCAACGAATCCATGGACAAAAGAAAAATACATCCCCTAAGTATGTGACAAGTTGATTTTGAGGGGGAGGGGGGGGGGGGGGTTGTGTAAAAATCTATTGGTTAGTAGGAGGGTCATGTAATTTTCAGTTTCAGCTGTAGGGGGGTTAGGTAATTTTGACATACGAGTCTCGAATTTGTCCCAACCCCCCCCCCCCCCCCCCCCCCTCCACCATAAATAATGAACGGTCCCTTAGCGTTGAACATCCGTTGCTTGATGAAGCTCCAATTTGCAAGTTCTTATACTTAGCGTTGAACATCCGTTGCTTGATGAAGCCCCAATTTGCAAGTTCTTATATTTAGCGTTGAACATCCGTTGCTTGATGAAGCCCCAATTTGCAAGTTCTTATACTTAGCGTTGAACATCCGTTGCTTGATGAAGCCCCAATTTGCAAGTTCTTATACTTAGCGTTGAACATCCGTTGCTTGATGAAGCCCCAATTTGCAAGTTCTTATACTTAGCGATGAACATCAGTTGCTTGATGAAGCCCCAATTTGCAAGTTCTTATACTTAGCGTTGAACATCCGTTGCTTGATGAAGCCCCAATTTGCAAGTTCTTATACTTAGCGTTGAACATCAGTTGCTTGATGAAGTCCCAATTTGCAAGTTCTTATACTTAGCGATGAACATCAGTTGCTTGATGATGTCCCAATTTGCAAGTTCTTATACTTAGCGTTGAACATCCGTTGCTTGATGAAGCCCCAATTTGCAAGCTCTTATAGCGTTGAACATCAGTTGCTTGATGATCAGTGTCCCAATTTGCAAGTTCTTATACTTAGCGTTGAACATCAGTTGCTTGATGATGTCCCAAATTTGCAAGTTCTTATACTTAGCGTTCAACATCAGTTGCTTGATGAAGTCCCAATTTACAAGTTCTTATACCTGTATAGGCCTACTGTGCGTTCAGCATCATTTGATTGATGAAGTCCCAATTTACCTTATACTGTGCGTTAGTTCTTATACTTAGCGTTAACATCAGTTGCTTGATGAAGTCCCAATTTCCAAGTTCTATACTTTGCGTTCAGCATCAGTTGCTTGATGACTCTCTATTCGCAAATTCTTATACTTAGCGTCCATATTTAGTTGCTTGAATTGATGAAGTCCTAATTTGCAAGTTATTATACTTATAGCGTTCAACATCAGTTGCTTGATGAAGCCCCAATTTGTAAGTTCTTATACTTAGCGATACTGACATGACTGATGTAAACCTAAAGTGAATCCTTCTTTATAACCATCGCACCATTTTGTTTCTTTTCGTTTTACAGAAGAGAGCATAGAATTTGGCCACATTCATCTTAGCGTAGACGTAGGTGGGGTACACTTTTTCAGTAAGAAATACGATGCATGTGCTATGGAAGCACAGTCAGACTTCTTCAAATGTCCTATGCAAGCAGGTATGATAAACACAGTGTACGCTTGAAATAAAATAGTACTAAATAATTAATTCATGTGGTGCTCAATTTAATTGAGTCATATTTTACTATCAATATATCATATTTAACTTCATACTGAGTAAAAAAAATGGCCAGTTCAATGAAAGTTGGGTCAACGATATATTTCCAGTTGAATTTTATTCATTCATATTTTTTCGAGTGGAAGTCTCATCTGTTAAGTCTACAAAATTGATACTTATACGGTTTATTTTTTTCACAAAGCGGGATATGCGATGTTTATAAATATGTATATAATACATGTATCTACCGAAATAATAAGATGTATGTTTTACATTTTCAGGAGATAAATTCTTTCACATAGAGCAGCATGTGCCTATCTTCTTACCAAGTGTAAGTATGCGTGGAGCCCAAGCCTGATACAGGTAACATTTGAGTGAATTTGCATAATGAAAAGAAGTCTTACATGTCGTTTTAGTCTGAGAAAAAAATCCGCAAATGTAAATTTATGTTTTGATTCTAAATATTGCTATTGCATGGAAAGACAATCAAATTTGCCAATGAAATTGTTCAAAAACGTTTTCTCAAAATTGACTTTAAAGTACGATTTTTTTGTATTCCAATTGAGCACTAGATGTAAGAGGTTATCCGTGTAAAATTGAACAGGTAAGCTGCTATCTTGTCAGTATTAAGAAGACACCTGTTTCGTGATATGAAGGCCAAGTTGGTTGCACGTTCATGCAATGAATTGAAGCGTCATGTTACCAATTCAATTGAATGTAGAATAGACCGGGTGCGATTCCCTGTAGTCCGTTGCGCAACCGGTTGCGCTTGGGTATACATGGATATAGTCTCTATACACAGTCATGCACATGTTTATAGTATGTTTGATCTAAGCACATAAGACCATTGGATTCCACTGCACACTGACTGTACTACTAGATAATTTAATTAGAATGTATTCTATGCAATTCATTTCTGCAACCATGTTCCAAGATTTCAATTGTTATCATTATCTTTTATCAGGAGACAATGCAAGTTTGTATTGCAGTGATAAATAGTAAGGGTTGTGATGTAGACAGTAGCCAGACATAATTAAACTGTGTGGGGGTGGGTGTGAGTTGGAGGGGGTGCACAGAAGCCCAATCTTGGTATTTGAGGTGCAAAATATATGGATTTTCTGTGGAGGGGTATGCAGCAAGAAATGTAAACGAGGGAGGGAAAGGCAGGCAGAGAGTTGAAAAACATTGAAATGATAATTGAAAAAGAAAATTAAGGTAGTGGATCACCTTGGATACACAATTTTGACCTGTATAATGACAAAATGTGTGTCTTTATTCTCCTTGGTGATTCCTGCTCCTTGGTATATCTGTTATGTGTGGCCATGGTTACAGAAGAGAAGATGCAAACATTTGATCAAAATATGCTAATTTCATAAAGTATTCTTGTATTTTCAGGGAAATTACCAAGTAGAATCTAAGTTGACTGATCAGTTTGAACGGACTATAGTATGTGCCCAGGTCAAGATGACGCTTTGATGCAGGTGGATTTTCAAGTCATGTAAACGGGAATGTACTAGTATACTACATGTAGGACTATATCTAGACAAGGCTTATGTAGATAAAACATGGAACATACATGGATTTTAACGAATATATATAAAATGTTTTAGTCAGTGTAGATCCTGATTCCTGATGATAAGAGCAAAAAATAACGAGGAAAGTATTTGTGAGCCATTTCATGGAATATTTTAGCAAAATATCGAAGCTTAGAACCAGTACCTGCTAATATTAGTCCAATTTCCACACCAAAGAAAAGGATGTATCCGCACTCCGTAGTTGCAGCCTTTTTCCTTGGTATGAAATATGGAAACAGGGGCCTATGTAGTACATTCTGGTTGTCACACCTGGTAATAATGTATTGTTTTAGCATTCTTGTTTTATATAGAGAAAGAGTTTCCGAGGGGGGCTCGTTTTGTTTGGAGCCTGTGCAATATTGCATAACATTTGTTGATTACTTGCAGTATTTGGAACTGATTAAACATGTTAAATGTACAATAATGTAAATATTAAGTACCATGGTAACAATTAAACAGTAATGTAACACATTTGAACGTAATTCATGCGGTTTGTTGTTGCATTACAAACTGTATGAGTCAAGTATCTACAACATTATACAGTAGTTATAAAAGTTACTGCGTTAATTTTACACATATTGTCTTAAATTCGACATGTTGTTATGCTGATTAGATCAATAAAATAAAAATAATTATATGTATTGCTTTTAAGTTTAAAATACTGTTTTATGAACATTTTGCGTTTAATTACTGAACATGTTGATAGTTTTCCCTCCAATATACCAAGGCATAGGCCTACACCCTAGAATATTTACTGTTTTAAGGATAATTTAATACCAGTATTGACAAGACTACTACCTCTACAGTATTACAGTCTAAAATGTAACAAATATATTATGGCTATATTTAAAAACGTGTAGCCGCTGAAATGCTGTTATTAGAGATTCTGAATATTGGGATATATATGAATGGCGTAAACTTTCTAAGAAAACCATGACGTCTTTATACAATGTGCTTTAATCATGACCAAACATTGATGCCAGTCTTGCCGCATTATAAGATTATAAACATTAATTAATTGGATGCATAAGGATAATATTTGTTATATGAACGATACTCCTAATTTCAGCCATGTGATAGTTTTCACTTTCAAAGTGACTTTCACTGTGATATCACTTTCCACGCGGCTAGTATTAGTTTTACCATATACAAAACAGATTTTTCTGAAACCTTTCTAACTTTAAAGGTATATCTCCAGGATTACTGAACCAATACTAGGCATGTTTGTACTTATGTCAATGCATTTCTCATGGTGATTCTAAATATGGTAATGAGATTAAATAATTTTGACATTTTTGAAACATTTTGTGATATTTTGGAATGTCGTCTGCAGCTGCCTGCCGCGTGGAAAGTGATATCGTCAGATAAAACCAATATTGCATGCCTTTTGTTTTATAATAGTAAAACTAAACTCCTCATAAAAAGCATCGAGACACTTAAATATGAGCCAATAATTAATCCATATTAATACATACCCTTTCGGGCCGTTAATTATTGGCTCATTTGTTAAGTGTCTCGATACTTTTTGTGATGAGTATATAATCACTCGGTCCATTGCACTCGGCAAAGTTGTTATATAGTTTGGACTATGCGATAGTTGTATGTATACTTTATCACACTCTCAGGCATTTAATTGTATAATAAATATGCATGTTTGATCATGTTAATTGATGAATACATTTTAACATGAAGGGCAGTGACATTGATTAAATTTAGACACAATATGCAAGAAATTAATGCAAATATATTGATCGAAAACAAAAAAGCTAATAAAACTATTGGTAAAATAGCATTAAATAGTTATATGTAACTGTAAGGACTGAAGTTCCCGTACTAAATAATTGCAATGCAAATTCACCTTTGAATCTGTACGATTTAGGATTTCTCTTGAGTCTTGAAGTTGCTATAGTCAATTGAATTACATAAACACCCTGGCAATATCATTGAATGAATATTGCTTATTAGACAAATGACAAATAGAATCATCAACTGAACTATGTTTTAAGGGGGCTGTGCACCCTCAGGTACAGCCTCCGTAAAACTGCCGTAACTTCTTTATTATTCATTAAATCTATATAAAAGTATACATTTTCTTGCAGAAAAGGGTTCAATGAATCCAACCATGATCATGAAATTGACCATTTTGGGAGCAAATTATAAAAAACACGTTTTTGACCCATTTTAGGTTTGGAAAAGATAACTCAAAATATATTTTGTTAAATTTTATCATACTAGTTTAATTATATTCCTCATGTAATTCCCTAGGAAACCTGTTTTTTTTTAATTTTTAAATTTACTTTATTATTTTTTGAATTATCGAACAAAATGTGCCCAAAAATATGATTTTTTACCAAAAAAAACGTGATTTTCACGATTTTGGAGGTTAAAAAACAGGTTTTTTACGGAGGCTATGCGAAGGTGCACAGCCCCCTTAACGTCAGTTTCTGTCAAATGTGAGCTATAGACAAACTATTGATATTAATTATGTTTATTATCTATATTATAATACGCTACTCTCTGTCTGTCTGTTTGTCTGTCTGTCTGTCTGTCTGTGCGCGCTTTTTCGTCGCCTTCCCGGGGTCGGGCGGCGTTCAAACTCGGTGGATGGGTGCAGCTCGGTCCCCGAAAGAGCAAGTTCGCATTCGCTAGAGCGTACGAGGTTAAAGGTCATCTAGGGGTCAACTTTTTCAAGTTGGTCGGATCGTGCTAAAAGTCGGTGATCGCGATGCTCGAGGCGAGGCGAGCGTGGCAAAAATAAAACGGGTTAGCGTTTGTCGGGTCTTCCGGGGTCAAAGGTCGTCTAGGGGTCGAATTTTCAAAATTTGTCCGATCGGGCTTAAACTCGGTGACGGGAAGCCCAGATACGAGTCGAGCGTTGAAAAAATAAAACGGCTTTGCTTTTTTGAGGTCGTCCGGGGTCAAAGGTCATCTAGGGGTCGAATTTTTAAAGTTTGTCCGATCGGGCTTAAACTCGGGGACGGGAAGCCCGAATGCGAGTCGAGCGTGGAAAAAATAAAACGCCTTTGCTTTTTGTGGGTCGTCCGGGGTCAAGGTCGTCTAAGGGTCGAATTTTCAAAGTTTGTCCGATCGGGCTTAAACTCGGGGACGGGAAGCCCGAATGCGAGTCGAGCGTGGAAAAAATAAAACGCCTTTGCTTTTCTTGGGTCGTCCGGGGTCAAAGGTCATCTAGGGGTCGAATTTTTAAAGTTTGTCCGATCGGGCTTAAACTCGGGGACGGGAAGCCCGAATACGAGTCGAGCGTGGAAAAAATAAAACGCCTTTGCTTTTTTTGGGTCGTCCGGGGTCAAAGGTCGTCTAAGGGTCGAATTTTCAAAGTTTGTCTGATCAGGCTTAAACTCGGGGACGGGAAGCCCGAATGCGAGTCGAGCGTGGAAAAAATAAAACGCCTTTGCTTTTCTTGGGTCGTCCGGGGTCAAAGGTCATCTAGGGGTCGATTTTTTAAAGTTTGTCCGATCGGGCTTAAACTCGGTGATGAGAAACTCGGTGATCTGTTTGTTCGGTCCCCGCAAGAGCAAGTTCGCATTCGTTAGAGCATACCAGGTCAAAGGTCATCTAGGGGTCAACTTTTTGAACTTGGTCGGATCGTGCTTAAACTCGGTGATCACAATGCTCGATGCGAGGCGAGCGTGGCAAAAATAAAACGGGTTAGCGTTTGTCGGGTCTTCCGGGGTCAAAGGTCGTCTAGGGGTCGAATTTTCAAAGTTTGTCCGATCGGGCTTAAACTCGGTGACAGGAAGCCCGAATACGAGTCGAGCGTGGAAAAAATAAAACGGCTTTGCTTTTCTTGGGTCGTCCGGGGTCAAAGGTCGTCTAAGGGTCGAATTTTTAAAGTTTGTCCGATCGGGCTTTATGCATGCATTCTACAAACCACCAAACCCGAGAACCGACAAACCTCGGGTGACCGCCCAAACCCGAGAACCGACAAACCCCGGGTGACCGCCTAGTAAATTATAATGCTCCGGCATTTAGAGTATGTGGGGATGTGCATAACTTTTAGTTAGTGTAAATAACAGTATTACAATTTGATAATTTTTACTACAGTAATTGATTGCTATTAATAATATACAATCCTAATATGTAGCATTTTGTATCGTTTATATTGTTATATAGATTTTTAGATGTTATATAATTAAATGTTTTATATTGTGTAAATGTATATAATCAAGTGATGAATTAAATCACATTTCAATACTTGTGAATAAAAATATAAAATAAGATAACCCCAAGTTGGTTATATTTTCCGTGTCTGAATGATAAGAGAGTTGGGTTGGGGATTAAGATTGCCATTGGTTAAATATTTCATTCATTCATTCATTTTATTCATAAAATGTTTATTAAAAAAGGCCATATAGCAGTCATGAACTGAATTGCGGCCAGTATACAATAATACAACAATATCATCATCAACAATATCAACAATATACACAAAATATAAGCAAATAGACAAAAATATACATTAAAATATGAGCAAATAGACAAAAATATACATTAAACACACATTAAACACACATTATATATTATATTAAGGCTATTATCTTTAAATAAAAAAATTGTGACAGACATTTTCCTAAATTTTGTTTTGCAATAGATTATATACCTATATCAAATTTGGACACTGTCATACTTGCCCTTGTGACCTAACCTGTGTATAGACAGAGGGTCAGTTTGTTCTTTATTTATACTTGTTTTACGTAATGTTTTACAATTTTTATGATTGGACATAAGGGAGTGTTCATTATTTTCGCCAGGGGGGGGGGGGGGGGGGGGGGGGATGGAGGATTTCAGTGTTTTTGAACCCTTTTTTCCAAGTTCCCCCCATCTCAAGTTTTTAAAATTTCAGGTTCCCCCCTGACTAGTAGAAGAAAAACATCATGTTCCCCCCCCCCCCCCCAATTTTTTCTTCTTTTCAATCTACATCTACATCTACATCTATTATATACTCAATAATGTTGCCTTAAGAAATATCTAATTGAGAAACAATGTAATGGCACAAGTTAAGTTAACACATAATCAAGAACAAAAACTGACACAAAAGATGGAGAATAAAACCCTAAACTGCACTTGAAACAGCTGTTTTGAATCCCTGGGTACTGTCAGCCAGTCAAATATTAAATATTTTATGAATATTTTTGACATAACAATAGCTCAATCCTTCAACCAATTCACAGAATAACAGCACATATTATTTCTATGTATTCAATTTCATCTACAATAATATGAAATTTAATTAAACACTATTTGAAAAACATGTCTCACGACGCCGGCGTCTTGATTAGGCAAATCATCTCACAACTAACGTGAATAACACCATGGAAAGTCGATTTGTAGGATAGTATATGGCATCATCACTGCTTGATGGCATCATCACTGCTTGATGGCTGCTTGATGGCATCATCACTGCTTGATGGCATCATCACTGCTTGATGGCATCATCACTGCTTGATGGCATCATCACTGCTTGATGGCATCAGCACTGCTTGATGGCATCATCACTGCTTGATGGCATCATCACTGCTTGATGGCATCATCACTGCTTGATGGCATCATCACTGCTTGATGGCAGTGATTGTTCATATATCAGAAGCACATTATTGTTTTCATGAAGTAATAAACACAATGTTTAAAGCCGTTATACAGGTTTTCTTGGCCGGAATGAATGCCGACCTCGTGTTTCCCGACTTACAAATTAAATCTAAGTTAAACCTTTGACTGCAATAAAGTCAACATTTGACTATAACGAAGTCAAAATTTGACTACAATGAAGTCAAAAGGTAAATGAATAACATTCAAGTCATTATTGACTACCATCTTGACCCTTTCCATAAATATTGACTATTAATTAATGACTACATTCAGGTCATATTGACTACCACCAGGGTCAAAATTATTTGACTACATCTACAGGGTTATAAATGACCCTAATGGGTTCGGTGCATAGTTGACCCTCAAAATGGGGTCAAAAATGACTATTATAGGGTCATTTTTGACTACCTATTTTTAAGTGGGTAGGTTTGATATTTGGGGGGCGAGGACTGGAATTAAAGCGACAAGATTGTCTTTACTAAAGTAATGCTCGTGTAGCGCACGAAAATTTTAAACTTTACATTTATTTTGGCTATGATTGAAGTACATTTTGGCTCTAAACAAGGTTGTATCCAACAATATTGTATTTGGAGGACACATGCGCGCGTAGCGCGCCAATTTTTTTACAAAATAAAATTCGTGTTCCCCCCTTAGTTAATAAAAAAAAAATCGTGTTCCCCCCTGTCTCTACAGATTTTTTTTCGTGTTCCCCCCTTAATTCCTCCATTCCCCCTGGCATAAATAATGAACACTCCCTAATGGACAATACACTCTTAATTCTTCGTGGTTATTTTTTCCGTGGTCATTTTTAATCAACTATATACGTGGTCGATTTGACTGCATTCGTGGTTGAATTGACTACAGATGACCAGTTATTTTGACAACGGCGACAATGGTCAAATCAATTTGACCACGGAAAGTGTAGAATTAGCCACTAGATCGCTAATTTGCATATTCTACTTGGCCTTGTATGAGCCGAGTAAATTGTGCAAATAGCTCATTAGCATAATTGCAATGGTACAAAAATTAGCACCGGTGCTCGTTGTACCATTTCAATTATGCTAATGAGCTAATATGCACCTTGTATTCATTTAAACCTATCATTTTATCTTAATTAAGTCGATGTATTAATTTAACACCATTGAATGTATATTGATATGCATGCATATATCGTCTCACTTGCTTTAAGAAAGTGAAACGTTTTTGTACACAAAGTAAATGCAAATACAGTGTTCAATAACATAAACACTATTTGATGCCCCGTGCAGCCTCACCCCCCCCCCCCCCCCCCTCACACCACCACACCATTCCCTCAAGCAACCACGGCATAGTGTTACCTTATTCGACCCCGTATTGTGGTTAAATTTTAATCACAATACGTGGTCATTTTGTCTACAAAACAACCCCGAAGGTAACCACGAAAAAGCAACCACGTCATAGGTGTTACTTTAATTCGACCCCGTATCGTGGTTAAATTTTTAACCACAATACTGGTCATTTTGTCTTACCACGGATGGTGTGGTCAATTTGACACCCAACGTGGTAAGGTGCATAGTTAACTACCAAAAGTGGTTAAAAAATGACCACGTCGTGGTCATTTTTTAACCACGCAAGTTTAAGAGTATAGCATTTGTTGGCAAAAATAAAGCAATCTTATTATTTGTTATTTAGTCCATGAATTTTTATTATATAGTAGACCTTTGAGTTTCATTTCAACTTTCACATTTTGTTGCAAATGTTTATGAATTTGAGAAATATCAGGTATACTGAGAGATTGAATCTGGAACAAATTAATTATTGTTTCTATAGATAAGGTACGTATGAACCCTGAAGTGTAATGATTCATGAGGAAACGGTTAAAATGATGGCGCTAGATAAAAAATTGGTTGAAGCAATTTATGTGGTGAGTGATGCTGATAATTTCGATGTGATCTACATCGAAATTAACAAATCGAGAAATGTTATGATAGACGGCAAAATAAAAAAAGATTTCCAGAACCGATTGGTTGCAAATAGGTCTATATGAGCCATGATATGAGCCTAGGAGAAATCACGAGAATGCTCAAAAAGATTGACCTAATAGAAGCTCTATTCTAGTGGTTACTCAACAAATGCATTCGGTTATAGGCCCTAATTGGTTAAATTTTGAGTTTGAAAAAAAAATGGGGCGCCCCACTAACTACGGTATATCAATAGGAAGAGGGAGTCTTGGGTGATCAGTGGAGAGGATTTGGGGTTAGATAACGCCGACGCCGATTAAAATCCTTTTGAAATAACACTGCTTTATCACAAAATGAAAATGGTCCATTAAATATTTGTATTTATCCGAGGCTTTACCGTTACTGAACTTACTCAAAGTGCCACACTCTTCGTCTTGGTTGTAAACCATAAAAGATCTTGAACCGATCTGTGATTCACCGCTTCCTTATATTTACACTACTGCTCCATACTCGATCAGGCTTGAGATAAGTGTAAGATTTGATGTTTCATCCAACTCAACGCCAGATATCGCAGTAGTCCACGGGAACAATAATTTCGATAATTTCGTAAGTCGCTCTCTCCTACTCATTTGAGTAATAAGCCTAGCAATCGTGTACTAAATACAAAGTATGACTCAAGATCATGCCAGTGAAATGTTAATAAAATGATGTATGTTCTGACTTTATTTTTCAATAGTGTAAATAAAATGGGTATCTTTTTGCAAAGAATGAGCTTAGCCTATGTGTTTCTTTTACTATACTATTTCATAAAGTCTATATTTTATGCCTACCGAACATTTCGCTTGAATATGGTCCCATCAGGACCAAGAGTATGACTGTCCTCACGGACCAATCGTTTTATTTTTTTCTTCAACATTTAAACATACCAAAACTAGAATTTTCTTTCTAAAATATTGCTTTATCGTTGTTTTACAGCGGGAAATTCCTTTGGAAACTAAAAAGGGGCGTGTTTTATATTTTCATACGGGCTGCATCAGCACCGTCGTCCAACAGCTTCGTATACGCATGCGTACTTTTATCTACAATACTCTGTTGACGTTGCATTGGCTGTTACAGTGTCACTGTTATTAAAGATGTTGAACAACAATTAGACTGAAGTTTACATCCAAATTCCCGATCTCAGAAACGATAAATTCATTATTACATTCTACAATAGCTTCCCACTGCCCTGAGGTTCTAGATTATGAATGCGAATCTCAGAAGAATCGCATCAGAAGGTAAGTAAGGTAAATAAGCTTAGTTCATTCCTTGCAGGTGGACAAATTCGCCCACCGATTTAGGGGCCAAATTCTCCCACCAAGACAAAATGCGTTATGAATTCACTATTTTTCATGTTGGAAACCCAAATTAATTGTTCTAATGAGTAAATATCTGTTGAGGCAAGGTTTATGTTTGATTTCCTGTTTGACTGAATTAAGCAAATACTTGTTGAAGAGATGAAGAACATTTTGTGATTTTGGGTTTGAGGCTGAGAGGCTTGATATCTCCCGGCACTATATCTGGGTGGATCCACTAGCCTAAATGAGTACTTGTGGCCAATGAAATACAAGGGGTGTGTCAGAGACATCCATTCAGCATCAAGCAAAAGTTTTATCTATTGTAAAAATGTTTATGTAGCGATGGGCGACGCAACGATACCATGTGATTTTTGTAATTAGGGGGTTTGGTGTGAGGTGGGGGTATAGGGAGGGTGTTTGTGATTAGGGAGGGGGTTAGTGAGTGGGATGGTACTTGTGGTTGGGAGGGGGTTATAGTGATCGGGAGGGTGTTTGTGGTTGGGGAGGGGGTTAGTGGTGGTGGAGGGCAGGAGATTTGTGGTGGCGGGTAGGGGTTTGTGGTGGCGAATGGGGGTGGGGTGGGTTGGGTGTTTGTGGTGGGGGAGGGGTTTTGTGGTGGGGGAGGCTTTTTTTGGTGGGGAGGTGTTTTGTGGTGGGGATGGGAGGGGTTGTGGTGGGGATGGGAGGGGGTTTAGGGTGGGGGATTGTGATGGGGAGGGGGTTGGAGGTGAGGTGGCTCACTTCATGACAGTTTCAAAATATGTTACTGTATTTCCGGAAAGCAGAAGTCTGGATGGAAAAAAACCTAACCTTTTCTAGAATTTCTTTTCCGGAATTTCAAAAATTAGGGTTGCTAAAATCAGTATTCATGTGCACTAGTAAAAGCCAAAAAAACACAACTTTTTGCCCATAGTTTCAAAATTAGGTTCAGTAGTACCTAGGACAATCAAACCATTTCTTTTGGCCTTATATCTGGGATTGAATTGAATAAATTGTTTGTGCTTCTATAATTAAATATCTTGAATAATATTATTTAAATATTAATAATTATTTATATCAAATTAAATTTTTGAATACCAAATCAAATTCTTCATCTTATCCATTTTTAATATAAACAAACAGTCAAAATTGTGACTACATGTGATGAATGAGATTGTATTTGGTATCCTCATCATTAAACAAGGTGAGTTTTGCTATGTCAATATCCAACAATTATCATTTCAATCAAATCTTGAAGATGAAAAAAATCAAAAAATCAAAGATGATAGATTTGAGGGAGCAAAATGACTGAAATTTAATTTATTTTCCAGTAAAACAAATTACAGTTTCACAAAATATTTAGGTATTAGTAAAGCTATCAGTATTAATAAGGGTAGAGGATTCCCTGTTTGTTAATGTAATAGTGCACTTTCAATGAAAGCTTGAAAATGAAATTTCAAAAATAGTTTTGCCAAAAATGACTGAAATGGCATCTTTATTCTAGTAAAACATAACCAAGAATTGTTTTGAAGCGACACAAAATATTTTGGTATCAAGTTCAGCTATCGATATATGAAGGATAGAAGATGCCATTTTGTGTGTGGAAGCGCTACTTTTGGATTAACTGTAAATATTGGCAAAATGTCACGTTGCTACAAAATGACAGAAATTTCATTATTTTTCTGGTAAAACGCAACCAAGAATTTTTTTAAGCTACACAAAATATTAAGGTATTGAGTTAAGCTATTGATATGTGAAGGATAGAAGATGCCACTTTTTGTGTGAAAGCGCTACTTTTGGATTCACTGTAAATACTGGCAAATATGCCCACTTAGTGGCTAATATGCCCATATTTGCCAGTGCACTGACATGTATGCATTTTTGTGGTCCCACATGCTTATACAGTGGAATGATAGAATATCACCCCACCCCCTCCAGGTTGGGCCCACGTCCTTGCTTATTGTGTTTTCTCCTCTATCATCCAGATGGCCTCTTAAAGTTATGTTTTAGAAAATCTAATCTGCAAAATCCATGGCATATGAATAAAGAGTTCCAATTCTGAAACATTGATCTATTTAATATTTCAGAGAACATCGGGAAGACTATACTGACTTATTGATATGCTGAAGATATTAGGCGATAGCAACATTATTTATTGCAACCAGAACTTGACTCCACAATGGGAAAGAGAGATGCACAGGGAGCTAAGGTACCATTGGAGCAATATCGTAAAGACATCGGCAAATTCGAGAATAAGAGGACCAAGAAGAATGTACGAAAGATGAGGGATGAAGCGCAGGCCAAACAGTCTAGTACAACTCTCAGGGTAGGTAACTACAGGGTAGATATTGTTGATGCATACATGGTCTAGTGCGTATGGGTCATAAAACTAATGGAATTAGTAGCGTGTAGCATGCTAATATGGTAGGTCTAACAATTCAAACCGGACATGTCACAAAGTGAATCTTACACACAGTGGCGTAGCTCGGGGGGGGGGGGGCAGTTTCCCCCCACCCCCTGACAGATATTTTTGTGCCCCGCCCCACTTTCCGGATGTAGTGCTTATATGCGTTATAACCATTTCAAAATGACAAATTTTTGCCAGGTTTGTATAAATAAGGACAATTTTATAGAAAAAACTGATTAAAACCCGGATGATTGGGCATTATTTGTTGACTGTGCTGCTTTGTGGACTGTGTGATTTTTTGACCATGCAACATTTTTTGACCTCAGCACCCCCACCTTTATTTACGTGAAAATCACGAGGTGACTGACTTGGAAAATTTTTGGGGCAACCTTTTATAAAAATTGTAGAAATCTTGCCCCCCCCCCCTGAAAAAAATCCTAGCTACGCCACTGCTTACACATGGGTGCTCTCACAGGTTTGGTAAAGTTAGTGGGTTTCGGACTGGACAGAAATCAGGATCTTCCCACAATGCATGAGGCTTTTATTTATAACATGATTTGTTAGTAGAAAAGAATAACATCAATGAATAGAGCAGAACCAGAACTTGACAAGGGTGTGTTTTGTTTTACTAACAATTCATGTTTACCCAGTTTATTCTGAACCAAGAAGAGAACCATTTACAAAAGTAATGGGAGTGCAAGTTTGATTAGACATGTAATGTGACCACCCATAATGGTTTCTGCAATTCTGGGAAGCTCCTGGTATTTCTCTTGTCTGCATCTATCTATCTACAAGGTAAATGTTATTCTTATGCAGTGGGAGTGACTAAGAATGTAAATCATCAAAGAGATATGTGGTGGTTGACTTGTGCAATAGCATTATTCCAAAAACTCTGAATTCACTTCAAGGCGTACATTGGTATGCTCGAAAGCAGATTGTAAATTTGCCAGTAATATTTCTGTTTTCTTATTATAGATTTCATTCTAATTACCACAGCTTATTCTGGCAACGGAAATAGAATATTTCATTTTTCATTTTCTTTCTCAGACATGTATATAGCCGCAGCAAATGGGTGCAGTTGTCTATCAATAAAAAAGTTGTGATCTTAATGTTAAGATTGATTATTGCCAGGCCTGGAAAAAATGGGCAAATTGGAAAAATGTTGGTATTCGGAGGGAAATTTGACTCTTCCATAAAGAAATACATAAAAAATAGTGGGAAATTGTCCATTTTGGAGGGAAATTGTCCATTTTGGAGGGAAATTGTCCATTTTGAAGGGAAATGTGGGTTAGCTTGCCGGGAAATCAACATTTTTTCCAGGCTTGATTATTGCATTCTGATTTCATGAAGACAAATTACTGTAATTTAAACTTTTTTTTATTTTCACATGCCTAATTCCATCAATATCTCAATATGCATTTTCCCAACAACTGCACCCTTTTGCCGTGGCAGTACACAAATATCCTCTAGCCTAGCAGATGTGTGACCAATGCGTGCGACCAATTCCGTATGCGTATTGCCATACTTGCAGGTGTAGGCTTGGATTACTTTTGCGCGGAGAGATAAAAAACAAATATTTCACCCCAATTTGGAACTGATTAAACTATAGAGTAATCAAGTTTCCTTATAGTATTAACCTCATCCCCATTTTCTGTTTCTTTTCAACAGGATATGTTGCTAGTGATCTTTGCACTCCTTGCCATAGTCTGCCTTATATACATGATGTTTTATCTTCAAATTGCCAACAACCAAGGTGGTGGATGAGGCTATTCTATACACTATACATAATCTGTGTGTGAAACAGTGAATACAGCAATAAACTTAAGTTTAGGTTCTATATGAGTAAGCTATCACAAATTAGTCTAATGCAAACTGCAAAGATTTCTGCTGTTGGATGAGTTATACAGATTCATTGCAATACATGTAGACTTTAGGCTACCCTACCTCTTCGGTAGGATTGAAATCAGGACCTCAGCACTGACAACCTAGCTGCGTTTTTTCCATAGGGTACCTATACGTTATATAGAGGTAGAAAAAAAACGAGATTGCGTCTTTTTCCATATAGGGGTAGGAAAAAAACAAGATTGCGGGTTTTTTCCACCCCCTATACTTAGGTCTAGGGTAATTTGTGATAGCTTACTCATAGGTAACCCCTTAGTTTAAGATGAAAGTGATCAGTGAAGGAAATTGCATATTTGCACGTTCAATTGTGAAAAAGAACCATTTGTGCTGAAATACAACACACATCACAGTACTTTAAAGGTAGATGTTCCGATTTTCAACTCGAAGTTTTCTATTCTACATGAAAGGTCATCCTTAAAAGAGTTGAATTCCAAAGTTTGAGTTGCATAACTCTAATGGTTCTTATTTTAGACGCACAAGATACCGTGAAATGTGCCCATTGAGTTGTACACAAACTATATTGGTGGTAACCACCTTTCGCGGTAATTCGCTGCTATTTCACCGATTTCTTCGTAATAATACTAATTTGGACCGTCAAATTTCAGTATGTTAATCAGAAAAATATGATCTTTCATATGATATGAAAATCTCCATTGTTTGAGAAAAATCTGTGCTATGAAAATGTGATCGGGTCATCTACCTTTAATTACACAAACCTGCATACAACACTTCTAAGCATGAAAACTGGCACAGTTTTATTTAAATCCACAATGTCTGCCACTGTTGGTAGATGCCTGGTGACAGGAGTACAAACTATTCATTACCATGTATAAAAGCTCAATGTACAATATAAACACAACACCAAAAGTAAGTCCCCCCTAAACAATTCGTCATAACATCGTAAGATAAAACATTTTACCAATAAAACTTAGTTAGAAATAATTCTATGACTGTTTCCTAAGTGATGGTTGAAAATGAAAGATTTCCATTACTTCATGGCTGAATGAGCTCAAATGGAAGACAAAACTGCCCTTCTCAAAAATCACAAAAGTGTATGAATTGCTTCTCACTAATGGAAAAGTACTCGTGGCTGAGCAAAATGTACTGTAATGTGTAATCAATTCATGATCATTCAGCCATGTAAATCCCATTCTTGGCTCAGATATTAGCATAGTGAGTTGTGACTTTTGAGAAGGGCAGTTTTTGTCTTATTTTTGAGCTTATTCAGCCATGAAGTCATGGGTATCTTTCATTTTCAAACACCACTTAGGAAAAACAGTCATAGGATTATTTCTAACTAAGTTTTATTGGTAAAATGTTTTATCTTACGATGTTATGGCGAATTGTTTAGGGGGGGACTTACTTTTGGTGTTGTGTTTACATACCAACTCCAAGAATTCATGCTGTGAGATTTGTCTCTAGATATTTCACTATTGCCTAATTTTCTTTGATTTTGTCATGGTATGTTTTGAGCTTAGTTAGATTGGAAATATTCACGGCATGACATTTTCGAGAGTGATTTCTGGTTTTACAGTAATTGTTGCATTGCACTGGATTATTCATTAACATCACATTCATACTACAGTTTAGATGCAGTGTAGTGTAGATTCCACGCCAGTAAATAATTTCAGTCCTTGTAGAGACGATAATCAAAAGTTTTTTCTTAGCTTTCATCCTGTGATTATAGAATTAATCAGAAATGGTACTTATTGCTCCCAAATGATTAAAGTTGTAGTTTAATCCTGATTTTTGAACTATTACCTAATACTACAGTGCAAAAAGACATATTTTCAATGCATTTTGTAGGTTTTTTGGATGTATTTTGATTGTAAATGATCTGGCAACATTTCTCAACTTTTTCTGATAAATGAGGGCGCTACACCAATTGTCCAACTTTGGGGTCTTATTTCTCAGAACTTTCGGGGATACCATATATATTTGTTTGATTAAATGATCAAATATATCCTGAAATTTAAGGAAAATGTCAAATTGAAAATTCCAGTCGCTTTATAAGCGAGAAAATGGGCTTTTTGTAACTACCATTTTACATGTAAACGCATAGGGAAACCATTTGGTGGTGTGAATTCTGTAGTGAAGCCTCATTCCATCTACTTATCCCATATTCCCTCTATTGAACGTTGTATTTTAATAAATGCGAGCATTTTATTTTATAAGGGTAATACTACAATTCAAAAAACACATTTAAATTTTGCTGAGTAAATTGATGTTATTACTATAGTCCAATTAATAATTGAACAAACAACATGTACACAACACAAAGATGATCAGGCCTGAAATTATCACGCTTATGGTTGTGCGCGCTGCACGCAATATCGCTGTTTCAATGTGTTCGTTCAATTATTAATCAGACTATAGTATACATATGTAGCAAGAAACTACATACCTTTTTGGTATTATGATAACTAATATGTGACTCTGGTTTGCCATAAGTTTGGATATTCAATCTTACAATAATGGTCTTTAGTGTAACATCTTAAACCCAGACAGTATTGGATAGTATGAGAAGGGGATGTTTATTATTAAAGCGAACATGGGACAAATGCGGTATTTTTGTACAAATTATAAATGAATGGAAACATTTTGGGGGTTTAGTGCAACAAGGGTCCATCTGCAATAACTGCCATATTATGTTATGTGTGGTAGTCTATGATAGAAGACCCCTTGATATAAACTTAAAGTTACATAGAGCGGCTAGCTATAGGAGTAGGAAATGTTTGCATTTAGATCTCAGTTATGTTAAAAGGTAACATCTACAATGTGAAGACACAATCTAACAAATGGCAGTCATTGCAGATAGGACTTTGTTGTACTAAACCAGTGGTTCCCAACCTCTGGGTCATGACGCACTTTTTGTGGGGTCGCGGACTAACATAATTTAACAAAAATAAAATGCTATATCTGGTCACCACAAGGAAAAGGTTGGGAACCACTGCACTAAACCCTTGATTTATCAATTGAAAATTGATACTGCTATTCAAATATCTTCACATGTCATTGATGTCAAATTGACCATCAGATTTTATTAAGTTTGATTGATAAGAGTTCTATTGTAAATCATTTTTTTACAAACAGTCACACAAACAAATTACTCTATTTTCTATTTAGTTCCTATTTCACTGTATGTAGTTTTATTTACAATTCAATCTCAATCAACAATTTAAGACTTGTTGATTATTTTATAAATGAAGATGCTGTCTTTCTTATTGGATTCCTTAAATGCCGTGTGTTGACAAGGTTGTACAAGGTTGTACAAGGTTGGACAAGGTTAAGGTTGTACTTAAATACTTGAAAAATTGTCAAAGTAAGCTCCAACTAAACCAGAAACAATACAATTCAGGCAAACAATTGTAATAATCTGAGATCAGTATCTTCAATCTGAGAGTTTATGCACACATGTAACAAACAATGCTTCAGATCTTTTGACCTCTGAGCTGTCATATCGGATAATGTTGAATTATTGTACCGTGGTTTGTTGGAGTGGCTCACAAAATACAAGTACTTATTTTGTATATTTATCCTTTTATAGAACATTTTATTACAAAAGAAATACATTATTTTTCTTGATGTAGTTTGGAATATATTCAAGTTAAGGCAACCAAAAACTACACTGCTACAGGTTTTACCAACTTAGATTAGTTTTAATAATGGAGGAGGTTCTTGTTATGATGAAACCACAATTTTGGATCTTCTTAGTTTGTACAACAAATGGCAATTTTTTTATGGAATTTTATGTCATTTTGAACGGAAAACTCCTGACAGACCAACCCAACGTGAGAGGGCTGTCTGCCCATAGGCACACGGCCTTGATGCACAGTGCGCTGGTTGCCTTTATGCTCGCCCGGCCGTATCATTATGTATTCATTCGCTGCTGTAAAGAGGCTTCACCAATTTGGAACTGATCAAACTATAGATCCATGGTTCATATAGTGGTGTATGGGTAGGTTTTCATGGACATTCATTTCTATATCTAATAATAGTACATCAAATTTGTAGAAGATAAACAAAATATATTTGTTTCCAATCGCATGCTGAGATAAAGAGTTGGTAGACAAGATTTTTCTTTTATTATCGTAAAATACTAAATGCTGAGAAATTGATTTCATATTTTCATGCCATAGTCAACAGATTTGTTTGATTATCTTTTTATAAAAAAAAACCCATTTTAGCCTAACCCTAACAATTTTATTTATATATCTGTAATTTCACAGAGGACAGAAAAAAATATAAGAGTGACAATTAAATTGTGCACCTATTTTGTAAATTTGTAATATTCTTAATTCTGACAATGAATAATTACAGATTTGGTATTTCACCTATTTTGCAACAGGTAATCTTATGCACACATTTAAACAATAAATACATCTATCAAATTGCTGATTACAGAACTGTTTCGATCATTTTTCTACGATCACTACAAAAAATGTTATGAGTGAATGATGATTGTGATGTCACCAAAAGCTACAAAACAAGAAATCATGAAAACAGGCCCAAAAAGATACATAATTCAATATAATAACATTATAAGGTTAATAATAAAAGTGACTTAAGTAAGTTTGTCAAGGTCAAATTTCATGAAAGATGATGACACAAAGTACTGGAAACTAATTTTCTTTAAAAAAATCTAAAAAAAAGAAAAAAGGTTTTTTAATTTTTTTAATTTTTTCTATTTTACCCATAATCCCTAGTTCACATTTTGCGACATCCGACGGGTTTTCTCAGATCGCATCACAAATGGTTTAATGCCTTTATCAATTGACATGTCAGGTGGCCTAATGCTTGATTAAACTGGATAACAGTAACATTGTCATCCCTCCTTGGATGGGAATTATCTGTAGAGAATACAGGATAATTATAATTAATGCAAAATATGCTATGTATGTAATTATATCGGTTTGTATATACAATATACATCGAGGGTTTAGTGCAACAAAGGGCTATCTGCATTTCGGTCATTTTGAGAAAAAGTGAATTAAAGATTTGTACCCATCATTGTCACCTTTTGGTTTTGACAAGTTAAAATAAGTGCTATTCAAACCTTTTTGATCAGGTGAATTTACTATTTTCTCATAATTATCTTGTGCCGATCATTTTGATACAAAAATCACATTTTGGCCAAAAATGCAGATAGTTCTTTGTTGCACTAAACTCTGACATATTCATCTATCTTGAATTGAAAAAATGTTGTACAATAAAATCAAAGTGTCAAGCTTACAATCTATATAATGGTTAAATGTCAACTGTGTTATCTTTAATAGTTCATTCAACTGAAATGTGATTGAATTAGAATTGAGAGTCCAAAGAGTATTCTGCATTATATCGATAATATGGAACTTTTTCACTGCAAAAAATAAAGTACCTCCTAATTATTTTCTATACTCCTCAAAGAAATTTGGAATAGTTTGCAAAGCTCATCTCTCTTAACTGTAACGCATTTGCAGCAATTTCACTGGGTTAATTTCTCGAGGGTGAAAAACCATAACGATGGCCAAAATATTGTGTGCTCATGCAGTGTTTTGAGCAGTAAAACAATGACATTTGCAACATTTTTCACTCTTGAGAAAAATGTTGAAGGTGAAAATCAAAAGTGAAGGGTATTTCACCTTTTGTATAGGGTGAGTGAAAACACTGATTTGTAGCAATCACTCGTTTCAGTGCCCTGCCAATTGCTAGACAATGTGGGACGGTCTCAATCACAACGTGCCAAAATCACCGCTATTTTCTGCTCAAAGGATCAATCCTGCTCTGCATTCAATGAAATGTAACATTGAAAACTACACCATATATAGAGATACCCTTTTGACTGACAGATATGTTCGTTTTAGCATAAAAATGTGGTCATTTTTCGAACATTTTGAATGAGATCTCCCCATATTCTCAAGCAAGTGGCTGAACACTGAAACAAGTGATTGCTACCAAGCCTCCAAATAAGGGGGCACCCAGGAGCTATTTACCCAATGGTTGACAAGTTTCAGCTCCTGGTGCTTACAAAATTGTGCACAGTAATGTATAGGACCAGGAGCTAGTTTTGTCCCAAAAAAAGGCTAAAAGGTAGCTCCTGGTGCATGCCCACTTTAATATTTGGAGGCTTGATTGCTACAAATGTGGCATCATTAAAAACTTTAACAAGATTAACACATCGGGTTCCCCAACCATACAAAACAATTGAACATATCATGAAATATATGAAATCTAGGCGAATTAACTTTTTTGAGGGGTTCATAAAAGATTCAGTATAAAGATTTGTATCTTTGAAGATAGTTATAAACTCTCTCTACTTGTTAATATCTTTTTGAAGATACTGGTATAGTCTCATGAATCGCCTGATCTTTAAACAAATATAAATAAATACTTGTTTGGTTGGACTTCACCAATCTCTGAAAGAGACCATAATCGTTGATCGTCTGATATTTTGTTTGTTTTTGTAAACACAATGCACAAATTAAATAGTTTATCTAGACCCAAGCGTGTTGCCGTACGGACCGACTGTGTAAACAACGAGCAAACAAAGAAACAATTTGAACATTATATACTGTGTAAACGAAGTCCAAGCAGCATGTGCTGCATAATGCATATACACTGCATAAGACCTACATCAATTGCATATCTTGTGGTTGCATTACTTTAGTGGGAACTTGTTTGTTAATAATAATTA
The DNA here is from genome assembly GCA_035610835.1 of Ophiura sarsii. Classification (NCBI taxonomy): domain Eukaryota; kingdom Metazoa; phylum Echinodermata; class Ophiuroidea; order Amphilepidida; family Ophiuridae; genus Ophiura; species Ophiura sarsii. The sequence continues at coordinate 17,980,844 of CM069458.1, forward strand.
ATCAATCAGACTACAATGTATAGTCAATCCATTTGTGATTATTTTCTTTACTTTACTTGTTTACTTGTTATTGTCTGCAATTGTCTGACGATAGCATCGAGTTCATAATGTTGTTATATCCTGAAGAAAGCATCGCCTTTTAGCATGACCTTATCACTTCGTTATCTTTTAAAGATAACAAGTGCTTCGTCATTTTGTTATCTACTGAAGATAGCACAGCATATTCACATTTGCGATGTATCTGAAAGATGCTATAATTTCTTGGGCACATTAGTGATAATGGGCTTAGGTCTTGTCTTGAATATCATCTTCTTCTTGATAACCGCCCTCACTTGATAATGAATCCCCTCTGTATTAGAGTCTGTTTTAGAAACAATTTTGCCATCTTGATTAATAGTGTCACTTTCATTATCGTTTGTTTCCATGGATTCATCCAAGTTAACAGGCTTGTTTTTCTTTAGAATGAGAATGAAAGGCTTTTCCAAGTCAGTAACTTTGCCATACAGGATATGATGACCTATTATAAGGATTGGTATGCCCTGAAATGGAAGAATGATCAAGGTTATGATTTTTTACAAAAATCCAACAAGTCAACTACAAGTATTATGACAAAATAAAATATATAACATAAAATGGCTTACAAAAAAGAATATAAAGAAATTATAGAAATACATACTTTTAAAATCAGTTATCTCATAAACTCGACTCTGATTATTACATTATCGCATTAATTTAAAATTACAATATCACATAAATAATTAAAAATGTTTTCTATATTAAAGGGGCATTGAGAGATTGCTCAAAAAATTAAATACAATATCTTCACTTTGTTTAATGTTTAGATAGATGATATGTAAAAATCCTTTCATGAAATAAAGGTAAAGCTGCTTAATTATCGCGACGCACACTTTCGATCCAATAATTGCATGAAACAACACAATTCCTTGTTCGCTCATGAACAAAGAAACCGTACAGTTTGGCCTATTTTGCACTGAATAAAAAGTAAGTAAACCAACCGTCTTATTAAAGTGTAGATCCCCGATAAAATTGCCAGACAAGTCTTCTTCTTCCTGTGATTCTAATTTACCCTGTAGTTCTATTAACATCCACTCTGGACAATTGCCAGGAGTGGCCCTATGGAGAAGAGACAAAAATAATTAGACAAGTGGTAATTTGCTGAAAGGGCAGGCAAATTTGATACCGTAAAACAGGATGAATAGGGACATGGGGGTAAATAGGGACAAAAATGGGGAACGTTTTTTAATGTCACCCGGCCAATTTGTGTACCGTAAAGCGGGGTGAATAGGAACATGGGGGCGCCATGTCCCTATTCACCCCATTTTCGGTACGCAAACTGGCCGGGTGACATTTAAAAAACTTTCCCCATTTTTGTCCCTATTCACCCATGTCCCTATTCACCCCGTTTTACGGTACAATGGAACCTTGTTAACACAAAGTGTTATTCAAGTCCCAAGCTTATATCAATTTTACCATTATAAAATGACTGGATAACACAAATTCCTGTTAACACAAACTAAAATGCAAGGCCCAGGCATTTTTATGTTAACGAGGTTCACTGTATATCCTTGGTGTAAGACATTCAGAAGTTACGTGTCTTTAATCCGTCAATAGAGGGTTTTGTGCTAGGTTAATTCCGTGCTGTCTTACACAACCGAAAAATCAGTTCCAACTGTACCAGCAAGGGGCACCAAGGATGGATTCAACTAATGGATTAAACAGCACTGCCCCAACAATATAAAATGCGGAAATAATTAAAAAGGTGCACATTTGCAACATCCAACGATGGTACATTTAAAAGGCAAAAAACATTGAAATGTGTTGTGAGCATTTGATTTAGCTGTTTCTTTTGTCTCCTGTAAATGTACCATTGGATGTTTTCATTGTAGGTCAAATAAGTGGCAACTGCGATCCAAAATAAGGCATATATATATTAACATATTAATTTCCAAAACAATGACAAGGAGTTTGTTTGAACAGTCATGGGAACAACAGTGCTCATCTTGGCATGTCTACTTTAATCTGCAAGCAAGATTTTAAAGAAAGCTTAGGCCAAATAAAAAAAATTACCAGTTTCTCGTCCCCGCCCGCTTCCTTTTTGCAGGCCGCCTTCTTTTTTTCCCAAAAAAGGTATCGGGTTTTTTTCAATGTTAAGTTAAATAAATGTATAAACATCTGTATTTTGTCTTTCCTTTGTTTTCAACAAAGTTGTAGCCAATACAAGTCTGAAAACGGTGTTAGAAAAGGTGGCTGTCATTTAAGAAACAACAGCAACTGGAAAAAAGGTCGAAAGTGGAAGTATTTTTTGTGTGGAAAATCAGTCCGTCATTTTGGATCCGCCATTTTGAAGAAAAAAAGAAAACCAAAAAAAGGGGCCTCCTCCTTCCTTTTTTCAAAAAGCGGCCTCTGGGAGATTTTTACCCAACGGTTGCCAAGATTTAGCCCCAGCGTTTTCGTCAGTTTTTGCACAGTAAGTATATGACCGGGAGCTACTTTTTCAAAAGTAGCACCCAGCCATTTCTGGATCTGGAAGATATTCTCAACGCTTTCTGATTGAAGCCAAACGGGAAGGTTGGGTGTGTGCATGGGTTTATTTAGTCTTGTTGTTTGTTTGTCACAGTGCCTGGTGGATGTGGGTTGTCACTGCTGCTTTGAATGGTTGTACTGTTTCAATGTTCATATGATGTGTTCAGGGAGAGAGTTCCAGTCGGTGATTGTGTTTGGGAAGAATGACTTCAGCCTCAGGTAGTAGTCACTTCTGCCGGTTAGTTTTAAGTAGCTGTGATTATGGTTAGTGCGAGCTGATGAGCGGCGTGATGAGGCTGGATGTAAGAACTTTTGTGCCGGGATGGCTACCTGACCCTGTCGTATTTTCTGCAGCATTGTTAGTTGTGCTATCTTCCTCCGGTCTTGAAGTGGTGCCCATCCCAGGTTGGTTAGCATAGATGTTACGCTGCTGGTCTTCCTATAGTCCTTGTAGACAAAATGTGTGCCTCTGCGCTGGATAATTTCAATTTTGTCCACTAGGGCACCAATGTGGGGGTCCAACACTGTCTAGCAATACTCCAGGTGGGGAATCTGAATCTGAAGATATTCTTGGTAGACCTTATTAATAAGGTATCACGCCAAGCTTTGTAAAACATCACGTCCGGTGTAGTATTACAACAACTCAATAAAACAAGGGGACGGACAAGGGCCTTGAAAGCAGAAGCCATAAGTCATGGATACAGGAGTGAAAGTTTCTCCGGATGAAACCCAAAACCCTATTGGCTTTGGCAGTGGTCTTATTGACATGGTTGGCAGGGCCGTCAGCAACTTTTGCCCAAGGGGGGTGCGTTTTTACGATTTTGTACCGGAAAGGGGGGTGCGTTTTCACGATTTTGTACCGGAAAGGGGGGTGCGTTTTCACGATTCTTTACCGGAAGTAGTAGTATAACGTCAGAGTGTTAGTGCTGCAGCACGCTAATGATGCGAGCGCCTCTGGCGCGAAGCCAATAACGGGTGGGGTCCAGGGGGCGAAGCCCCCGGAAGCTCTGAGCATTACAGCGAATTTAGGACACAATTTTCATGTATCTTGCCATCGTTGACCCCATTTTCCATTCATAAAACAACATGTTACCCTAAAAAAAAGAATTAAAAAAAAGAAGAGATTTTCAAGGGGGGTGCGTCCGCACCCAACGCACCCCCCCCTTCTGACGGCCCTGGTTGGTCCATTTGAGATTGGAGGAAAGCTCAATTCCCGCGACTGTGAATGCTTATTTTTCTCCTTGTCCCAGAGGAAGACGATGATTTCCACTCTATCGAATGACGTTATAATTGCTGGTTCCCAATCGATTTATTCCGTTTGACAGTATAAATCGTATTTAAAATTGGGAACCGTATAACATTGGGAACCAACGTCATTCTATCGAGTGGAAATCATCGTCTTCCCATGCATGTGCCATGTATGTGGACCGGAGTAATTTGTTGGGTTTGATTCTACATTACAAAAAATACAAGTTTAGTTGTACAATTAGTCTAGATTATAGATAGATACTAGTACAACAAATCATACTTAGTGATATTTGTCATCAGTTGGTATTATTCATCATAGGGTATTTTGCATGTTTCACTATCTGTCCCCATCCTAAGTATGACTCCTTCTAAATATGATTTTCGTGTTAATTTCTGTATCGCTTACCAGAGCTCAAAAACACACTTCTTTGTGCTTGTTCTTTATCTACTCTTTCTCATCTATCTTCATAGGCGTGCGCAGGATTTTTTTACCCGGGGGGCTTAAAAATAAATTTCATTGGTTCGCACCGCTATCCGCGGTAACGAGTCTGAGGGGGGTGTGCCCTTGGATTGGATTTTTGGCTTGGATTGGATTTTATTTTGGAATATTAGCTATTGTCAAAAGAAAGGTTTAACCGGGAGTTTAACAAACCGTTCCTGAAGCCATGTTGTTAAGTTTGACTTATAATATGAAACTAATTTGCGCGTAGCGCGCCAAAAATGTATATTTTAACACTAAAAAGGTCCAGAAAACGTTTCTGAAGCCATCTTGTTCCAAATGAATAACAAAGTAGTATGAAATTAATTGGCGCGGAACGCGCAAAAATTTGCTATATGTAAAAATAAAGGTTTAGAAAAACGTTCTTGAAGCCATCTCGTTAAGCTTGAATAATAAATAACCAGTGAAACTAATACGCGCGTAGCGCGCAAAAATGTCGATTTTAACAATAAAAAGTTTCCGAAAACGTTTGTGAAGCCATCTTGTTGAAATTTGAATAACATAAAAAAAAAAATTCCCGCGGAGCGCGAAAGAATTAGCTATCGTAAAAATAAAGGTTTAGAAAAACTTTTCTGAAGCTATCTTGTTAAGCTGGATTAATAAATAATCAGTGAAACTAATACGCGCGTACTAAAAAAATGTATATTTTAACAATAAAAAGGTCCAGAAAACGTTTCTGAAGCCATCTTGTTCAAATTGAATAAAAAAATATAAAAAAAAGGCTATTGTAAAAAGAAAGGTTAAAAAAAACCTTCCTGAAACTATCTTGTTAAGCTTAAATAATAAAACATTTCAACTAATTCGCGCGTAGCGCGCAAAAATTGGTTATTTTTACACTGAAATGGTCCTGAAAACGTTCCTGAAGCAATCTTGTTAAGCTTGAATAATAAAACATTGAAAATAATTTGTGCAAAAACTGGTTATTTTAACACTAAAATGGTCCTGAAAAACGTTCATTAAGCCATTTTGTTTAAGCTTGAATAATAAAAAAATGAAACCAATTGGCTCGAAACGAGCAATAATGTCTAGTTTACTAACTAAAATGGTCCAGAAAACGTTCTTGAAACATGTTGCAACGTTGTTATAAAGCTGGAATAAACATTGAAAGCAATTCGCGCAAAAAAAAATGCTATTTTTGAATTTTCAATCAAATTGGAGTCTTAAGAACTGATGCAGGCTCAAAAGGGGTGTTATAAGAACTAGCAGCAGAGGGTGAAAAAGAGGGTCTTCAGCGCGGCACATACCTTATTATATCTATACCCTTTTTACAATGACAGTGCCCCCTCCCCTCCCCTCCCCTCCCCTCCCCTCCCCTTTTTTTTTACCCTCTGGGGACCCGGGGGGCTTGAGCCCCCAAAGCCCCCCCCCCCCTGATCTTGCCATTCGTTTAATATTTTGTACAAATGCAATATTCCCTTGAAATTTGAGGTGAAATTCTAAGCCAATTCACTTTAACGGCACTCGCCATGTTTTATTATAATAGACTCGTTTCAATACCTTCGTAAGTTCGTAAAAAAGTGATGTGCGTATAAGATGTTGGCGAGGGGAATGAGACTAAATTCACCGCGCAACTCATTTTGAGATGCACTCCATTCACTTCATACAGCAAATGAAATTGACAGTTTCTCGCAATACAATTTCCCCATACGTTGGTAGGGGGAAAAAAACGAAAAAAACCAACGTATGGGTTTCCTGTACTAAACTGCTCACACAAAGTTAGGAAACTTTTTTTAATCAAGTATATTTTTATTATTTATTACCCTCTTGTATTATGTTGCATATCAATGGAAAGCTGAAGTGTCCTTCTTTAAAATGATACCAAATGTGCAATGATGACACGTTGCTGGACTTGGCCACATGAATAAGAATGAGGCAAAGTCACAAGTCAAATGTGCCAAAATTACCGTTATCTGTGTTAAACAGTCAATAGGTAATGGCACGGGCTCTCTCCAAATCTGTTAAACGCGGCATATTGAAACTGCAAAACGTTTACCGTGTCTCAGAAAAATGTACAAGTTGTAGGCCTAAACCTTTCATCACTTACCTTCATGACCTTCCACCTGGTCTGGAGTCATTGTTAACCCAGTCTTGCAAATACCCAAATAATGGTTTTCTAAAGAGATGAGGGTTAACTTGTGTGTGTTGTGCTCACTGGTGCAAATCTTTGTGTAAACCATAGTTCTCAAGCATGACCGGTTTGATTATTGATCATTACCTATTTAATGTTTAGCACAGATAATGGTAATGTTGGCACATTTGATTTGTGCCTTTGCCTCATTCTCATTCATGTGGCCAAGTTCAGCAACATGTAATCATTGCAAATGTGGTATCATTTTAAAGAGGAACACTTCAGCTTTCCATTGATATACAACAGATACAAAGAGGGTAATAAATGATAAAAATATACTTGATTAAAAAAAGTTTCCTAACTTTTTGTGAGCAGTTTAGATAGATACCAAATCATAGAGGTTTTTTTTAAAAAGTGCTTACAATTTCATCATAATTTGCACCATAGTTAGGGTGTACGCTGCGTGCCGCCATCTTGCCCGTCGTTTCTGCACAAGTGTCACACACAGCACACGCATACACTGTTTTACACAGTCCGACAAAGTACAAGTTTTAAAATTGCCGTTTTGGGCAGAAAAAGTCACAAATAATCATGATACTTCGGAATATATTGCAAAAGATATATGTTGTACTAACAATCGATGAAATAAAATCATATTTTAATATAAAAGTGGTTATTTGGGGGTCTAACGTTGGCCGTTATTTCCGGGTTCGCGTCGAGAATTTCACTCGCGGAAAAGACCATTTTTGAAAAATGATCCCGATTTAATAGGGTAAAACACGGTTTTTCAAAATGACCGTGCATTTGAGCTGAGCAAAGTCAGATGTTGACGTAATTTCTATCAAATAGAGGAGGGTTCAAGCTTTTATTTGATACCTGTGAATTGGTTCAAGGTAAACGAGAAGTATTTTTAATATTTTTTTACAATATTTACCCGTTATATTTACCATGATGCTGTTGGTGATTTTGGAATTCTCACCCGTCATTTTAACCAGTATTGACAGTTCATCATGATCTGATAACGTTTTTGAAAGGTTCCCCTTCAGCTCAAATGCACGCCTCGTTTAAAGCCCAAACCCTAAAATAATCCGCGAGCTACGGTGTTTGGGCGCGATTACATGATGTAGGTTACGTCCGTCAGTTGTCCATCAATTACTGCACTGTCGCACTGACCATTGCGTTCATGAATATTACATTAGCACCCCTTGAGGGCGCTACCGTACAGGCTATCTGTGACGTTGTGCAACGTGATTGTGAAAATTAGCGATTGTTTTTTTCTCGATGTCTTTTTCATTCCGATCGAAATACTAACTGTGCCTCAATGTTGTTAATTATCTGTTTATAATTCATAACCAATATTCTGCTAACTTTTATCACTTCAGAATGTTAATTACTGGTGATTTTTTACTCCATTGTCCATTTTGCGTCCCAATATTCCCACGTGTAAAATGCGTTGCAAGACTGCATAATTTTGAACCCGTATGTAAAAATAGTAGTTTCGGTTTTCTTTTCAGGCCTCATTCCTTGCTTATTATTCAGTATAATTAAACTATGATCACTTCATAGTTTGATTATATTAATATTTTATCATCCCCCATCACAAACGTATTCCAAACCACGGAAACAGTCTGGGGAACGGGCGCGGCGCGGGCGACATAGGCTAGGGGTTGCTCTGGCCAGGGGGAGGTGGTCAACCATTAGCACTCTCAAATCTTGCTTTCGAAGCATAGGGGAGTGTTTTAGAGGTTTTATTCTTCTTTGGTATTTCTTATGGCCTACCATGCTTCTTTTATTCTTAGATATAGGCCTATATATTTACATTTTTTTATGAGGACCCCGTGTTTGGTACACTTTGGTTCAGAGGCAGGCAGTCCCCCAGCTATGGACCCCCCCCCCCCCCCCACCCCCACACCTACTAACTGACAATGAAGTATGTGTTGAACTAGGGGTGCATGGAATTAACTTTTCCATCAATCGGGGTTTATTTTAAGCTACGCCCCACGGTCAGTGAAATTGAGAGGGAGTCGTGGCCATGGGCCATACACTGAATTTTTCTATCCATTTGACCTTGTAATTGTACCAAGTTCTAGGAATCCGAAACTAACAAATACAGCATAACAAATACAAAAATATACACAAAAAACATTGTTTCTTTCTTTTATTGCATTTTTATTAATAAATAAATTGTGGTATATATAATACAAAGTGATAAAAACATACAGAATCACATGAAATTAAAAGATGTGTCTAACTCTGAAGCATTGATTAGCATGCATGGATAGTTAGTAATCAACCGGTTCATCAATTATGCGATTATGCAAATTAGCCTATGTTTCTTATACAAATTTGCCATCCAACTTTATACCATATTTTTAATAACCACCTCAATACAGGTCAAGTGTGGAAAGAATTGTTGTGGTACTACATAATATGGATAAAATATGGATAAATAACGCCATTTCCAGGGTATAGGATTAATCCAATTAAATATGCAAATTAGACGCTAATTATGCTAATTACCGCTAAAATATTTTACTATTTCAATGATAATATCCTTAGTCATATATATGCCAAATATGAAGGCATATAACCTCCCCTATCTTATACAGCAGCTCTTACATTATTGCTGTTATATTAGTACATTTACTGCGATTCCCCATAGACTTTATACAGGGCAAAATGCCACTGGGATCACTTTTGCAATGCATTATGGGTAATCCCATATTTTTGGCAAATCATCGAATTCCATACGGCTACATCTCAAGAACGAATAGTCCATTTCTTCTCATCTTTTTAATAAAATGTAGAGGAGACATGGGTTCTTCCACCTGCTAATTAAAAATAATGTTATTGGTGTGAGAAATATTCATTGATAATGCTCAAATATACCCATTTTGGAGGTTTTGGACCAAAAGACGATAATTGACGTTTTTTTGCATCTTAAAACGGACCTATCTCCGCAACCGATTAACGGTTTGAACTAATTTAGGGCTTAAAATGCTCGTATTGATGAGCACTTTAAGATAAAATAATAAAAAAATGTAAATTAAAAGATTTTAAAAATTCATTGGACACCCTACCATAGTTATTGTAGTAAGATTAAATCTGTTCAACTGTTTAACTCCAGTGCTACTGATCAATGCGTGTATCTTTCAGGCATTTCTTCCGGCAGTTTCGTTCTCTTTTTGTTTTAAGCTTTCTCGCTCCATGAAGAAAACATTGGCGATCACGACTGGAATACTTTAAACCGGCTCTGAGGCGTTCTCGTCACACTCACATAAATTCATTTCAAACCCTATCATCCAGGAAAGACTGTCACAAGTTTTCCTTTGTCCCCAACACAATTAGAGACTGGAACTCTTTACCACAGGACATCACCTCAGTAACAGAACTAGAACCCTTCAGGAAGGCAATCCTAGATCACTACCGCAAGCAAGATAAAGAAACCAAGGACTAAAACTGCATAGCATAGCGCACAACCATTCCTGCTCGGTTTGTCCCACAAGGGATGTTGAGTAGTATACCGAAAGAAGAAGAAGAAGAAGAAGAATTTCCCGCGACTGTGATAAACTTCCGGCAAAAGCTGTTTTGGGTTGTTATATTACTCAACCCATCTCTGATTGGATAGATAGGAAGATATACACAGCGTTAAGCCAATGAAATGGAGCTTACGAAACCGGTATTAAACGGTACAGTAAAGTGTCAAAGGTCAATATACACATGGGGTTTTCTTCCGGTCTGAATGTTTACGGCAAGTGCGCACACGAGTGGTAAGCTTATTGTAAACGTATTTAAATTGTAACTATTATAGATCATCAATCAACGTTTGGGTTATAACCATAGAACGAAATTAGTATAGGTCATTATAAAATATGTGATACATACGCGGAATGGCCAAAACAAGGTTTTTATCACCCCCGAATCGGGCGAATTTTGTCGGGTGAGACTGACGAGAGGAGAATTCAACAACCTTTCCCAATTTCACCAGTACGTTCTTGGATCTTGGATAGGATATCCTCCAAAATACTCTCATTAGAGAGTTTTGACTGGAGGTGTGGAGAGAGTGGGTTATATGTGGAGGCAAGAACCGCTATAGTCTTTTGTCAGTGTCTTTTTGAATGTAGCAGTGCTGGGTTGGGTTGGGTTGACATGTAGCAGTGCGTGTGTGTTACTGTGTGGTATGGATAAGACGCCGGTCTCATGATGCAAAGGTTGTGAGTTCGAGCCCCACTTCGGCCAACATGTTTGTATCCTTGGGCAAGGTACTTAGTCTCAATTGTCTCGTGGTTCAGAAGTCACGTATAAATGGTGGTCTCGTGCATCGGAAGTGCAATAATCCGAGCACGTTAAAAGGTCACAGACTCCTTCGTAAAGAGTAGGGGATCATCCCGGTCTGTGTCTGTATACTCATTTCCCTAGGTTACAGGGAACTTGGCGTTACGTCCTAACTCGAAGGATCCTGCTAAGTATCGATGTAGATGTAGATGTGTAGCTTGTTGAGGTAGCGCGTTCCAGTCAATGATTGTTCTTTTGAAGAAGGAGTTTGAATGTGCGTCCGTTCTGGTGTGGTCAATCTGAAATTGGTTGTTGTGCCCCCTTCTGGTTCGGTCTGGTTTTGGTGATATGAACTTGTATTGGTCGATGTCAAGTTGGTCGTTGAGAATTTTGTAAAAACATGTTAGTCTACCTCTTCTGCGTCTTTCTTGCAGTGGTGGCCAGTCAAGTTTTGATTTCAGTGCTGTGACACTTGTGTCCTTCCCGTAGGTGTTTGTTATAAAACGAGATGCCGCGTTCTGCACTTTTTCAAGATCTTTGATGTTTTTAGCGGTGTATGGATCCCAAGCAGCGGTTGCGTAGTCCAAGTGAGGGCGAACAAGAGAGGTGTACAACTTCTCTTTGATGGAGGAAGAGGTGTGGTGGAAATTTCTTCTCAGGAAGTTCAGTACTCTGGAGGCCTTAAATTTAGCGTGCTCAACTTGTTTGTTCCATCTCAGGTCACTTTGGATGTTGATTCCTAGGTACTGACTGTAGGATGTTTCTTCAAGGTTGACTCCAAGCATTTCATATTTGGCAGGTGCTGGATTTCTCTTCCTTGTGATGCGCATGGTTTTACATAGGATTGAATCTCATTCTCCAAGTGTTGGACCAGTTGATCATGGTGTTAAGGTCGGCTTGCAGATCACTCTCATCTTCTGGACTGTTTACTGGTGTATAAACTAGGCAGTCATCTGCGAAGAGTCTGGTGGTTCTACTCACTCCATTCTGGATTTCATTTATGTGAAGGAGGAAAAGATGAGGTCCTAGGACTGTACCTTGTGGAGTGCCGCTAAGAACTGGAATCCATTTAGAAGCTTTACCATTTACAACAACTCTTTGTGATCTTTTGGTGAGGAAAGAGGAAATCCAGTTTTTGGTGGTAGAACGAATACCATAGAAGTCAAGTTTGGTCAGAAGTCTGCGGTGTGGGATGACGTCGAAGGCTTTTGAGAAGTCCAATATGGCCATGTCGGTGGTAAGTCCTTCATCAAGATGTTTGGTCAGGTCGTGGGTGGTCAGTATTAGTTGCGATTCACAGGATCTGGCTTTACGGAAGGCATGCTGATTATCGGATAGTATGTTGTGTTTGGTAAGATGTCTCATTAGATTACTATCGACGATATGTTCGAGCAGCTTGCAGCAGGTGCATGTAAGGGACACTAGTCTGTAGTTCGCTGGGTCTGTAGTGGCGCCTTTCTTAAAGATCGGGGAAATGTTGGCCTTTCGCCAGTCGATGGGAAGGTCTCCTGAATCCAGTGACTGCTGGAAGATATGTTGTAAAACTGGGGCAACTTCATCAGCTGCAGTCTTCAGGGCTTGATTTGGGATTTCATCTGGACCGATGGCTTTAGACACATTGATTATGAAGAAGCTTTTTAACACCTTCCAGACCGATGGTGATGGGTGGCATCTCAGGGTAGGCTTCGCCTGACATTGAAGGCATAGTGGCAGGGTCTAGATTCTCCCTGGTAAAGACACTTTCAAACTGGTCGGATAGAGCTTGGGCTTTTTCTTTTTGGACGTTGGTGTGTTTTTTGTTTTTGTTTGTCACCCACCAATGTATGAGGAAATTGTACTGCTATAAATTGCCAATTGATATTGCTGTAAATTGAATGGTGGCCGGTATCAATGATACGGGGGGAATTAGAGCCTAGTCTAGACTAAACTTAGTTATATGCCGGATTCTGCCGAGTATTTATTTGATTGATAATGATGTAGATCGTCTCTCAACCATAAGGTCCTGGGTTCAAGCCCCGGAGGCGTGGTCACTCTATTTTGTTCCCGCTTTTTGTCGTTGACAAAAATTCCCTTGTAAAATGTGGGTAGGAGGTTAGGGTTAATAAGACTATACCCATGTAATCTCCATGTATATCTTTACAAATTTTACAAGAAAAACTTCCAACCAAAATATTGTTTTCAACAGATAAATTGGTTAACATTTTCACTTGACAATGGCATATAAGCAATAGACATCATGGGTGAGTTTCGTCTTCATCACATCAAGTTCTTTGATTACACACCAAGTACAATCCAGTGTATATCATACGATAAACAGAGTAATAAGGTTGCTGTTAGCAGAGCTGATGCTTCAATAGAAGTGTGGAGTCTTGCAGACAGGTGGTACCAAGAAAGGGTAAGTGAAATGGTAACAAATAGAAAAGTTGAAACGAGTACGCCGTCAAATGACTTTCAACAAGCTTTCGATTAAGGCTGTGACTTATAGACCATTTCAAATTGAGATCGGAAATCTTCGGAAAAACAGGTCACATGGAGTAGGTGCGTTGCGCGTTCTTCGCAACAGTTGATCGCATTCACAGCATTGTCCTATTGGTTGTCCACCTCAGTGATTTACTATGTTCGCATACACGCGTGCACACATGAGAAGTAAAACGTGGAACGAGACTATTTTGGGTTTTTTATCAACAAGGCGCTGACGGACAAATTCCAAATGTATCGAGCAGACGGTAAAAAGTGAAAATATTACCCAAATCTCTTTCATCTCACTTGTTTTTGTAACTGAAATGCCGCAACATCAACTTTGTGAGGGAGACAATCTATCACCAACACCAGCTCAATCTACCACACGGGCAGACGGGTGAAAAACACGTTGTTTTTCTCCGGCACATGGCCATGACCTGTCAGGAGCTGACAGGTCATGGAACCGAGTGTCAAACACTCGGCTAATCGTAAACATTCGGAACCGATCGTATATTTTCGGATTTGAAATGGTCTAAACCCGGGTACCCGCCCGCTATTCCGGGTACCCGGGTACCAAATTGGGTACCCGAATACCCGAAATGTAAAATAAAAAAATATTATTATTTTTTTTTTATTTTTTTTTTTTACAATTTTTTTTTTTTACATTTTTCTTTTTTTAGTACAAATGTGTCCCCAAATGACCTCTATTGACCCCATCATGTGTCATTTTTGGGGACAAATTTGTACTTTAAAAAAAAAATTGTCACACCATGGTGGCAAAATTCGAGGCCACATTTGCACTTTTAAAAAAAAAAGCAGTGGTGCGATACTTTTTTCCATATGTGTATATTTTGAATTTTTGATGATTTCAAGATTTACATACAATGGAATATCCAAATGTTTTATACTTGAGATGAAACAGGCAAATTCATTAAAATTAAAATTGGTTCCACTGCCTGAGTGAAGGTTTATGTAACTCTTAGTTGAAACCAGTTAGCATTAACTAAACTGCTCACAAAAAGTTAGGAAACTTTTTTAAATCAAGTATATTTTGATTATTTTATTACCCTCTTGTATTATGTTACATATCAATGGAAAGCTGACGTGTTCTTCTTTAAGATGATACCAAATGTGCAATGACGACATGTTGCTGGACTTGGCCACATTAATGAGAATGAGACAAAGTCACAAATCAAATGTGCCAAAATAAGCAATTTTGTGCTACTGTGTGAACAAACAAATTGACACTGTAATGAAAACAAGCAAAACAACTTACTGATCTTAATCTTAAAACGTTTACCGTGTCTCAGAAAAAAACTTGTAGGCCTAAACCTTTCATCACTTACCTTCATGACCTTCCACCTGTTAATCCAGTCTTGCAAATACCCAAACAATGGTTTTCTAAAGAGATGGGAGTTAAAACTTGTATGTGTTGTGATCACTGGTGCAAATCTTTGTGAACACCACTTCATGGTTTTCGAGCATGACCGGTTTGATTATTGATCAATACCCATTGACTGTTTAGCACAGATAACGGTAATTTTGGCACATTTGATTTGTGACTTTGCCTCATTCTCATTCATGTGACCAAGTGCAGCAACATGTAATCATTACAAATGTGGTATAATTTTAAAGAAGAACACTTCAGCTATTCATTGATATATATCATTATACAAAGAGGGTAATAAATAATAAAAATATACTTGATTAAAAAAAGTTTCCTAACTTTTTGTGAGCAGTTTATAACGGCTCTGAGTACTAAAAATACTGAGTTTACTAGGTGCTGGTAGCACATGCTTCCCCAGTCTCGTGGCATGTTCAGGCGGGCAATTATATATATAATGTGAAAGCCAGTCTATCCCCCTAATTTGACCCATTTTCTCCCCTGATAGTTTTATTACAAAACAATGCGGGGTTAGGGTTATGTTTTTGTGTTCAATTAACCCTAGATACAACAAGGGGCTTGATTCATCCATGCAATAACCCTAACCCTAGAAGTGTAGCAGTTCAATTGAACCCGGGTCGCCGGGGTGACAGGCGAGTCACCAAACCACCACACCACAAGCGCTGGGCTTTTCGCAGACCATATATACCCAGGGGATTAGTGCACCACGTGATAAAACGTGTGTGTCCGCACCTAGAAGTGCTGCTGGCCGTGTGGTATGTATGGTGTAGTAGGGTTTTGGTTTTAATACACCAACCCTACTACGTCAGACATAATCATACGACCAGCAACACCTGTTTGCATGCGCACACAAGGTCTATCCCATTGGCGAAGATTTAGCCTGGACAGCCCAGCACTCGTGATGTGATGGTTGATTCACTCGCGTGCCAGTCCAGCGACCTGGGTTCAACCACCAGAGGCCCAGACCAACTTTTTGACCTCCCTTTTACCCCTCCCCTTTCTTTGGTCCATAACCACTGAAACACCGGGGGAAATAGGGTTAATGCATGGGACTAAACATATGCTTTGTCCATATTTAATTTGGATAATTTGTACAAAACATTGTCTTTCCCCTCTTACAGGTGATACCTGGATCTCAAACAAGAAGAGTGGATACTATAGCATGGGCTAAGGGTAGGCTGTTTTCAGCTGGGCTACTGGGTGATATTGTTGAATATGATTTGAAGAAACAGGCACCAAAGGTAAATAATAATAATAACAATAATAATAATAATAACAGTATTTATATAGCGCACTGTGGATCACAATCCCTCAGAGAGCTTTACAATATATGATACAACATAAAATAATAAAAATACAAGCAAATCAATAAAAAAAAATTGCAAGACCAACAATTGCACATTACATCAAGCACTGATAGATATATATCATAACATTTACAGACCAGCTGTAATTATATAAAAAGGACATTAATTGCACATCAAAAACATTAGAAGTCAAATGAACACACTATGAAGAATACACTCGAGAAAACAATGCATAAATACAGCCATCCCCGAGACAAGTCTCGAAGATGACTACATGAAGACAAAGCATACATGAAGCCATCTTCGAGACAAGTCTCGAAAATGACTACATGTAGTAAATTAACACACAAGAAGAACAGACTCACAAGCATTTATAAGGCCAAGCCATGAAATAAGCCTACATAGACCAGGAGCTTCTTTTGTCTACTTTTGACAAAAGTAACACCCGGTCCTATACTTTAGCATTGCAAATTTGAAAAACACCAGGAGTTAACCATGGGTAACAAACTTCTAACTCCTGCTTAATTTGCGGCTCGTCTAAGGCAGTGTAAGTTTTGCATGAATATCGCAGTAGTGTATCAAGAAGGTGAAAAGCCCATTGTTCAAGAACAACAAAAAATGGAAAGTTATGGCAGTATTAAAGCAACAGCTATTTATCTTGTTAATGTTAGTATAATGGTGTAATGATGAACAACATCATTTAGAAGGCCAGGTGAATGAGGTTTAAAACAATTGCATTTTATTTGCATCTTAAAATAATAGCAAAATTCAATTCATTTTGGGATTTTGGAAAAAGTGCACTTTATAGGTCCCAGATACTGGTAAACCAGTATCTTTCAATACTTGAACATATAATATGCTAGTACCGCTCGATACTGGTACGTGTTTACTGTTCCAGTATCGGTTCCAGTATCGATCAATACTGGAAACACCAAATTGTATTCCAGTATTGATTGATACTGGAACGTTTTAAACTTCCAGTTTCGAGCGATACTGGTACACATGTTACCTGTACTAATATGTCCCAGTATTGAATGATAAGTACATAATTGTGTTCCAGTATCACTCGATACTGGAATATTTTATATGTGCCAGTATCGAACGATACTGGAACACTCGCTTTGTACCAGTATGGAATGATACTGGGTGTTCCAGTCCGATAACTAGTACAGTCCCAAATCTGGGACCTAAAGTACACTTTTTCAGGTTTTTCTAGTTGTTTTTTTGTTGTTGAAAATCACACTTTTTAAGAATCTCTTTAATCCTACATAAAAAAACTTGTTAGTAATTTGGATTGGATGTCTTGTGTACAATTACATGTACTTTAAATCCAAAAAGTTCTAAAGCAGCAAAAACATAATTTTTGTATCGACAAAGTACTCAATATTTGGTTTTATTCTTCCTGTTATATTAAATGAAAATGAAAACCAACCAAGACTGTTCTGAAGAAGAAGAAAATAGATCATCTGACTGAGTCAGTATATTGATTTCATAATAGAGCATGTTGTTGTCTTAATTCTTTACACAGAAAAGCACACATTATGGCTATGGATTCTGGTGTATGACATGTAATCATGCACAGACACATTTAGCGGTGAGTAGTTTTGATCCATTGTTTTGAACATGTCCCACAATGCACTTTGAGGTAGAGAAATATTTAATCTATGGACAAGTTTTGATATAGGGATGTGTTGCCCTGCAAACTTTCTTCACAGTCTGTAGAATGTTCAAGGCATTTGTATAGTGTGACCTTGACTAGCTTCAATAGCCATCTTTAGGCATTGATCACAGAAAAACCTATTCTATGGATTTTCAGACCTCTCACCTTTTAGGAAGGGTATGTTGATTGGGCTCAGTTTGTTTAAAAAAATTCATAGAAACTGTTACATTTTTAAAAATGTTACATATTTTGTCCAAGATTATCAAGAGAAAAAAATTCAGAAAATGTGAACAAAGGTTATTTTAAATAAAATCGAAAAATTGGGGTCATTGTTACGGGTATACATTTGGATCACCCTTATCGCATTGCATGATAATTGCCTTTGATTAAAGCCATCAACTAAGCGGACATCATCGGCCATTATGTCCTAATTAGATATGTCCTAAACCCTCTGAACACTCTCTAGATAGTCTGACATTTATATCAGCAAAGTGTATGGACTCTCTTTCAGCCATCATCCGTAATCATTCAACTGTTTCTCTTTATCCCTTTGCCCACAATCCTTTGCAACAAATCAACTAACATAAAATATTTAGGGTTGAGTGCCAGAAGGCCTTAACTCAAAAAATACTATTCTGAGATAATCAACATTCAAATATTTGGGACTCATTGCAATACACTGTAGCACTCAACTTATAACTCTGGTTTTAGTCAAATTACGAGTGTCTATGAGTTATCTCTTTATGGTTCTGAAAATCTAGGTTATATGGATTATTGTGGTACCAAAATTTCATTTTGCCCATTTTGGCGCTCAACCCTCGATATGTTTTACTCCAACATTTTCCCTTGTCTTTCATGCAGACTGGCAGTGAGGACGGTTGTGTGCGTCTATATGAAGTATCTGACGAAGGCGTGTTATTTGAACGGGCTTTGGACAATCAGGAATCTCGCATTGTATCATTGGCATGGCACATCACCGATGAAGTTATTGTTACAGGGTCTGTTGATAATATACGAGTGTGGAATGTGGCTACTGGTAGGTTATTATAAAGTTGGGATTGAGACATCTTCTGAACAGTTATTTAGGAAATATGTATATTTTCAATAATCATCGAATAGACTTTTTAACAAATAGAGATTGATTTAGTCAACATCAATTTTTATTCGTTGTATATATTTATTCTTATTAAGTCCACAGCTACATAGTCCGGAAATCAAGAAATCAACAAAAGCGTGGGGGTTAGAATATTTCTCATATAAAGGGTGTAGTTGTATAAAGCGTGGAGATAAAATAAAAAGGGTGGGGGTTAAACAAATCACATGCAGATATAGTAGTTTAATTCATTTTGAAAGAAATTGTAAAAAGCTTCTTGTGGGTGCTGTTCGATCGCTAATCGCTTCAGTATTACGTACACTAGGGCTTTGAGAATTGAACGTGAAACGTTGCAAGTTGTACGGTGGTTCCATGTTTAAAAATGGTTACAAGCCGAAATACTATGCAATGCGGGATGATCATCAAGGCTGCTGTGGGTTTATATAGAATATGGTGCTTTAAAATCATTAATCAGTATCAACGCCTTTACTTTAGCCGTAATTTACATTGTGTCTCTTTATTCACAAACCTTTTCTGATTCTTCTCTCTCCGCAGGCCATGCAATCCAAAGAATATCAGTACAACGCTCTCCTGTTTTACCAACTATTGTATGGAGTATAGCCCTGACAAAAGATTTGACCATTGTAAGCGGTGACTCATCAGGAAGGACACAGTTCTGGAATGGCAAAACTGGAACATTGCTTAGGGTATGTGACTTGTCTAGGGGTACCGTCAGTGGAGAATCTATATAACCAGATATTTACTGATATTAAACTGTATCTTCTCACCTTAAATATGTGCCTACAAATATTGGATCAATGGTGTTGTTTGCGTACAGAGAATCACATGTCGTCAGCCTGCGTCGATAATTTCCTAACTCACTTTACAGCGAAATTGAGCTTTTTGCCTAACTCATGTCTCAAATACGTTGCGCACGATGCTGTAAAACTGCATAACACATAGACCAATCAAAAGTGCTGATAATGCAAATGTACAGATCTACCTATGTCAGCCTTGTGAGTTAGGCAGTTTTTTGGATGAGTTAGGCATTTTGTAAGTCAAAGTCAAGCAGATCTGCCAGCCAGTTTTGTGAGTAAGGCAGTTGTATGATAATCAAACTGCCTATGCGATATTTCTTGTGCCCAAGTTATGTACTGAAATGCGTAAGTCATGTGTTGAAATTCGTAACTCACCTGTTGATCTGCATTTTTGCCTAAGTCATGTTCACCGGTTACGTAACCACCCTGACAGATGGTGATGATTGAATTTCAATTATCTTTAAATCATTTGTATGTGTTCAAAAAATAGTGAATTAATATGTTTTTATCTTTTTTTAAACACATTTTTGTTATTTTCTCAAAACTATGAAAAATGACTTAGGCAATTATCGAAGCAGGCTGACGCTTATTCGGGAGGCATGCCAAAAGTTCACAATTTTAACCCCAACCCCCCTAATACCATTGGTCAACAGAGTGTTGCTGGTTCTCACATCCATTTTTCTTACTTGTGAATCTCACAGAATTTTAGTAATCTCTATTATTCTCGCATCAACATTTTTTACTTTATATCTCACAGAGTTTTGCCAGTCATAAAGCAGACGTCCAAACCGTGTGTACAAGCCCCGATGGTACCATGGTGTTCTCATCTGGTGTACATCCTCTCATCGCTAAATTTGAACTGGTAGACAAGGACAGATCAGGCATGTCAAAGATGTGGGTACCGAGTAGATCTAGGGTTGGAGGTAATGATCATACGCATGATGTCAAAGTGTTAGCAGTGGCAGGGGATTTCTTGGTGTCTGGAGGTAAGAGGAATCAAACAGGTCATTAGAGTAAATGGAAGCAGACAGGTCATTGGAGGGTTTTGGGGTCAACGGTCAGGTATATATAAAATGTGGATACCAAGAAGATCTACTAGAGTTGGAGGTAATATGCATGATGTCAAGGTGTTGGCAGTGGCAGGTGAGGATGTAGACAGGTTTCTAGAGGGGATTTGGGTCATACAGGGCGAGTCAAAAAATAAGCCATCTTTTTTTCAAAACCAAGTTGAAATGTGGAGGTTTTAAACATGGTAGAAAAAAAGAAAATGAATTAAGTTGTGTTCACTGTTTGTCCTGGGTGAATGCATGCATATGAACATAAAATAAATGCCTTTGTTCATTCGAAAACCAGAGTTTGATTATGGTGTAATCAAAATTGTACGCATCATGTATTATCTAGATGTTCTAAATTTTTACTTTCCCATGTTATGAATTGTCAATTGAAATTCACTATAGCTTGTGGACAAACATGGAAATTGGGTACCGTAGTAAAAATATTTACCAAAGACAAACAGTAAATGCGATTGACTTCATTTTTTTCACACAAAGTTACTATCAAGTCTGTCATTTTTGTTGTACTCAGTTTACTGCATCACTTATCCAAATTGCCAATTGAAAGTGGAAGCACCTTAAATAAAATGTGATTCGGCACATCAAAAGGGGGGATTTTGCGGCTGTGTGTTTTTAAAGATATACGTAGATAAAAACAGACAGAAAGAAATAAAGAAAATTATAGGAATTTAGGCGTCATTTCCACTCGTCAAATCTGAATGCCTTGATAAATTTAGTGTCATTTTTAAAGCTTAGAAAATGCTCTGAGAGCACACATAATAAAATCAAAAATGACTTCACCTCCAAAGTCTTTCCTTTTGGTGTGCTGCATCACAAATGATCCCTCAGTATCAACCAAAATATTCCAATAGTAAATGTCTATACCCGATGTAGGTTATTGTGTCTGTAAGACTCGCCTATTCAGGTGTTTTTACCCAAATGACTTGGTTGATATGATGTCCCACAACTCTATATTATTTTTAAAGGCAGTTCTTGTTGTAACTGTATGCTCAAGCATGACTGTAAGAGACTTAATTTGTTATCATCTCAAAGTCAATGCTTCTCATGTTTTGACCGGTATCACGATTTTCGAGGAAAAAACGCCAACTAAATCTCCGGGAACCTGCTGGGATTCGATCCGGGAACCCTCCGTTCTCAAGCCCCACATCCCAACCACTAAGCCACGGCCCTCAGCTACACATTCGCCCAGTATACTGCGCTCACTATATAGGCTCGGTTGACTACGTCATCAAAAACTGACAGCGCATGGGTTTGAAGAGGGACTTAGGATGAGCATTTTTTAGCACTCAGGGGGGTTAGGGTTAAGGTCAACCTCATGTCTTGATTGTCTAAAACTGTTCTGTCAAATGAAGCAAATAACTCTGATCCCATGGGTATACTGTAAACCATGAACATTTCGTGTGCATTTTAATTTCGAGAATTTCGCGAGGACATCCAATTCGCGAGATTTTCATGCAAGCACACATTTGTTGCACGACTGCCAGCCAGTTAAGAACTTTGCAATCACAAAATTGTCATGCCGGGAAAATGACCACTATTAGCAATTCGCGAAACTGTCACAAAATGTGTTAATGCTTTACAGTAGATACCTTTCCATGATTGTATAATGAGATTGAGGGATCAGGGGCTACCATGAGTTGGTGTAGGGGTTTACATCACTCAAGGGTGTTCTTAAAAGAATACAAACTGATGTATTGTGTAATATAAAGCAGAGGTTATGGAATACTGAATAGTTGATGAGTTTTGGCAGCTATCTTTTAAATAAGCAAAAATGATAAATAAAAGAGACTTTTTCATCTTTCTCACCGTCCCGTTTTGTTGATCAACTGTTGTTTCCTTTCACTTTACCTGAAATCCCCTTATAATGTGTTAAAATGTATACTATTTTTGAACATTTTCTTCTTCACAGGCGTGGATACCAATCTTGTTGTAAATTCTACTGCCCTAGTGTCACAATTACAAGAATTGAAAAGAAAGAGAGGTCATGACAGATTCAGACAAAAGATACTTTCTTTTCCTCATGTAAGTCAAAAATTGAATTGTGTATGATATACCGGCTGCTATCAAATGAAAGCCAGGTGTACCACAGCAATGGATCTACGACACATAATCTCCTGGCCACAGTTCGACATACTGTGGGCGCACTTCGATCAGGCTGGGCACGCTTGCTTGAACTCACAAAATACTGCCAACCAACAGCACCAAATCACCTGATTGGTCAAATTTAAACTGAAGCCTTTTTAACGATCGTCACGCTGCGCCGTAACCTCCAAAACAGTGGTCCCGCTGCGACGTAACCACCGACGCAGTGGGGAGTGATGGTGCGTGAGTAAGCTCATGTTTATTCAAGAGTTTTTCAGTTCTCACGTTTGAGCACCAACCAATCAGAGCGGTGAAGTCGAGATTATGTAGTGCGCACCACAGATGACCGTTGCACCGTTTTGAAATGAGGTTGAGCTCGCATACTTTACGTGAGCTCAAGCCTCAACCTCATGTGACGTGGGTCCATTGAAAGCATGTTTCTGTCAGATGTTTACCTAACTCCCTCTAACATAGGATGATCTGTAAACAGGTACTGGTATCAATACAATCCCCTACTCTTCACAAGGAAATCTGTGACCTTCCATAGTTCAATTCCAAATTGGGGAGAAATGTTCAGTTTTACTTAGCGTGCAAAAAAGTAATCCAGGCGTACATTAGGGATTATAGCCGCACGCACGCATCACACATATGATGCATATTCTGCTGTTGCCTTCATGCGTGCCTGTGTCGTTCTGTATTCATTCGCTCCTGCAAGGAGGCTTCATCAATTTAATCAAACTGTAGTACCAAAATTCATCTTTGATTAGAATGAAGACAAACAAAACTTTGTGATATAATGGTAAGCAGCTTGCAGTTTCAATGTATTTGTATAAATGAATGTTTGAAAATAATCTTTTTGAAAACAAAACCGGTCTTGTTGAACCCGGCAAGAAATAGGAATGGAAAGATGGAGAGGTTGAAAACATGAGGCCTATCGCTTGCACGAAACAAAGACCGGAGTTCGCAAGCATAAAAGCAAGGGATTTTGATTGGCCTGGTGCCTGTTAACCAAGACACACTGGCGCATTGTGCAAAACGGAAAGCCCAGAGGGTATCTGCCCCCGTACATAATTGTGTCTAACAGAATGAGCCGCATGTGGGAAATACTGATTTTGAGTTAGAGGTAAAAGAAGTCACAAATAGTACAATTGTTTTCTCAGTTGGTAAATTGTTTGTAACTTAAAGACTAGAAGTTCAATTTTATTGGGGTTTGGACCATACTGTAGCATTTTTCACTTGCTTTAAAAGGGGGGGGGGGGGGGGGGAACAAAAATTGAAACTGCCGACATGTGACTCATTTCATTTGATTACGTCACAATTGAGATTAGAAAAGTAGACCTTTTATAAAACAGCAGACAATCTACAATCAAAAAATGTTTGGAGGTCAGGCATTACTTGGGTAGGTAATGTCTGTTTTAAGGTTGTGAATTGGAGAAATAAAAAGTCATAATTTCAAATGTTTGATTTTTTAAATTGCAGAGAAATTTAGTTTCCTGTGCCAGCAAGGCCAAGCTGGTGTTATTACAGTACCCAACCTACCTTGAATTATGGAAATTAGGATCAACACATACAGAATCAGGTAAGACAATTTAATTGATTGATTGATTGATTGATTGATTGATTGATTGATTGATTGGTGATCAATAGAGTGATGAAGCATGATTGATTGACTGATTTATTGATTTGGTGATTGATCAATTGACTGACCAATCAATTGATTGATTGAACAATTGGTTGAGTAATTGGTGAATGCTGGATTGATTGATTCATCCATTGGTTGTTGAGTAATTGCTAGAGTGATTGATTGATTGATTGATTGATTCAACCATTAGTTAAGTAATGATAGTGGTTGATTGATTGATTTTGATTAAAATGCTAAATTGATCATTCTATAGCAATAACTTACCAGCCTTTTTATTAAAGGTAGGTGTTCCGATTTCCGGTCTGATTTTCAACTTGATGTTTTCTATTCTACATGAAGAGTATCCTTAAAATACTCATATTAAAGTTTGAGTTGCATAACTCCAATGGTTCTTATTTTAAAAGCACAAGGTGACATGAAATTTGTCCATTGAGTAGTACACAAACTAGCCGGGTGGTTAACCACCTTTGGCGGTAATTCACTGCATTTTGGCCTATAGCATCTAAATGGAACATATCTTACACCTAAGATTTAACAGAAATAATGAGAAAAATATGGGTTTTCTTTTGATATCAAAATATGTTGATGTGAGAAAAAAATCTAAAGTGATCGGAAATACACACTTTTAAACACTTATTGAGAAGTTTGAGACACCGGCTACAACCTACCCGCCATCTGCGATGACCTGCTGTCATGTGATCGCCCAAAAGGTGGTCATGTGACAAGTGGAGGGACGTAAACACTACGCTGAATGAAGGGGTCCTGATGACCTCGAAAGCTACGGAGCTCAAACACAATGGTTCGAAAAAGGCATCTAAACTATTCCTACTTATTGAGAAGTGGTGCTTTGTTCATGTAACTCTGTGCAGTGACGTCAGAGCGTATTCTAGTGATTTGCGCAGTATTTATGCGCAATTACCAGAACTCATCTTTGATTGTGTTGGGGCTTACACCAGTGAACAAGCACATGTGAGATGATGAGGTGTGCGATCATTAGAATATGCTGTGTGATGTTATTGCACAGAGTTTGATGAAGGAAGTTTGTAAGAATGATGTAGCTGTAAAAAACGTTGAGATTAACTATTTTTATCATTAATTTAACCCATTGATTACAAAACAATCCCAAAATGAAACAACATGGATATGGGTCAATAGTAATGAAAGCAGCTATGCAAGGTATTATGGGTAAACTCGCAAGTCATCGACAATCACCATACGAGAATGGCAGTTTTGTCACCAAGTGACAAAGTAACTTGGTTTCAAAATGAAATGACACCAAACAAATATTTTCATATCACATTGTACTTTCTGGAACCCTGCAACACAATATACCAATTCATGTATAGTACAGACAGCTTATACAGAATAGTGTGGGCGTGCATAAGTCTCACATAAAACAACAGTGTGCACTTTGCATCAAATGCGTGACGTTTGTGTATGCCAAAATTGTTAAAATAACCTTGGATTACTTCTGAAGAATACATTTTTAATGTGTTGTAAAAAACATGAACATTAATGTCACACAAAGTGTCCTTGCACCCACACAGTATTTTGATTCCAATCTCTTTATTAGCTTACTACAGGTAAGCTATAGCGACCTGACGCGAAAGGTCACGGTATAGGTCAAGGGGAAAGTGCGACTGTGAAATATGGTTTTATCTTGGTCACACAAGTGGTTATTTGTCGGGAAATGTACTTGAGATAGTGAAACAATATGATCGCATAAATATGTTAGAAAATGGGCCTGATTGCCATTCGACAAAATAGGCAATTTCGCGTTATTTTCTTTATTGTCATAACTGTATTGAAAATGCATGTAAACGCTATGATAGTAAAGTTGATTCAACACATGGCACGCATGTATCATGACGTACAAGCGTGATTGTCTTATTGTGATTGGTTTAACTACTAGAGATCATTATTATTCATGATACGAAATCAGCGTAAAGTAAAAATATAGCCGTCAAAGTGAAAAATAGGTGGGGAGGTCGTTTTTCGTTAATTGATGTTAATCGCTTCTGTATATATTCTTCAAACTATGTCTCCGATTTCAGCGGCCAAAATTATTGGAAAATATTGTTTTCAAAGGTTTTTCATCATGAGGTGCTGTTAGAAATTCGCGAAAAAGAGTAAAACTTACGAATATTGCCTTGCCAAAATGTTGAATTTGCGTGATTTATCGTGCCGTAATATCTTTTATTACCCCCACCAGTTTGGTATCGTCTGCCATTGATCAAATGTCAAATCTACATATTATAGTCCGATGTAAATGAGGCAATTACATTTACCGAGTTACCCCGTCTGTTTCAATGTGTCGTGAGCTTTCCTCAAACAGTTGCACGTGCGAATATGTGAGGGTGCAGTGTTTAATAACGAAACAATCGGAGCTCTACGAGTTCACTCATTTTTTGAAAGTCGTGTTATAACGGGGGAGGGTTGGGTTTAACGGCACATTTATGTATTATATTTAGATATTGTGTAACTTCCGCCATGTCGAAATTCCACATTTAATACAAATTTACTCAATAAATATTCATAATGACATGCCGCATGTTTATATTATAGCTCAAGTAATTTATTGAAAATAAAAACATTGTTTAAATAAAACATGACACCCCTTTCAAAAGTGAAAGCGTCCAACCCCCAAAAAAGTTTTCAGTCCGAGCATGTCGCGGCCGTGTGTTCTCAGAAAATAATGGCGTCTTCTCACCTTATTTCATGTTCTGTTTCTTGTTGTTCTGTAATAATTCAAGTTGTTTTCATCTGCATCTACTTTGACGTTAATTTTTAGCAGATAAAAAATGACTACGAGTGAGTCGAAAGGCTGATATAGCCTAGACGTGAGTACAAAATAAACCAAATATAAAATGAAAAGGGGTACTTTAAAATAAATACTACATCATCGTCCAACCCCACGGTTGTTCTCCTACTAAAAAAGGAACCCAAGAGTATGGCGCCGCTCACATCGCCAGCGGTGTGTGTTTACGCCGTACGCACGATGTTGCTCTAAAATTCGCTTCATTGTGCACATTTGGTTGCACTTATGAAAGTTTTATGCATTTTGGTAGTACACAAAATTATTCTGATGGTAAATCTTGAACGAATCGCGATTTTAATATGTAATGTTAATGTCCGGAAGCTGATTAAAACAGGTGCAGATTTGACAATAATAAAAGGCAAATGAACTGAAGACAACACAGAGAACAGAAGTACATATCTACTGTACAAGTACAGTACACTTTGGTGGACATTTAGTATATTTTATTGCGTTTTCACTTCCTCGAAAATCTGGACTACCAATTTTCGTAAATCCTGAGTCCCGCCCGATAAACAAAATCGAGTCCCGGGAGCACTGAATTCCCGAACATCCTAGACCCAATGGTGGCTATACTATCGTTCATGCTTCACTATACTATAGCCACAACACCCTCTATAGACACACGACGTCGCGAAAATCACATTTTTAATTCAAGATTTTCACATCAAATATGATTTAAATCAATCAAAATGCACTCACATGTTGTTCCTAGAACTCTTAGTAATACATTGTGTTAATTAATTTTGATCA
The DNA here is from genome assembly GCA_035610835.1 of Ophiura sarsii. Taxonomy (NCBI): domain Eukaryota; kingdom Metazoa; phylum Echinodermata; class Ophiuroidea; order Amphilepidida; family Ophiuridae; genus Ophiura; species Ophiura sarsii. Next base: position 18,008,586 of record CM069458.1, read on the forward strand.
AGCGGCAGTCGGCAGTGCTGACACTCGATGTGAATTTCGCGACGTGAACAGTCAATAGGGAGTTTTGTGACCCTAGGTAGCCAGCTACCTAGGACAGGTCACTATTGGGACTACGAACATCCCAGCCTAGCCCTATGCCTATAGGCTATAGCCTAGGCTATGTAGCCTATAGCCTAGGCTATGTATGGTTTAACCAGGGAGGTGTAATATCTCTCTGGTTAAACTATATGTAGTAGTACTATTTTGATATCAGAAGAAAAGCCTATCTTATTTTCAATATTCCCTAAACCAATCACCTCGGTAGATGTTATTGTTACTTATTGAACCATCCAGAAGAGAACGCCAATTCGCCAACTGGTTTTTGTGGCATTACCAAAGTCAAAGTGGCGCACCATTTAAAAGGCCAAATAAAAAATAGTAGTTTCTCTTCCCCGCGCGTGCGCATCCATTTTGGCCGCCACGTCAAAAAAATAGTTTTTTTCTTCAAATTTTGTTCAAATTTTGTTTTCTAATTTTTTTTAATTTTTTTTTTTTTTAAATTCTTTTTCTTCAATTTTTATTTTTTGAATGTTCTCAAGATCACACTGATGTTGTCAATGGAGAACGTGTCAATATTTTTAAAAAAACCTGTTAAAATGAAAGAACAACATAACAGGCAAACTGTTAATATCAAAACATGATACAAATTAAACTGTATCTGCATCAGATGATATAAATAAACCGTGAGTAAAACTGGTGTTTTAAAATACCAGTGTGGTCTTCGCCTTCGGAACATTTGTTTGTCGTTTTTGGCTGGAACTGATTTATTTATCAAGATATTCCCGAGATCACACTGATATTTTGTAAATCTAGAATACACATCTTTTCTTATTTAGCTTTGTATTCCTGAAAAAGAAAAAATAGAGAATAAATCCTTGTGTTATCTATATAATAATACTCTACTCTCTGTCTGTCTGTTTTTTTGTTGGTCTGTTTGTTTGTCTGTCTGTCTGTGCGCGCTTTTTCGTTGCCTTCCCGGGGTCGGGCGGCGTTCAAACTCAGTGGGTGGGTGCAGCTCGGTCCTCGCAAGAGCAAGTTCGCATTCGCTAGAGCGTACGAGGTCAAAGGTCATATAGGGGTCAAAGGTCATATGGGGGTCAACTTTTTGAAGTTGGTCGGATCATGCTTAAACTCGGTGATCTCGATGCGAGGCGAGCGTGGCAAAAATAAAACGGGTTGGCGTTTGTCGGGTCTTCCGGGGTCAAAGGTCGTCTAGGGGTCGAATTTTCAAAGTTTGTCCGATCGGGCTTAAACTCGGTGACGGGAAGCCTGAATATGAGTCGAGCGTGGAAAAAATAATACGCCTTTGTTTTTCTTGGGTCATCCGGGGTCAAAGGTCATCTAGGGGTCAAATTTTTAAAGTTTGTCCGATCGGGCTTAAACTCGGTGATGAGAAACTCGGTGTCTGTTTGTTCAGTCCCCGCAAGAGCAAGTTCGCATTCGCTAGAGCATACGAGGTCAAAGGTCATCTAGGGGTCAACTTTTTGAAGTTGGTCGGATCGTGCTTAAACTCGGTGATCACAATGCTCGATGCGAGGCGAGCGTGGCAAAAATTTAACGGGTTAGCGTTTGTCGGGTCTTCCGGGGTCAAAAGTCGGGGTCACAAAGGTCGGGGTCACAAAGGTCGTCTAAGGGTCGAATTTTCAAAGTTTGTCCGATCGGGCTTAAACTCGGTGACGGGAAGCCCGAATACGAGTCGAGTGTGGAAAAAATAACACGGCTTTGCTTTTCTTGGGTCGTCCGGGGTCAAAGGTCGTCTAGGGGTCCAATTTTCAAAGTTTGTCCGATCTGGCTTAAACTCGGTGACGGGAAGCCCGAATACGAGTCGAGCGTGGAAAAAATAAAACGGTTTTGCTTTTCTTGGGTCGTCCGGGTCAAAGGTCGTCTAAGGGTCGAATTTTCAAAGTTTGTCCGATCGGGTTTTATGCATGCATTCTACAAACCACCAAACCCTGAGAACCGACAAACCCCGGGTGACCGCCCAAACCCGAGAACCGACAAACCCCGGGTGACCGCCTAGTATTAAAATAAACATGTAAAATATCGCGAGCAGTTTCCAGTATGTACCCATTTTAAGGTTATAAAGCTAGTCTTAGAAAAGTGGCAGCCATTTTGAAGCAAAAACATTTCCACCATGTTGGAAAAAGCGAAACCAGTTTTGGAAAAAGGGGCATTCGCCATTTTGGGAAGAAGAAAAAAACAAACTCATCTTCCTTTTTTCAAAAAGTTAGCACGAGAAACTAGTTTTATTTTTACTTGGCCTAAGATCCATGGGCCATGGGAGTTTGGTGACCTGTAAATATTATTATTTTCATTAAATGATGCATATTTTCATAAAATAGGTGTTTGTATTTTGCCATTGTTATGTACCGAAGTTATTCATCTCTGTACATATTATTTATTGAACCTTCACACATTACAAAAGAGAACAATCATCTACCATTAGGTCGCACCATTTAATATCCAAGGTGTTTGGCAATAATTTGTTTTAATATCAGAAAGAGACTATTTCTTGATCTTGAAATCTCAACCGAAGCATATAGAAGGGCAAATGTGCTTACACGGTGAACGGTGAATGCATAATAATATATATATATAATTCTTGTTTCATGTAAGATATAATATGGATTCGAGCTTTGCATCATTTGTTATATGCTGGACAGATTATAGTGGTTTACAATATGAAGAGGTTTTTTGCAAAAGGGCCTGCATCCACTTTGGCTCTTATTGAGAAAAAGTTTAAAAAAACCTGTTTCTAAATATTCAAGTTGAGCAATTGAAAAACTGAATGGATTATGAAAGAGGTACACTACATACTAATTTAAATTGAAATACATTCCAAATGCGCTAGTTTTCAAAAACAAACAAAAATCATGTTTACATTTTTTGAAAATTTGGATGTAGGCCCTTTTGCAACAAAACTCCATCTGTTTGTACTTAAAGAAAAAATCATTTATTTTAATCATTTAAAAAAAAAAAGTTTGATACAGAAATGTTAAATGATACAATCATATGTTTCAAGGAAATAAAGTCATTTTTTTTCAAAAAGACCTACATCTCATTGTAAACTATTGAAGTTGTTGTTTTGTTTTAAAAGGGCCTGTATCCCGATTTAATTCTGGACACAGGCCCCTTTGCAACTTCAATGACTGTTTACAATGAGAAAAAAAATGACTTTTTGAAAATGACTTTTTGAAAAATGTCTTTTTGAAAAAAAATGACTTTGTTTCCTTGAAACATAAGATTTTCCCCTATACATTTCTATAGTAAAATCATTTTTGAAAAAAATGCACCATAGCCCTTTTGCAACAACGCTCTTCATATATAGACATGAGTTATGAATTTTCCCAAATTCTCAGCTGTAGTCAGCTTCTGCATCATTGATGCTCTCGTATGTGACGCGATCAAGAGGAATGAGTCGGATGTCGACCCTGGTCGAAAATTAGTTTTTAATACAGTTTCAAAGAAGACACCTAGAGCTTTCAGAAACTGAAAACCCCATATCGATACGACGTTTTGTTCTAAAGTTATGTCAAATTGTATACATGAATATCTATCAAAACTTATGTAAGCCGCCATTTTGAATTGGCCATATCTCAATTTGGGATTCCCCGACATCCGACTCATTCCTCTTGATCGCGTCACATATTTGTTTCAGTTGTGTTATTGTTGTTTTGTATCATCTACTGCTTTGATTGTTGTCAATCTTAATCTCTCGCAATCAAAAGCACTTTATCCTATAGTTAAGTCAGTTCCAAATTGGCGAGGAATATGCGGTTTTTATCCGTACACGTTCAACACAACCTTGGATATGAATCCTGTTTGCCTGTGAAAGGTCATTTATTCACAAAATTATTGACAGAAAATGTTGCAGAATTATCAAGAATCACAAGAACTATTCAGACAATGTACACGTTCAACACAACCTTGGGTATGAATCCTGTCTGCCTGTGAAAGGTCATTTATTCACAAAATTATTGACAGAACATTTTGCAGAATTATCAAGAATCATAAGAATTATTCAGACAAATTTGTGTTTTTTGTAAACAAAGTTAACAAAATGTGAAACATCGATATCCCGAAATAATCACTTGGATACTGCCACTTATACTCCCAGTCATAGTTCCTTGGATATAAATTCGCGTTATTTCACGCGAGCTTATTTTGTTGTTGTTTGCGGGGCGCGGCGTCAAAATGCTTGACAGGCGCGAGCAACTATTTATCTTCATGATATACATATTCATGAATAGCGTGACTAAGGTCACGCGCCATCAGTCACAGCGTGTGACAATTTCATGATTGACCAATTAGGATGCGCGATTTTTTTTTTAAAGGGATCGGTACGCACTTCCGGGTTTACGCACATTCGCATTACAATGCGTACCTGATCACATAAGTACGCAACTCGCACGTACGCATGATTTGATGGAATTATGTCCAAGGCATTATGGCAGGGAGTATAGGAACTGAAAACAAAAATAAGGTTTTTTTCTTTTACATACAAAAAACAGGAAACCAAAGTGTGTTCTGGCAGTGGTCCCTTGTTTAGACAGATGAGACTCTGAGAAACTTGTTTTGAATAGTTTATTTTACTAATAAAGTTTGTTGGTTATAGTATAGTGTTTCCCCTAATAGCAACTAGCTTCAATAGTTGTATCTCCAATAGGTGTGGGTATCGCCTGTATTTCTCTGTCGCCATATCGCTAAAAAAAATTATCATCATAAATGATAACGACGATAAAGTAGGAAATCTCAAAACCTTTCATTTCACCAATTTTCTCCTTCAAAAAACCCCTAATTTTTAGCTGAAAGTGACTCTAGATGCTCGCGAGTAAAAACAATGCTAGTTTGCCAGCAATCATGATGTTTTACTTGGTTTTCCTTCTGGCCAGTTTCCCTGTCGTAATTTCAGGAATTTTTGTTGTGTATTTGTGATGGTTGCTGTGAAGTACTGCAAACCCATGCTTTCGCTATGTGTTTTTTTATTGTTGGCGATGCCCGGCAGCTTAGCGGCTCTTTTAATGTTATCTGTGAAAAGTGAATGGCTACTGGTGCAGTGATTGGGACTTAAATGCAACACGCGATGTATCAGTATATTTAATTTTGTTTGTAGACTTGTTTCATATACCAAAATATTGTGGCTTTACAATAATTATCGCACACCAATACAAAATGATAGCGGGCCAAACGATAATACCATCATCTTTGGCAAGCCTATCTCCCAATAACTGATATCTATGGCAATAAAGTATTATAAACCTAACCCGACAGGTGGTTTGCAGGCCTAAAGCTAACAGGGGGAAACTGGGAACAAATGATAATGACACATAGGAAATTCATCTTAAATTGGTGCGCTTCTTGCACCTTTTTACACCAAAAGCCAGGGCCGGAAAAAATGCAAATTTCCTGGGAACGTAACTTTAAAAATGTCCCTTCAAACTATTATATATTTCATTATTTTTATACCTAAAATGTCCCTCCAAAGTCAAAAATGACCCAGGAACCAGGTTCCTAAAATCTCTTTTTTCCCCAGTGGTTTCAGTCAACATTGACTTTGGGTACGCATGATCGTTCCAAAAATCACGAAAAAAGGGGGTTTTCTGTACCATGTCCGCGATTTCCCCAAATTAGAGGTGTTTTTTGAAGCTATGTCCACGATTTTCAAAAATTAGGGGTGTTTTTTGAAGCTATGTCTGCGATTTCCAAAAATAATGGGTTATTTTGGAAGCTTATGTCCGCGATTTCAAAAATTAGGGGTGTTTTTGGAGAGGCTATGTCCGCAAAGAAGTAAAGAGGGTATTTTGAACCATATGTGTCCTCGGTTTTGCGCAAATAGGAGACTATATAGAAAGTGTCCTTGAAATGATCATATGTTACCCCTCTGAATGCGAAGAGAGAACACCAGGCTTTTTTCCCAGTCATGTCAATACAAAGAACCTGTCAAAAAGTTCAATGAGGATATAGATTGATATTTGATTGACATTTATTTCAATTGAATGCAATTTGACAATACTAAGAGCAGCCCTTGATTGTTTACAGGTTTTTTCAACATATAACAATTAAGTATCACTTTAAAGACAATTATTCCTATTAACAATGAAAACCACAAGTCAACTGGGTACAACAAATTTGAAAGAAATGACAGCATTAACGATACTTAATGTGCACCACTAGAAATGTCAAATTAGCTCCTCGGGCGCTGATTTGTGGTTCTATTTTTTCTCGTTTAGCAATATCTATTGCAAAGAGCACTCCTAAATTGATATTATAGAATTATACACAATTAAATTGTGAAAAAATAAGATCCACGCAACCATTGTTGATTCAAACATTTAAATCCATATGTAAATTATCCAATCAAAACAGAGAAATTGTCTCTATACTCTATTTCTAAACCTCCGGGCAGTGACGTAACTATACCAACAGGCGCAACACATACGCACACATATGTGTCTTCCGTCTTTCTATGCGTGGGTGTAAACACCAGCGCTTTTAATATACATGCGCATTTATGTACTGCAACAATGACGCAGTTACGTCACTGTCTCATGATAGACAAATAGACTATAGAAATGATACTTGAAATTTCCAATCCATGTTACAAAGGTTTATCTCTGCTTTAAAATGACATCTTACTTATGTAATTGAACAGTGAACAAAGATTTTATAAAGCTTAAGAGGTTATAAATTCCTTTATTTTATTTTATTTTTCATGTCTTTTCTATGTTTTAGTGGGTTTTTCCCTTATAAATAAGTTTTACCCTCAACTGGTCTGTTTTGATGTAATGGGTCACATATCAACTTCTGACCAAACATTCTTTACATTTCCTCATTTGCTTACCCCTCTTTTTTCAAAGAACTCCCCCAATTTTGAATGGTAAATCCCATCTCAGCACTTGCCTTACTGCACGTCAGTCACGTAAACAAGCACAGAACAGCCGCCCTCGATTTACCTGACGCCTCAAGGCGGGGAAGGGCTAATATACTGTATAACATGATAATTTCACGCTTGGATATTTCTGTGAGTTTTAGTTGTAAGGCAAATTTATTGAGAGCTAATTTTGCTTTGTCCTATCACCCTCCTATAAACTGCAGTACATGCGGCGTTTCACATGTTTTTGATTTCACGGATGAAGTATGATTTGCAAAATGTGCGAACATTTCACCACTGCAAAAATGATAGATGTTGCCGTATACATTACTTTTGACATGAAGCTGATACGATGGATTTTTCTGGAAATGAAGGCGAGTGAACTTGAACTGACTATCTGCAGGCAGAGTTTGATGACCTTGAACAGCAGACTATCAACTTATATTATTGTCTGTCAGTGTTTCTAGATGCTATTTGCAGGTTCTGAATCACGAAGGGGAGTAAAAGGGTTATTTTGTTTTTGTTTATGAAAGCTATATTTAATAGTGAATTTTAAATTCCGACTTTGTGTTGTGATGGTGCAGTAAGTGTCACCTAGAGCCATGTGACTCCTGTAAAAACTAAAAAATGTAAACGCAGGATAGTTAAAGAATGTTAATTGCGATTATTCTGGTTCGCATAATGACATTAGTGGTTTACATTGTAACATTAATGTGACAAAGAAGGGAATTTACGTTCAACATAGCCTGTGGGTGGGCGGCACATGGTTAAAGAATGTATGGCAAAGTGGGTGCAGCCACGAAACTCCACCTAGGAATTCACATGATTAATATTGAGTGTTGTAGGCACATGTATGTTATTATGCTGTTGGTGATCGATACTTGAAATGAACTGCGCCATCTGTTGACGTTAAACTCAAAAAAAGTGCGGGAATCTGGCGAACAAAATTATTAGATTGTATAATTACATTAGCGGTTTACATTGTACAATATTAATGTGACAAAGAAAGGAATTTACATTTAACATAGCCTTAGGGCAAGTGTCTCATAGTGAAAGAATGTATTGCACCCATGTAGAAATTTGCATGATTAATATTGAGTGTTGTAGGCACATGTATGTTATTATGATGTTGGTGATCTGTACTTGAAATGAACTGCGCCATCTGTTGATGTAAAAGTGAAACTCAAATTAAGTGCGGGAATTTGGCGAACAAAAATATTAAATCGTATAATTACAATAGCGGTTTACATTGTAACATTAATGTGACAAAGAAAGGAATTTACATTTAACATAGCCTCCGGGCAAGTGTCTCAAAGTGAAAGAATGTATGGCAAAGTGTGTGCGGTCACAACATTTCTCTGATGTAGAAATTCACATGATTAATATTGAGTGTTGTAAGCACATGGATGTTGTTACGCTAATAGTGATCGGTACTTGAAATGAACTGCGCCATCTGTTGATGTAAAAGTGAAATTTAAAAAAAAGCGCGGGAATCTGGCGAACAAAATGGATATGGTAGATTTGAAAGAAAGTATTTGTGTAACGTTGTTTAAATGAATTGCCATCAAGCAAAGTTTGCTTGGTTTTTGTATCTTAACATTGAGGGCGCTGTTGTCTTTGTGGGTTACAGAGAATCACGTACGTGACACATTTGGTAGTGTATTTTGGATTAATGTTTTGTTTGTTTGTTTGTTTACATTGTCGGTCCATACGGACACGCTTGGGCTCAAGCAAAATGGAAGTTAGAATAAGTTGGAAGAAAAGAATGATGTAAAAAGAGCCACTCTCAACAAATATTTACAGACACAATGTCATTGTCTTCCTGTTTGATTCTTGTGGTTTATAAAGCAATGCATGGATGACCAATGCATGTCTCAATCACATGCCAATCAAAGGCTTGAGTGCTGGGAGTTCTCTTCACTAACATAAATTCTGCATCCTTAAATGGATACCCTTGTCTTGAGACAGTATATTGACTAGTAACCTGGCGGTCCAATGGCAGTGTTTTGTGTGGAATAATGTGCCACAACTTGTTTGGAATAAGCTTAAATCTGTAAATAAATATAACGTTTATTACTTCTTTTGACATCACAGGTTACCAAAAGGGATATTGTCAAGCAAACAATATCTTGACTGATGAACCATTGCACTATGGATTAATTTTATCGGTGTGAAGTAGTGTAATGTTTACTCCATTTTGTGACCTTATGGGTCATCAAACGAGACATTACTAGTCCCAGGTGAAAAATTAACCCCTGGTTTACTTATTGTTGTTCATCGTATATGGTTCCTCAGTAGCCAGAACTTTTCATTCTAGAGATTTGCGAGCATCCCCCCTCCCCTGACCTCATATAGAAATCATGTAGCAGTATGAAGACAAGGGCAAGGCCGACAGCACACATAGTATACAGCAGGGATATGGTGCGATACGCAACAGCCAACACATGCGTGTAACCATCGAATAACCATGAGTAAGCTATCACGAATTAGTCTTTAGTGCAAAGACTTCTATTGTATAGTGAGAGCTTTATTCCGTAGTACACATAGACTATGGGCTATCCAACCTCTTTTGTAGAATTAAAATCGCTACCGCGGCACCGACAGCCTAGCTGGATTAGTAGTTTATATGACATACGCTTTGGAAACGATTAAACGCAAGACTTACAACTAGGCTCATTCATGATATGGCTTACTCATAGGTTTCCCCTAAACAATGGTTGCACTGATTCAACCCCTAAAATTAAGGCGACATGGTTTCTATTACATGGGGGCAATGGTGTAATTGGTTAATACTGTAAATACAATTTGCGGATTTTCAAGGTCATGTTGATGTCACATTAAACTCCTTGAGGCAAAAATGTGCCCCGAAATACAAGTTTTTATGCATGTGTAGAATGTGTCATGCCTGGCAATGAGCAATGAACACTGGGTAAATTACTGGCTAAAAGTGCGTTCATATTCGCGTCGTTGCGCATCGGCGGACATCGCCGGATAAAAGTTGACATTGCTTCTCGACAACGGGCGATGCACAACGACAGGAGAATGAACAGTCCTTTAGGGGAAGGTCTAATAACTAAAGCAATGATTTTCACCAAAATAGTTTGCCTACAGATGTGATTTTTCATCAAAATAAATACATTTGAATGATGGGTAAAGAAAAAGGCAACCAAATAACCAAGTGAAAAGTGCTAACAAAACGCATTTCACCTCAATGACACTTCTCTGTACTATGCAATTTCTCATCGAAATAACCAACCTCTTTGAATTATGGGTAATTTTTATCCAATCGGAAGGTATCTCGCTAAGAACCTGTAATAAAACTAATTTCACCTCAATTACACTTCTCTGTACTATGTGATTTCTCATCGAAATAGCCACTGTCTTTGTATTCTTGGTATTGTTGGCAAAGGGGAAGGTAACCAGCATAACTGACCCGCTTAGAAGGTCAACAAAAACACTTTTCACCCAATAACACATCTTCGTTCCATGTGCTTTTTAAACAAAATACCAATCTTCTGTATAGACGCTTACAGCCAGCTCTGCAACTCTGCCGCGGTGGGTTACTATATTTCTGTTGGGGCGTTCACCCCTGGCGTTCACCTCACATAGATATCACTCAGTTCTTAAAGTCTAATGCTTTATGACATCAATATGATATGATAAACCATTACTTTATTGATGACATTTCAGCTCACAAGTAGAAAGGTTTCCCGTCATTCTTTAATACTTACCCACTTGGTCTTTATTTTTGGTAAACTCCGGGCATTGGCCCCGCTATCGCCCATTATTTCGATTTTTATCGAAACGCCCATCCCTAGGTGGCCACCGATAACGGTGCGCACATCCCTATTTCTCCAATTTCTTTTGGGCGTACAAGTCAGGAGGACATGTTTTTTTGGCTCCGCTAAATAATTTTAAAAAAAGGAAGTTCAGTTCAAGAAGAAAAGATTATATTGTAAGTAAATGGTGATATACAGTTCAGTTAGTCTGTTCATACGTTTATATTAATTTTCGCGACCGTGAAAGATGGCCGAAAATTGTATTTTATCAGAACAGGCGTGTGTTTTTATCGGAACGGGTGCAGAATTTGGAACCCTGACACGTGTGTTTTTCTTTCCGATATAAAACGACTTTAAGCAATATTGGATCGTTTTTAGACGGCCAAATTTCTTGCTTTATTTTGAAAACTATTGTGCCCACGACCGCTACGGGCGGCTGGTTATAGTTTTAGACCTTTTCTGTTGGTGACGGGCGATGTTTTTTGAGGAAGATTCGTTCAAAAAAATTGGTTTTTGAAAGAGAAAATATTTAAAAAAAAAAAAAATTAAAAAAAAATTAAAAAAAAAAAAAATTTAAAAAAGAAGGAAGAAGGTTTTGTTTTTGCTGTTGATCGAGTTTCATTTGAAGATGAAGGAAAAAACTGGCAAATAAAATAAAATAAGAAAAAACTGGCAAATAAAATAAAATAGCTCATACCAGCGCTAAACCTACAGAAAAGGATCGTGCAAAGCAAATGCAGAGGTGCCCTGCTGCTCAACTAGGCCAGGCCGGGGCGGAAGTCACGGCTGGACCTAACCTTGCATCCTTCATGACCTCTATGCGTGAGGAGTATGAAAGGATGATGAAAAATGCCCTGGCGATGTTTGAACAAAAGATGAAAAAACAGGCCATTGGGATGGGGGCGAACTAGTCAATAGACGTAAACCGGGATCCCTAAGGGGGAGCTGGATGAGGGCCCTTCCTTGAGTCGAAACTATTTCTTGCCAAGACCGCTTCTGGCGGCAGGTTACATAGTAAAATAGTTCAACATTTTTGTTGACACGGACGTGTTTTATTTGTTTTTGTTTTTTGGTAAAAAAGACGACAAGACTAGTATAGTAATAGCATCAGTTTCACCACGTGAGGAGAGTGAACTGGGGATGATAACGAGGATCCTTAAGATCATCCTACTGTATACTGCGGGGAAGTAGGTTCTCATTTCGCTCTTGAGCCTACAGGGATGAGTACGAGAACGAATCCGTGAAAAAATTGAATATCCAATCTCTTTGAGATGGATAATAAGTATAGAAAACTTGCACGATGGCCGACCTGATAATCAGCCCCTCGTAGTGCAAGGCGTGGTAGTAGTGCAAACCATAGCCAATATTATAAAAAAAGAAAGGGCCCTAAAGGACCTGATAATCATACCTTGAAGGGGTGCTTCAAATAATGTTATCGCACGGCGATCTACAGTATATACCGTAGGATTTGAAAGGAGGGTGGAGTTGTCATTCATATTAACTACTAGGTGTTATGCAAAGCACAATTCTCATAGGGAGGCGAGTAGAATCATCGTCATCATCGGAAACCGACGCGGTTTGTCTTGACTTAACTCCACAAGGCTCTGTACAGGCTAAGCTTAAGAGCCAATTCTCTGTTTTTTGACTTGTACACAATGTTCCAGGTGGATAACTTGGGGCAAGCACCTCAACAAGTCTCAAATCAAATATTGGTGTATGATATTGGATGTAATTCAAGAACAGCCAACCATACTATAGAACATTCAGAGAATAAAATATATATCAAAGCTTATGAAAGCTGCCTTAGATCAGTTCACTAATTTCATGGGTTTATAACCTAGTGAAAATTTTAGTTTAAAATATGACATCATTTTCTTAGAGTAAGGATCTAGTGATGGAAATTTTTGGGGGGAGGGGAAGATGCTCCTTATTGTTTTAACCCGGAAATACCACTGGGTTAATATTAATAAAATCAGTTAAGCCTAATCTGATCTTGGTCTTGTTTTATGGTCGGATCTGATCATTTTGCTCAACTCTGGTCCCATCAGGGGAAAGTGTGGGTCCAGGCGGATCAACCAGGTAAACGAACTGACATAATGGGGCCTCACGAGGGTCATATTTGTTCGTGTTGCATAGAAATTGCTTTAATTAAGATTGGAGAGCAGAAGTAAGCAGGCCGGAAAAAGGCCCGTGCTCCTATTCTGTTTCTTATTAATTATAAAGAAAAAAAATTAAAAAATTAAAAAAAGAAGCTGAATACCATCGGGTTGATTATCTTTATTCAGTATAATGGCGGCAGTATCAGAGCAAGTTTGGTTTTCGAAACCAAAAGCACTGCTGATGTGAGCCAGGGTTACCATACCAATTTAGGCTAAACGCTGGTTACCAAGTGTTACAAAGGGCCTGCCAATTTAACCATGGATCGTTGTTAATCCCTGGAAGTAAGAATGATATTCGGCCATGTTGTGTATCAAGTGAACATAAACTTGGTCAATCCTGACAATGGTAGATACGTATAAAACATTAGACAATGTCGTAGTCTGGGGTACGTAAATAAACACATTATAAGACAAAAACTTCAGGATGTGCATGTTGATGTACATACTTTAAAGTTCTCGGTCAGGACCGTTCACAGAGTGCCTGCAGCATATATATAGGTTATGCTCTACAGTCATAAGGGTAGAAATCCCTCAATTCGGGAGACTCGTTTCGAATTCGAATTGGGGAGGCTATATTTTACTTTTCTAATGGCTAACATCCACTTAAAGCGAGGGATGTTGTAAGTGTGTATGGGGGTACTATGGAATTGAATACCAGGCTCCCAATGCACCAAAAGTCTGAAGTGTGCAGAAAAGCTATTGTAATTATCTAATTGGTATGTTCATTTATAGATAAAAAGTGGAAAAGCAAATGGATAGAATGTCCACAAAATTACAATTATAACATGACATGATTGGGTTCTAAAATAGGTCCCATATTCATGGTTCAATAGGATTCAATGTATAGAGGTTTCTTGACCTTTTTACACAGTGTTCTCATGCGCTATTTTTAGAATAGTCCCGGGTTGTAAATACAGAAACTGATAATTTATACCATGTATCATTGTTTTACGGTGGTGTAATTAATGAGGTTGAAGAGAGAAACATCCAGGACACATGAGTTCGCTCATGCCTAGCATATGTATAGCCTTTTAGGCGCTATTCAAAATGTTCATTTGTAGCAGTATCGCATGAATCTCGCTATCGGGAGATAAAAGGGAATATGGTTATTGACGACGCTTTGGAACCCGATAGTTTTATTTTAACGGAATAAATTGTATCAAAATTAGGAACCAGCCCGATGCAGGGGTTGACTTTCGTGCTGCCGATAGTAAATTTCGTATCTCGCACGGATGGTTATCATGTCTCGCGTAAGTTTGCGATACGAAAACCTAAAAACAACATGGTGACTTCCATGTTTATTGTTCATATATCATGTCACTTGATCTCATTGACTTTTTATATGCGGGAGGAAAAATGCTGAATTAAGCCTTCACACGCAAGGGAGAAATAAGAGGTATTCCCCTGCATTGATTTAGCAAATATAAATTATATGCATAATTATAAGCTAAGCCTATAATAGAGGTAGGCTAATAAAATCATAGCTGAAAAAACAACAGCAACAACAAGCAATTCATATTCAGGCCAGTTTTTCTGTGAAATTGAAATAGGTCGAGCTAGTTAACCAAGCTATACAGATTATTTGGATACTTAATAATCTGAAGCAAAATTTGATATATTCTATATCACAAGGGTGGATAAAAATATATTGATGAAAATATGATACTTTCATTTCATATTCATAGCTCTCAGATAGAGCTATGATTCAGAGCTTATTATGATCGATGCAATTTTCAAATTAGCATGCGAATTGTACTGGTGCGTAGTGCAGTGGAGATGTACGATAGCTACCGGTACATGGCAGGTGGGGGCAGAATGGCTCTTACATCGTCCATACCTTGCTCGGCATGTAGTTTAATGTAGGCCTTATTTGTATACTCTTATCAGTTATTGGTATAAAATAGGTCTAGTGGGTGTTGGAGTGTTAACCAGAATGAGGGAAAGAGAGTCAATAGTTCGGTTCAGAGACTTGACTTTAACCCTTGTTGTTAACTTTTGGTGTTTGATTGTGCATGGTTATTAATCATATAATCATTTGATCCAGAAGATACCAAATTAGTGGTTTGGCTTACTGGTCAGAGAAGAGAGGGAGGGGTTAACTTCCTGGATCTTGTTATAACCTACCAACATCTGTTCATTCCCTCAGTGGTTTACAGAACGGAGGACTAATTGTTTTAAAGTTAGAGAAAAAAATATCTTATATGACGCTTTAAAAAAAAAAAAAATTAAAAAATGAGAGTGGTGTTCTATCTTGGGATACCTTATCATGGTTTCATGGGTTGCTATAACCGAAATACAACATACAGAAAACGTGGAAAGTAAAGTTATAAGCATGAACGCGCAAAATTCAATCGTATAAACAAGGAATGCTCCGGAACATAACTGTTTATCTCTGGATATACTGGAATATGACTGGAGAAATATGACTGAGGTTAGAACATTGGTTCCAAACTTACAGCTGAATAAAGGGAAGCTCCTTAACCAATATTTGGTCATACTACATGTATAACTTGCCTGGCCTTTATAAAGGCAGGGCCAAGATACTGGTCTTATTATTATTGAACCGGGCCATTTGATATTGTGGCCAAGTTACAGTTTTGTTGTGTATAAAATGCAAAGAAAATTGCGAAATTTGATACATTGTTAGTTGAAGTCTTCCAAGGTATACTTATCAAAAAGGGGATTGAGGACTTGGATAAGAGTGTGCCGGCAGATGGATACGGTACCTTATTAGGTAGTTTATGCTAGTTGATAAGCTTTTAGTCAAGGATCATGGAAGATGATTTAAAAGGTCAAAAAAATATTATGCAGGCTGGGTAAAACCTATGGCCCTTTATCATAATAAAGCAAAAATTGAAAGAGTATCAGTATAGCGCTGCCTCTTGTTTGAATTAACTTGATATTGTACTGTGATTCTTGGGCAACTTAAAAGCAACGCAGACAATATTTAACTATATAAAGTTTAAAATGGGATCTGGAAGTGGATGCATCATTTTCAGTAGGCCTAATTACTAAGTGTATGAGAAGTACACAGAAGATGGTGGTAGATTTCTAGATCGCATCATCTAAATAGATTGTTAAGAAATGGCTAGAAATAGTTTAAGGCTATTGAGTCCTTATGAATGTATTAATGCCCACCAGGTGAATGGTTTTAAAGCTATGTGGATGTTAGTTCTTTTTAATTGAAAAAGACAGATAGAAAAATTAATTAATAAATATTAATTAAAAGGGCAACCGCGTTGTTGTTGCCTCAGTTGGCAGATTGAGAGTATATTGCTAACAAATTATATGGAGTATGGCAGAACCCGCCGCCAGAAGGCTGCGAAGTCCATACCAAAAATAAAGACCAAGTGGGTAAGTATTAAAGAATGACGGGAAATCAAGATTTCCCTAATTGAAATAGGTTTTACCTAGTTCTTTAATACTTACCCACTTGGGATTCCCGCCCAACCATCCCCACAACTGCTCATACTCCAATAAGTTCTTAGATGTGATCAAAAGAAACTGGAGAAATAGGGATGTGCGCACCGTTATCGGTGGCCACCTAGGGATGGGCGTTTCGATAAAAATCGAAATAATGGGCGATAGCGGGGCCAATGCCCGGAGTTTACCAAAAATAAAGACCAAGTGGGTAAGTATTAAAGAACTAGGTAAAACCTATTTCAATTAGGGAAATCTTGATTCATGCACATTAGTGTTCATATCTTCAACGCACAAGGAATGCAAAAGTGCAAAAAGTGTAAAGCATGAATACTATTGTGTATTACAGGTATTTGTGCATAGTTACTTGACATTTTTGAATTTAAAATCCAAAATAATTTTGTGTTTTGCAGATATCAGATTCAAAAGTTGCTTTTTGAAAGCTAGTCATTTTTGTTTTGACATGAGGCATTGGAGATTTTTTTCTTCAAAATCCCAAACCTTCCATTGAACTATCCAACTAAGAAGATAAAAGACAACACTTTTCCATCCAATAACACGTCTATGTTCCATATGTGCTTTTTCAAAAAAATATCCACCTTCTGTATCAACGCTTTCAGCTCTGCGACTAATAGCCGCGGTGAGTTACTATATATTATATTTCTGTTGGGGCATTCACCCCTGGCGTTCACCTCACATAGATATCACTCAGTTCTTAAAGTCTAATGTTTTATGACATCAATATGATATGATAAACCATTACTTTATTGGTGACATTTCAGCTCACAAGTAGAAAGGTTCATGCACATTAGTGTTCATGTCTTCAACGCACAAGGAATGCAAGAGTGTAAAGCATGAATACTATTGTGTATTATTTGTGGATAGTTACTTAAATTTTTTTGATATAAAATCCAAAATAATTTGTGTTTTACAGATACTATATGAAATAGTCATTTTCTGTTTTGACATGAGGAATTGGAGATTATTTTCAAAATCCAAAACCTTCTATTGAACTATCCAACTAAGAAGCTCAAAGACAACACTTTTCCACCCAATAACATGTCTCTGTTCCATGTGCTTTTTCAACAAAATATCCACCCTCTGTATCAACGCTTTCAGTTCTGCGACTAATAGCCGCGGTGAGTTACTATTATATTTCTGTTGGGGCATTCACCCCTGGCGTTCACCTCACATAGATATCACTCAGTTCTTAAAGTCTAATGCTTTATGACATCAATATGATATGATAAACCATTACTTTATTGGTGACATTTCAGCTCACAAGTAGAAAGGTTCATGCACATTAGTGTTCATATCTTCAACGCACAAGGAATGCAAAAGTGCAAAAAGTGTAAAGCATGATTACTATTGTGTATTAGAGGTATTTGTGCATAGTTATTTGAAATTTTTTAACTTAAAATCCAAAATAATTTTGTGTTTTGCAGATATCAAATACAAAAGTTGCTTTTTGAATTGGAGGGTTTTTCCCCCGAAATCCCAAACCTTCCATTGAACTATCCAACTAAGAAGATCAAAGACAACACTTTTCCACCCAATAACACGTCTCTGTTCCATGTGCTTTTTCAACAAAATATCCACCCTCTGTATCAACGCTTTCAGCTCTGAGACTAATAGCCGCGGTGAGTTACTACTATATATTATAGTACTGTTGGGGCATTCACCCCTGGCGTTCACCTTACATAGATATCACTCAGTTCTTAAAGTCTAATGTTTTATGACATCAATATGATATGATAAACCATTACTTTATTGGTGACATTTCAGCTCGTGAGTAGAAAGGTTCATGCACATTAGTGTTCATGTCTTCAACGCACATGGAATGTAAAAGTGCAGGGTAGGAAACATGGTAATGTGAAAGGAATATTTGTGTGTAGGTTTTCTTCAAATTCAAATTCAAAATTTTATGGTAACTTTTTGAAGAAAAAACCATCTATTGTGATACAATTGTAATATGATAGATAAGCAATCAATGACAAAAGTTGAGACAAATTCTCTTCTCTGTTTGGTGTAAGAGTCAATTAACTTTCAACTAATGTAACTAAATCACTTATGAAAAGAGCATTTGAAATGACACAAAGAATTGTTCAAGCTATAACTGCCCTAAGGGCACACACTCTCCAGTCTCCACTGAACATTGGTCCAAACCCATATTAAGATTAAATCAGATTAGCCATTGTTTAGGGGGAGATGCTCAGATATGCCAAATTATTGAAACTTAATATGGCTGAGGCTTCATGAGTGGCAAACCTTTCAAGTAGGTCCGACATTTTTTAATCATTGTCAAGAAATTTTAGACAAATTTCCAAAACTTTGAAGAAAAAAAACAAACATAGTAGTCATTCCCCCCTTGTTGCCCTGGAGATGTGTCATTGTTCACAAATATTTGTAACAAAAAGAAGATTTATGATGGTTGTTCAACTACACCTACGGCCCCATGTGACGTACATGGAATCCACATTACGATCCAGGCAATCATGTATTTTATACAACAGACTATTATGTTAGAAATGAAACATAATAGTCCCCACAAAAACCTATCATCCAGCACCTGTTAATTAGTCTGAGAGATAAAGTTTCGCTTTCTATAGGCCTATTCACTTTATATCGTAAAAACAGCCTACTAGGGTTGTCCACACGGATATTTTTCGTATTATGTTTCCAACCAATCAGCCAAGGCCACATATGGCATTGGTGCATACGATAAATGCCACAAGGGTTATAAACAATTTGCGGGGAAAAGTCTATGAAGGTACAATATTGTCAGAGAGAGTGTATTGAAATGGTACTGGGGCGTTTCGCATTGATACCACTTTACACGTAACTTCTTTTCGTCGGTTATTCTGGATGGACACCACATTTATTTTGATTGATTTCTGAAGCACCTGCCTACTAAGTTCAAATGTGTTTATAATTTGAACACATCACCTTAATGACGTTGTCACCATGCCGGAAAATAGTTTGGTTAGGTGGTACAGTAATCTTTAAAGAGACATCTAGAATGCTTTTTCCCTGAGAGATCATTTTTGTCCCCCCCAAAAATCCTCCTTAACAAAGATGTTGCGCATGTTTCGGCAAATTTTACAATTTTGTCTAAAATCTACCTCTTTAACAAACTTGTGGTTAAATAAACTCTAACACTAACACTCCTGGGGATGGAATCAGGGATAAAACTGTCAGGGTGTGGAAATGGGCTAAATTTAGCGGGCAAACCGCCCCGCCAGTGGTGGGACTTGAACCTGGGTTCACCAGCATGGGATTCTGTGTCTTCATCCACTTCACCAGGGGTCATGAACTCCAAACCAACCATCCCATCCACATTTATCACCTGCTGCCGAGATCAAGGCTTGAATTAATCGAAGGCATCGAAGGCAATTGCCTTCGATGCCCCACCTAGTAGCCGTGATGCCCTCAATTTCTGGCTGTTTTTACTCCATTCAAAAGTACATAATGGCCTTGGATAAAGTTGGTGCCCCTTTCAAATTGCCTGCCCTTATCATTTCTTATTTCAAGGCCTGGCGGAGATGCTCTAGAGATAGACAGAGGGGACCTGTGATGCTAGCATAGTTTTCAAATAGGGTTCAGGACTGTTAACCTGCCTATTTAACAATGTTTATTATTGGTTAATTTCAAGATATACTCATTTGAATAAACAATTGAAATACTGCTTCTAAAATATTTCACTCCAATCTTTATCAGGGATACAATCATTCTAACAATGTCTCTGATTGGTGCAATAAATGATGTATCCATCTTTCTGACCAATCGGCAGGTTGTTCTCAGGGGGTTAAGGTGTATTTTATCGATGGCATACTTAACGCTTATTTACATTGAACTCTTTTACAACATACCGAGTTTCAATTCATAACCATGGGTCATTTTAACTATTGAAACATAAAATGAATGAATGAACATATGTGACCTGTCACATCAAAATGGACATGCTGGAGGCCTGAGTCAACTCCGAGTTACTAGTATGACTTGAAAGAGCACAATTTAAGTTTTGAAATGATTCCATGTTGAAGGTAATCAGACTTTGTAATCACAAGATATGATTTGAAGAAACATATTTTTTCTATTATTTTCTTTATATTTCACCAAATATATTGGTCCATATCTCAAAACTGTGTAGGTCCTTTTTGATGTGACTGGTCACATTTTAGCCCCTAATGTCAGCTGTTTTCATCAGACCATGGAATTTAGACATATGGTTGCACCATTAAATGTGTTTCATCTGGTTCCTGCCTGAATCACAAATTTGCTTTTAAGTACCTATACAATACTACTATACCTATTCCGACTAGCTTAAATTTTTCCTTGATTATTAAAGAGAGCGATCATACGTATCGGAGTTTGCCCTCAACTTTCAATCTGTTTGTTTGCACCCCTGCAAGCTTAGGCATACTTACTACCATTCTGAAACTGTTTACCTTAATTCGCCGTCTATTGTGTAAAATGTCACAATTTGTTCGTTTTAATGTAGATAACATCAAGATTATCAGCACCACTCACCACATAAATGGCTTCAATCAAATTTCTATCTAGCACCATCATTCAACCCTTTTCCATAAATGATTACACTTCAGGGTTCCTAATGTACCTTATCTAAGAATGGTAGGGTATTCTAAAGCTTACCCCCTTATCTATTGAAACAATTCATTTTTTTTTAAATTTATTTTTTCTCTGCAATATCTCAGTGCCCCTTTAAACACCACCTGCAACAAAACTCCATAAAAGTACACTTCCTATACATTACCATTTAACCTACCAAAGCCCCACAAGACTAAAACAGCCCAACATTTTACTTGTTTTTAAACACCACCTCACCACAAACAAAAGTCGGTATGCTACATTATTCTGTTTTATGTGACCTTGAAACGGGATAACCTTGAATGGTACACCCATGTCCTTGAACCCTAATTGTTTATCTGTCTTTGTGTATGTGATTGCCCTATGGGTTGTTGAACTCACATATGACTATACTTACCATATGCGGCAAATAATGTTGTTTACAGTCCCGATGCATGATAGCTGCAACATGGATTGCACCATAGACGGTCTTTACCTTCTTTGATTGCACGCCATATAGGATAAACAAAGGATACTGTAAACCACTTAATTTCATGAGGGATTTAATTTCACGAATTTCGCGAGGGATGTTGATTCACGAATTTTGTGAGGGATGTTGATTTGCAAAATTAGATACCCGCGAAACTGACAATTTTGCATTGAAAGCTTCAGTAAAATATCCAGATTCACAAAATTAAATGCCGCTAAAAGCAGTAATTTGAAATTCATGAAATAAGGTATTCGTGAAGTTATAGTGTTTTACAATAATCACATTTTGTATTCAACATTCACGCTCGAAAACTTTGAGGATGTAACAGGGGCGAACCCAGCGTCTTGTGTTGAAGGGGGGCGCCAAATATTTGAGTCCTAGCACCAATGGCGTGGGGTCCAGGGGCCCGCCTAAGGGCCCCGGTGGGATCAAGGGGCAACGCCCCTGCGGGGTTAAAGGGGCGGAGCCCCCATGAAGCTGTCGGGTTTTAGCGTGTCTGAATGGCCTAGAAACGCTCTCCTTGCGTTAAAAAATGACATAATTGTGCATAAAACTTGGACTTGATTAGAGACAAATAAACGAGAGACACCAATGAATAACCATGGACTTATAAGTCCATGGAATAACCAAATAGGGCGCACGCCCTCAATTACAAAAATATATGATAACAACTTGGATTTGTTTATTTTTACAATTGTATTACATATATAAACTTACACCTATATTAGGATTAAGAAAAATCAGCCCTCTTTGTACAACAAAACGTTGATTCAAAAATGCTGATCTCCGCTAGATCAGCATATTACGTCAGACAGTATTCCCTGCAGTACGCATGATAAATATCGCGAACCATATTTGCATAGAGGGCGTTTTTCAATAAATAGCGATGGTATTGTTTTAATCAAGTTTTGCTGTATTTTTGTTAGTAGAAACAACAATAATGGCAATTTTTAATGTTTATCTTGAATTCTGAAGTAAATAAAAAATAAATAAAAAATGTCAACACCACTTAATGTCCCTTTAAGGAGGAACTTAAGAAGGATATTCTACTTGAGTTGTTTCATGAAATAGAAGATAAAATCTTCTTAACTTTAGAGACATTTGCAAATGCTGTAAGGGACCGTTCATTATTTATACCGGAGAGGGGCAATAAAGTGCTAAATTTTTGCACCCACCACTTCAATTGTGTATTGCTTATAGTATTTGTAGGCCTAATGTGTGTGTAAAAAAGAAAAAGGGGTCATAACTTGTTTCTACATTCCAGAGGGGGGGGGGGGGGGTCTGTCATACATATTTAGTATCTAGGGAAGGGGGTCATGGTTTTTTGGTTGTTGCTTTCTTCCAGCTACCACCCCCCCCCCCCCCCCCCCCCCCCCCCCCCCCCCCCCCCCCCCCCTCCGGTAGAAATAATGAACGGTCTAAGTGAAAAAGTAGTGAGTTTTACTACCAACATTTGTAATGATATCAGTGTTACTGTGTTGTAGTCTAGACTAGTCCACTCTGTCAGAGTCCTTATCTCCCAAGTCCAAGACCGGGTCCTTACTGTCTGAGTCCTTACTGTCCGAGTCCGAGTCCTTGATGTCCGAGTCATGATTCCTTATTGTATTTTAAGTTCTGAAAACATATCATTTATTTTGTACGGGGCGAGCTTTCTATAGCACATCACATTAGCAATGTCAACATAACAACACATTGTTAACACTTTCCATGTGGCAGGCAGCTGCAGCCGACATTCCAAAATGTCACAAATGTTTCAAATATGTCAAAATTATTGAATTTCATTACCATATTTGGAATCACCATGAAAAATGCATTAAAATAAGTACAAACATGACTTGTATCGGTTCAGTAGTCTTTCAGATAGACCTTGACATTTGAGAAAGGTTTCTGAAAAATCTGTTTTGTATTGGTAAAACCAACAGCTGCGTAGAAAGTATTAACCTTCACATTCATGGACAAATGTTGATACCAAATACCATTTTGAATCTAAGAATTTGGAATTAATACAGAGATCCAAAAAGTGTTCAGAATTCATAGATTAAACTTAATAAAAATGTGTGATATGATGGCAGAGCAAACCTGCCATTTCGCATATTTCTTTCCATGAAAGTTTCATCCCTAATTTTACTCCGTGTCCGTGGAGTTGGGTTCAAATGTTAAAGAGAGATCTCTCTGAAAATTGCCAATTAAAAATCCTCTTTTCAAATCGCCTTGTATTACGTTGTTTATAGGTTCTCTAGACTTATGGGCCCGTATTCTCGTACGTAGTTAAACACGGTTTTAAACTAAACACGCGTCTAACTTTGACTTTAGACACAGCATTTAACTAAACGCAATTCTCGTACAATTGTTTTTCTTAAACATGCGTCTAACTCGCCGAAATGTGTCTAACTTTAAACATGGGTACGGGGGTAGTTATGCGTGTTTAACTAGACTCGCGCACCAACTGTATGCCTTGAATGATCACTCAACCGTGCCCGGTGCAAGCTGATGTGCGGATCGGGTAGTCTTTAAAAGTACCATGTATTTAAGGCATTCGGTCGATGTCTATTGTAACTCATTAGGGCCACAATGAATTAGATACCTGTATACAATCAACGCAGGACCACTCTTGGAAGGAGATTTGCAGAGTTTAAAAATTGTGTTTTGTTAAACACGTCGTTTAAAGGATAAACTCACGTTTAAGTTAGACACACGTTTAGTTAAACACGGTTTTAAGCTAAAATCGTGTTTAGTACGAGAATACGGCCCAGGTGTTTTAATGCTTGTAATGGGTAGTATTTCAATAGCTTGCTTGTCAGATAGTTGTAAAGGAAGATATAATACACAACGCTATTGCAATTCACGCTGCATGTCACAACGAATCTCATTTATTTTGTATACCACCAGATGAGAAGTCCTTTATACTCGCATATAATTAACATAATGTATTGTTACAAAATATTATTAGACTTGTATATAAACTGAGTGTCACACGCTGTTACCCATAACAGCGAATATATTCTATTCAGGCAATAGGCCTAACTAGAGCGCAACAACATGGAATCTGAAGATGCGCCTGTGACGATGTTGGCTTATCTGTTAAAAGCCACCAAATTTCCATGTGCGATAAGCACATGGAATTGGGCAAACGGAATAATTGATGCCGAAGCCTTGCGTACAGATCTTATGCGACCTTGAATGGTGATATTTCTTGTAAGAGTCTTTTTATAAGATTTCTTACTTATACGAGTCAATAGTCCGTAAGATAATTGTTTATTATCTTGGAAATTAGGCACAAGCTTACGTGCACCCGGATAGATAGATAGATGTTTTATATATAACTTTGATATATTTATATTCATTAATTTATGTCATTTTGTTTGACACAAAGGATGATTCAACTCAAAACCTCCAATTTCAATTGGATTGATATTTTTGCTATACAAATTCTGCCACAAAAGTCACGAACACAGGGACTTTAAACACCCCCCCTATTTGTATTAGCAAACGATGGGAATCAGCCTAGGGCGGTGGGAAGGCCGAAAAAGTGATAATAACGATTCCTTAGAATTGACCTTTACTACCTTTACTTTAGGTATAGGAATTAACGCATTCCCAATAATGTAGTCATGATAGGGGGATGCCGTCTTCACACTCAGCGTAAGACTCTCTAACACACCTCACCGCCACCTTCTCGTCTGGACACGTTCAGATTAGGCTGATCAACAAAACCGACTGCGAGCTACCACTAACCCTGTATAGAAGATAAAAACAGAAAAGGGCAAGCAAAACAGAAGACAAAAGGAGAACAGGGTTTGTAACCCCAACATGTTGCATATAGGGGATATCGTTAAGGCCGATTGACGGCCAAGAAATATGGAGGACCACATGCCTTGTGTAGGGATTAATGGTTGTGTAATATACTGCCAACGTACTTCCAACGTAGTACTTCCAACGTAGTACTGCCAACGTCCGCAACACATGATCGGATCGGATGCAGTAGAAGTAGCAGCCTCTATCCTAAAGCTCCACTCCACCGGAAATAGAATTATGGCCTTGATTATTTTCATTATTTATTTATTTATTTATTAAATAGTAATTCCAACAAATTAATCCGAGCCATGGAACTTTAGTGCTCAGATATTCAGCATAATTATTATACCGAGACCGATCCTGTTTTTTTTTTATATATATATATATATTTTTTTTTTTAATTTTTTTTTTTTTTAATTTAATTTTATTTATTTATTTTTTTTTATTTTTTTTTTAAATTATTTAAAAACTAAAATCGACATTAGAGAGAAAAAACAATGTATCGACATCGCATATTGGTCAAAGCTATGACGAAAAACCTACAAGATGTCCGCATCTCTCCATCCATGAATGACATTATCAATATGCATTACATTCATTCCTGCGTGATACCGTCCAGCGACATGTTTGCTGATGAGGCGGTATAGTTACAATACAATATATGGTTATCCCATCAACACTAGCTAGCGCGAATTCAAATAATCCCAGGTTGGGGTGTGCATTTTGATTCGCTTAATTGGACATATAAATCTGTACACAATTAAAATGGTCAATATACATTAGATAAATATTTTCCTACCATATAATGCATGGTTAATCCACATATACCAAACGGATCGAGATATTAGAACAATTTTGTATCTCGCCGTATGACATTATCGATGACATAATGACATTATCGATTTATGCATTACATTCCTGCGTGATACCGTCCAGCGACATGTTGCTGATGAGGCGGCTTTTTATTTACAACGACATCACAGTATTGGGTATGGTTATCCCATCAGCACTAGCGACATAGATACCCGGGCGCGAATTTCAAATAATCCCAGGAGGGGAGGGGCATTTTAAAACCATTTAATAGGACATTATAATTCTGTGTACAATTAAAATGATCAATATACATTAGATAATTATCTTCCTGGTTAATCCACATTTACAAAACAGTTCGAGATATTAGAACAATTTTGTACAGCCTATCTCGCCGAATATCAAAGAGGGTTGACCTGCGTGGCCCTATTTTAATATTGATGTTGGTGACCACTGTGATTGGTACCAAATGGACCGAAAATAACCGGTTCTCCCGATTTATTTGAGATCACAGAGGGACTAATGATGCACTGTCCCCCGCTGACACAGAGCCTAAATGCCTATTATTCGCCAAACATGAACCGACCAAGATTTTTTTTTCTTCTTCTTTTTCCTTCAGAGACGGCCTGCATACAATTGACGAACAAACGTTTATTGTATATTGATTCCAGCACACGCAATCGAAACACTGACCAATTATAAACACAATAATTGCACTCCTAATCCCGATCCAAATCACGCCATACACATAGACACAGACATCATCATATCAACACACCATCATAACCAAAAACGCAGACAATAGCCATGCATAGTCATAGTTTCAACATTATGTAGCTATATTAAAACATTATTAAAAACAGTCATAATCGCCATCAATAAAATAAGCTGAGATATCTGGGCATTATTTTGTATTTATTTCTCGAACAATACCAACATAGACAGAATTGTCAACGAATAGCGAACGCCTTATTGTTAAACAAGGACGCCGATTGACAACAAGGAAACAACCACGATGCCTCGCGGATTACCTATACTATCATGCATGAACAATATGACATTAACGTTGGATCCATCGCAAGCCGAACACCAACTAGTTCCCCCTGGCACCCGCAATTATCCGGGGTGAGGGGGGGGGGGGGGGGGGGGGGGCTGTATCGCAGAGACAAACACTTTGAGACCACACAAACACCTAATAGACAGTGGGAGCACCAAGTCGCAGCCAAAAACACAAACAATCCAAAACCATGAACATGAAACCATAAACGACCTTCTGCGAAAACTCCCCAATTTACCACCGGAAACCGTTCCACCGCAATCATAATTGCAAACTAACGACAGTCATGACATAAACCATAATTGTTTATGAAATTAATCACGCCTCCAATCGCCACCGTTATTCGCCTCCAATCGCCACCATATATTCGCGAACATAGCGCCTATACTCACACGGAAACATAATCAAACGACGACTAAAAGAACACAAGCGAAATCACAAACAAATTACAAATTCAATATCGTACACATATGCTATGCGCCTACGCGCTATGCGTGTAAAACCGCATAAGAACTCGAACTTAATCTCAGTCGGACAATCGACGCCAAAACAGAAAACTGACCAACATACATTAAACCGTATCATTTAATCACAAGCATGGACCACACCGATTTGATCCCAAACAAAATTGTAACCAACCGCATAAGCATACACATCGCAGCAGATTTAGACACTCACAAGCGCCCTCAATATAAACATATCCGGCCGAAAATCCGACCTACACGTAACCATTTACCAGCTCATTCCGGCAA
Organism: Ophiura sarsii; assembly: GCA_035610835.1. Lineage (NCBI taxonomy): Eukaryota > Metazoa > Echinodermata > Ophiuroidea > Amphilepidida > Ophiuridae > Ophiura > Ophiura sarsii. Next base: position 18,036,345 of record CM069458.1, read on the forward strand.
ATGTTTTTCACATTACCGTAATTTTCAAGTTTGATGACAGTAGCAAACACAAATCACACCGGAGAAGATAAATTGGAAATAAAATACAAGCAATATAGATTTTAAAGCGTAGGCCCCGGGAGTAGGCCTATATTCTGTAATTATTTTCCGAGATAGAGAGTTTGAATTACTATAACAGATCAAATGCCCACTCATCTTAAACTTCCAAGTGAGTATATACCGGGGTATATACCATATCGCATCGGTTGTGTTCCTTTTATAAATATACTACGAAACATTTAGCCTCTACAGATGATTATCTAGTGTCAAGCTATTAAATGAATGTATCCATCGATAACCGATTCAACAATATGGGAAAGTAGTTGCCGCATTAGAAAAAATAAAATAAAATAAACAAAAACAACGTATCGATTCCCAATACCAGGGTCAAACTCGTGGGGGTGCGTATATATACATACATGTACATACATACAAGTGTATAGTAACTGTTGTATGCAATCGTCACAAAAACTGTATTATCAGTAGCGATACCATGGCCAATAAACAGATATTGATGTTGGACAACAATACGAATACGATAAAGAACCGCGTATTGTATGAGATCAAGAGTTATTATAAATTGAACGAATGAAGCGTGTAAATGGAGAGCAAGGCATTACGTAACACATACAAACAATTGTGCACGCGTACGGGAAGTATTGATGTGCCCAAACACAAAAACCCAGATTACCGCATTGAATTAAATAGAGTCCGAGGTCAACATATTGTACTTCGGCTGCACTCCAACACGACTAGTGTTTACGTAGAGTTAAATCCTTTTTAATACGAGGAGCAGTGTTACCCCACTTATGAAAAATTGACATTGAGATAGAGCTATAAAGTGAACCATTTAACTGGGTATCAAGTATATTCTACAATGTTTATCAGCGACTTGACTGATTTTATCGCCAATTATTATGTTAAGTTGTATGAAGAGGTATGGTTAATTAGCACTTGAACACGACTGGTATTTACGTAGATTTAAATCCTATTCATACGAGGAGCATAATTGTTGCCCCATTGATCTCAATTGTCAGAAATATAGAGCTACAAAGTGAACCCATTTACCTGAGCATCAAATATAAACTGCAAAGTGTATACTATAAGCGACCTAACTGATTCGCCATATATTATATTTTAAAGTTGTATGAAGAGGAATGATTAATTAGCACAAACCGCAATTCTCAAAACTGTCAAATGTTATAGAAATTTGAAAGCGATATATTACCTATCCAGAACAAGAATCTTCAAAAAAGTAGAACACGAGGAGTGGAATTTTTCTATTCTGAATTATTTGGATTCACCAAAGAATCGAACCCAAACTGACCCTTGAAGCATGACTACACACTAATTTGAACTTGACAAAATAGCATACATAATCCTCACCTATATAACTGTATTCACCATACCATGTTCCCTCGCCGTAACAAACTGGCTCAATGTTATGCATTTTCTCCGCTAGAGTTAACCATAAACCGGCACAGACGTCTACATGGATCCCTGTTGATATGGTTCAAATGTTCGCTTCAATTTCTCGCCATCATGGCCAACCAGCTAGCTGCTTCATATAGCCAAAATTCACCAACACAATCGCCGTCAACTGGCTGTTGATATTGTTCTAATGCTCACTTGAATCCTGCACCATCGACCAATCATCACACCGCCGTCATTCTAGTACTGCGTCATATAGCCAAAATCCGCCTTCGTCTGACTGTCGAAGATCGATGTTAAACATTCTGGACTTGAGTTTTCCGTGAATATTTTTGTTATTAATTTATTAACCGTACTCACTCACTGTATAATTGTATTGCTATGCACTTTACTCCGTCAGGTATCAAATGTTGTTTACGGTAATAAAGATCACCTCCGGGGAGCCGCTGAATCAACGATTCAAAGTTCCCGCTTAGTTTCACGGCCACTGGCGTCTGCATTTCGCATCGGCGACCATCCGTGCTTATAGACTTGTAGGGCACGAGATTTAACAGAAATAACATTTTTTGTCGGAAAGATCCTCCATTTGCTAGCGTTGATAAGCTTATTAAAAGTTTCTCAATTGCAATACCTTGACCGATCATAATCATGATCAAGACAGGCGTTGCATGTAATAGTTCACTGATATGCATAATACAGCCAACATACACGCGTAGCTAATTCATGTCCGAAGAGCTAAAATTTCCGACTTCTGTATTCGTTGTAACAAAATAGCGAAGTGAATATATAGGACCAGCCAACGACACGCAAACCACGCGCACTCATTATGCAATAGAGGACAAAGACAATCTCGCGACTCAGCTATCAACATGCATCTTTAAGAGTCAAGTACTTGACAACAAAAGGGTGGTTTACAACTTCCTGAAGCAAAGTTGGTTTAATCATACGAGATGATTAAAACGTCAATATTGCATAACTGTTCATAACAAATTATCAGTAAATGCTAGCAAAACTATCTATATGATTTTAGGAACACCTCACATGATATCAAATGTCCATTCTCATATTAAAGTTATTTTAGACAATACTGTTTTGGAAAGAGTAAAACAAACTAAATTCCTAGGTGTGTTAATCGATGATTGCCTTACATGGAAACATCACATTTATTGTGTGTCTAAAACAATTGCTAGAAATATTGGTGTCATGAACAAACTTAAGCACTTTGTTCCAACCCGTATATTACATACTCTTTACTGTACCGTTATCTTGCCTTATTTAAGTTATGGTGTACTTATTTGGGGAAACAATCCTACCTGGACAAGTTTGTTAAACTTCAAAAATGAACAATAAGAACTGTTTCTTTAATTGTAGTCACTATAGAAGTCACACAGGACCATTTTTTTGCCAAATTTTATATGTTAACAGTCACAGATATGTATACTCTTGAATTGGGTACATTTATGTAAATACACCGTAAATGAGTTACCTTCTTCATTTATTAAAAGACTACTTCAAAAAACATTCTGACATCCACAACTATTCGACAAGACATAGTAACAACTTCAATCTAACAAAAAATAAGAGAATATTCTTGGAAAACTCAGTTCGCACTAGTGGCTCCCATCTTTGGAACTCTCTCGAAAATTCGAAAATTCATACAAAATTTAAAATTCAGTAAAACATTTTCGTAATAAATTTAAACAAAAACTTATGTAAAGTTATGATTAATTAATTTTTTTAGAGCACTATTTCAATTTCACTTTATGGTTATTTGATATTTTTTTAGCAATCTCCTTTGTCTTGTCCGGTGTATATTGTTGGTGTCATATTTAGGTTTTAAATTTGGCTGTATTGGTTTTGTGTTTTATTGTCACAGGGCTTCAGGGGATGGCACTTTACAGACCTGTTTGGCCTTCCAGCCTCCATAACCGTTTTGTTTTTCTGTTGTTGTAAATTATCTGATTGTTTCTTTTTCATACTCATTTTTGATGTGATTTGTGATTTTGATGTTATGGAAATGATGAATGAAAAAAATATGTATTCATAATGATTTATGAGGATATTTCTAAACTATTGAAGATAGGATGACTAAGTTTTAAGTTTAAGTATTTATTTACTGCATACAAAATAAGCCAACATTTACTGGACTCAGACAGGACTTGGGCACTACTCCTGAGTCCTTAGTACACAAGTCCGAGTCCTTCACCTCTGAGTCCGAGTCCTTCAAAAAAGGGTCTTGAGTCCGAGTCCAAAGGTCAGTTGAGTTCAAGTTGTAAAATAGACCGAAGAGTCCAATTGCAAACAAACTTGGTTTATAGCTGCAACATGAGCCTTCATATAAAATCATTGACTTCAGCATGTGTACAAGTTTATCTACCCTTAAAAACGGATGATCTATTTCAGACCACGTCTGTATTTATTTAATTATAGAAATGCTTTTTCTCACTAATTCAGGTACTAGTTTGACCTCTTTTTTACCAGTTTTCACCCTTGTCCAGTTCAATCTAAATTTGAATTTATTATGACCATCCTACTTTGAATGACCATATATGGATATTATGTTTTGATTTATTTTGTAGGGGAAAATGGTGACCAGCTCCCTCTGGCCGAGAACCCTGTCAAAATTCTGCAGTTGAAAGTTAAGGTGAGTCAAATTGAATTTAGGTACATTTCATCAGCAGTGTGATAATGTTCTGCAGACGTTGATTAAAGGGCTGTATCCCAGCCATCGGAAGGATGTATGTATGGTCAGCAATTGGGGTTAATATATTGAATATAGTCTAAAATCGGGGTAACTATTCTCGTAATTGTAAGAGATATTAATAAATTATGATACATTATTAGATGAGCAAATGAGATTCATGAGTTGCAAGTTAAGTTCATGAGTTGTCAATTGCTGGAAAACTTGAGTTCATGAATAAACACCGGTGAAATATAATTATAAAACGCGGCACCACAGGCGGTTTGTGATAAACACCCTACAACGCCCCACCTACACAACCCAGGTTGATTTATTAACCCCCACCCAACAGTACTTATATGCATCACTATAGTCATAACCCTCCTAACCATTTCCCGTGGCTATTCTTTATTAACCCCTATCTCTCAAACCGCATTACTTCATTAACTCTCGGTTCCGTGGATTGTTTGGCATATGCTAACTTAGTTCATTAACCCCACCACACACCCCCCAAGAAAGTAAAGAAATAATTTTGCTTTATTAACCCCCACAAAATGCTACTTGTACCACATCATTATATAACCCTAGGCCTATCTTAAACTATTTCCTGTAGTTTTACCCCCACCCGATATGACACCACATACCCATAATAGGCCTATCCCGTGTGGCTTATATGCATTATAGTGCCGCGGCAGTGAGCCCTTGTGCAAACATGCATGTGACGGGTTACCACGGTATGATTACACGGTGGCATTTTGAGCCAAATTCGAGAGGTTTTTTGCTGTTAATGGAGCCAAGTGTTAACCAATTTCACTGGAATATAATTTATCACACTTCCCATTATTTCCTCTATATTTCATGCAAAGTAGGCGACACTTTGATCAAAACTAACCGAGTACTAAGGGTAACAAACACACAACACACACAAACTGTTTCTAGATTTATAGTAAGATTAATTAGCAATATGAATATTCATGGTTAATTCTGGATTATCTTGGATCATCTCAGTTCAACCTGGACCATTTTGGTTGAAATGGGATGAACCCTGGGGATGAACCAAGATGATCCAGAATTAACCATAAATATTCATATTGCTAGTTAATATTCATTAAAAAATCATCATAATTTATTAATATCATGATATCTCTTACATGAAGCAGTTACCCAAATGTTAGACTATATCCAATATATTAACCCCAATGGCCGCCCATACATACATCCTTCCGACGGCTGGGATACAGCGCTTACCGCAGACATGTGTGTGTTTATTCTAACATTTCTGATGAGACATTTTACCAATTTGATTGAAATTCTACGGTACACTTAATCTGCCATTAGAGAAAGTTATGTGATAATAATAGGTCACATTTCTGGCGAGACGTTTTACCAATTTGATAAAAAGTCTAAAACAAGTTTGGAAAGCTTACCCTGGGGAAGGACCACTCATGTGTGACAGCATCTGCAATTGCCACAGAGGGTGAGGGAAACAATGAAAAATGAGATGTTAAGGCTTGTCAGGGTCATAAAATTCTTAAAGATTAAAATTAACTGAATGATCAATGAATGTTTTAGGCCTTGTAGGGTTTTAGGAGTTTTATTTGCTTGCATCGAAAACATGATTCATTCATGTTTAGAAGATGATTTTCAAGTCAATTGCCAAAATGTGGAAATGCTTTGTTATACCCTGTGTATGCTGTCATTTACGAGTGCGACTCCTCTCGTCCCCTCCCCACACAAAAAAAGAAAGTAAAAAAGAAAAGGAATGAAATGAGATGAATGGATGCAAATTGAAAAGCATGGGCACTTGTTACACTCTGAGATGTGCTATGGATGCATCTTGGCAGACAATGTGATGCTTATTTTGTCTCTGTAAAATGATGCATCAGTGGCGATGATGTTGCCAGGGGGCTACAGCGGCGATATCTCAGTCCACTCAGTCAGGGGCAAGTAGGCAACTTGTTTCATCATATGTCATTCTTGTATCGTTACTTTGGCATTTAAGCCTCATTAGACTTCCTTATGTGATGCTCAATCAGCTTTGAGTTGTCAAACCCAAGGGAGTTTTGATTACATGAGTACAGAACATGCTTGTAAAGTATGAGCCATATCTAGTCCTGGTTACAAATTTCAACACATTTTGGGGTATAAGGCAATAAAGGTCCGTCTCACATACATTTGGGAAAATAGCTATGCGATGCGATTTAAAAAAATAAACTTAAAAAAAAAGCTATATGCCAAATGCAGAAATTCTTGTTTTAGTGTGTTTTTAGCCCACTTTTTTCCCCCCCTTTCGGAGCCCATTTTGTCTTCTTTTTTCTCTGGACAACTGAAAAAAACCCCCAAAAGGGCTCATCACGTACGGTTATGCGGCAAAAGTGACTCCACATACTTAGCGCGTGGGTATACATGAGACAGATCTTTTTGTTTTCTTGGTCTAAGATCTCTCACTATTTCAACTGCAAATGACTGTGTATGCACAGAAGTTTGATCATCATAAATTGATTTGAGATACAAGAATAGTCTTCATTAGCTTAGAAAGTAGAATGTCTTCTTATAGGATGTCGGTGGTCCCTGGTTCAACTTCCATTGAGGAAATGAAATTCCTTATAATGTGGGCGAATTTGCATTCTGCAATAATTTGAATTAGAAAACAAGAATTTTAAAGTTATATCGCAATAGATATATAGTTTGGGTTCAATTTGCGATACGATTATGGGACATTTTGAGGACTGACTGGAGGTTGAAGACACACAGATCTGGAGGTTGAAGACACACAGATCAGCATAATTGAAGAGGTATTTTGCAAAAGGGCTATGGTGCATTTTTTCAAAAAATGAGTTTGATATAGAAATGTATAGGGAAAAATCATATGTTTCAAGGAAACAAAGTCATTTTTTTCAAAAAAAACCTACATCTCATTGTAAACAGCCATTGAAATTGTTGTTTTGTTGCAAAAGGGCCTGTATCCAGAATTAAATCGGGATACAGGCCCTTTTGCAACAAAACAACAACTTCAATGGCTGTTTACAATGAGATGTAGGTATTTTTGAAAAAAATGACTTTATTTCCTTGAAACATATGATTGTGACCTATACATTTCAATATCAAACTTATTTATTTGAAATGGTTAAAATAAATGATTTTTTGTGTGTGGTATTTTTTCTTTATGTACAAACAGATGGAGTTTTGTTGCAAAAGGGCCTACATCCAAATTTTCAAAAAATGTAAACATGATTTAAAAAATAATTAAAACTAGCACATTTAACATTTATTTCAATTTCAATTAGTATGTAGTGTACCTCCATTCAGTTTTTCAATTGCTCAACTTGAATATTTAGAAACAGTTTTTTGACTTTTTCTCAATAAGAGCCAAAGTGGATGTAGGCCTTTTATACCTCTTCATATACTGAACTAAACAGGACATTACAACCAATAGTTTAATCAGTTCCAAATAGGCGAGAGAAATATTTGCTTTTTACCTCTCCGCGTGCAAAAGTAATCCAAGCGTACACACACGATTATGACCACACGCACACAGCTTTGGTTGCACGCACGCATCACACATATGATACACAGTGCGCTTGTTGCTTTCTTGCGCGCCTTCATTCGCTGCTGTAAGGAGGCTTCGCCAATTTTGAACTGATCAAAGTATAGCAAGTCGCAAAAAGCCAGTATGTATCATGAGTGCTCACAGACTAATAATGGAATATGTTAGAATTAAAATTATGATAGTATAGTGCATATTAGTGATATCCTTATAATAATACAAACTGTCATCCAAAGTAGACATTTTTCATAAGAACTTGGGGTCAGAGGTTAAATCCGTTCATGTACCCATGCCTCCAGACTAGTGTCTACATGGTTTATCGGCTGTCATTATCACATGTTTATTGATTAATATTTTGTTGAAGTATACTACTTCGTTAAAATAACACTTAAATTATAGCTTAATGCGCATTAATGTTGGTTTGGGCATTTTTTATATCGGCGACATTGACGCTATATTTGGCGACGTTGACGCCGCAAAGTTTCTCTCATTGGAGATTATCGTAGCAGGTGATCGGTTTTATTTTATACTTTTTGATCAGTTTCCGGAAATTGAAGTAGACACTGTCTGCCGTATACGTAAAGAAATCTGATAGGTAAACAAAGTTGTTCTGATTGAAATCACGCAATTGGGTAGATTTTTATCTCACATGTTCTTTTTTGTGATTATTTTTGGTTGGATTTTATAATAATCCTATCAAACCGAAACAGGATTGTTATTAAACCATGGATCTGAGTCTGGCGTTACATCATTGGTTGATGAAATTATCCTTTTACAGCAAAGTAATGCATGAAATCTTGACTAGATTCTGTAAATCAAACTTTCCACCGTGTAGACTTTTTGAAACGGGATTGTAAATCTTATTAGCAGTGCATGATTAAGAACTACCTTTCATTGTTAGTCTCTTATTTATTGTGGTTTATTCAAGTTGATTAAGATAATAAATTGAAAAGAAAATTCATCCCCATGCGTCATATTTCAGCCCAGAAGAGAGTTACGGCCATTGAACTGCAATTATGAGTGCCTGAATGGTTCATGCGCACATAGAACTTTCAATGTACCAATCAGTAAACCTGTTATATTGCCTAACTGCTCCATTGAAACATATAGTTAGTTAGTTGAAGTGTTGGTATGGCGTGGGAAATTTTTGTGCGGCGTAAAGTGTCATACTGAGGTCCCATACTGGCACGAAAGCATTCCCTTCCGTATCAAAGTTGCAATACTGGAAAAAACATTATAAGTTGCCACGTCAAACTTCTGCTTGTTCCATTACGCGTCTACGTTTGCTGTACGTGATAGAGCAAGGTCAGGGTAATAACGTGGCACAGGGGTGTGCGTGACTTCACGCAGTCATTGACCTAATATGACACAGTACAAAAGTTGCAAAACTGGAAAAATGTTGTAAATTTCCGCGTCAAACTGCTGCTTGTTCCATAACGCGTCTACGTTTGCTGTACGTGATAGAGCAAGGTCAGGGTAATAACGTGGTGCAGGGGTGTGCGTGACTTCGTGCAGTCATTGACCTAATATGACATAGTGCCAAACTGATGCGTGTGCTGTATCATGCCTAAACTGGCAGTGTGTGATGAAGCAAGGGTATCATACAGTGCATGGGTGCGGGACTTCATGCATATGACATATGACACAGAACAAGGGGCAGAAGCTTATTATCTCAGGTGTTTTTTTGACAGGGGTGTGTGTGCTGCTGGAGGTTTGAAATCATCACCCACTGTTAGGGTGCTTTTACTTTAAAAAAATGGCTGATTGGGGTACCATTTTGGGGTTTTCCAGCACAAATCATAACCCATGTTTAGGGATTTTGTGCAAAATGGTGACCTCTGAGAGTGGCATATACCTGTATACCATGCCATATATGCGTGAGTACACACCTCCCCACCACGGTTGTCTCTCACTTTGGTTTCAATGCTCTGGCAAAAGCATGAGAATGTGGAGAGGTCTCAATCTCAATGTGCCAAATATTACCACCATTATTTGCTCAAGATTCAGATTGAATCCTCCCCATATTCTCGAGCACCAGAACAAGTGATTGCTAATTGAGGTAGCATTGGAATGATGAACACATGAGCTTTCTTTTGATATGCAATCACAATATGATCGTATCATAAAATATCTTAAATATAGGTGATTGCAAACCAAAAAGAAATTTACCTTTTGAGGAGTTTATTTGGAGAGAACGTTTGAATGTTTTGCCAGCTCAGCTCTGTTGCTAAAGCAATAATAACACATGTAATATGTGGAATATGCTATACATCATAACAGTTTAGCTATATACAAGAGAAAAAACACAAACAAACACTTGTGATGTGATCAAGCAAAATGAGTCGCTTGTCGCCAATATCGAATTTGAGATATAACCAAATAAAGGGTAGAAATTCTTTTGTTATCTATTGTTTTGAATACCCTTCTATTGCTTATCTTTGGAATTAGGTATCCATTTAAAATTGGGACTTTCTGCCAAATGTAGCATTGCAATTACTCAATAAAATCACATAGGCAACTAAAATTTTAATATTTTCGACTTCAGACTGATTATGGCTGGATCACATCACGTGAAATAACATTCATTGTTGCATGAAATGGAAAGATCGCTTTGGAAACGAGCTGGCAAATTCAAGTTCAAAAGACGTAGTCAGGCAGAAACTGTTGCGGGACATTAAATGTTATACTTTCAGGAAATTAAACGTTTTCTCTTAAACATTGTCAAATCATGCACAAATTTGCAACATTGTATGTCGCAGGTGATGTGCATAGAGTCTGGTCAACAGCATTCATTTGTACTTTATGATTTTTTTCTTCTCAATTCACATTTCACTAACCTATGACAATGAGCAGTGAGTGAGTATGCTATATTATTTTAGAATAATTGCTCCGTCAAAAATAGCTATTATTATCAAAATCTTGATCGGTAGTTTGCACTATTGGTACCGTATCAAAATAAAAATAACGATTTTAGGATATTAATAAATATTTTTAAAAGTTATTCAAAATTACATAATTCTAAGTTGAGGTGAAGTGTAAGTTAAGAACATTGCGGTCAATAACATTCGTTTGCACTTTGCACATTTGTATGAAACCACGCTTCGTTAACTGAATTAATCAGCAGGTGTTTTGTAGTATATCTTGTTTTTTGTCAAAAAACGGATATTGTCATCAAAATGTCTGATTGGTTTTGCTCAGCATAGGCACGCGAATTGGGATTAACTCCGTAATAGCCTACGCACCTGTTTGCTAACGATTGAATGTTAAGCTCAGATTTAAAATGCATTTGTTACCGATCTTTTACGTACATTTATGGAAGCATTCATCAATAAACTGTCACGCCATTAAAACATTAACAACAAAGTACACACAAGGGGGGAACACTGCACTTTATGCACATTAGGCTATATTAAAAAAATCTTTTGTCTCAAAGCTCTTCAGTTTTTCAAAACCTAATGGGGAATGCGGTTTTTTATAAGGTTTTTTTTTTTTTTAAATATAAAATATTGAAATCCTTGTAAAAGTGACCTCGTGTATTTAAAATGATGTGATCAATGAAAATCTGAAAAATCAGTGAAATTTGGGTTGTTTTTATTTTTTTGAAAAAAAGAAGAAAAAAAAAGAAAAAAGATTGTTGTTTTTCTAATGCGCATCAATAAACTAACGCGCGCGGGAGCTTTGAGACAAATGATTTTTTTAATTTAGCCTTATCAAACTAGCTTTGAGCTCAGTCATGTTGCATGCATGCACGCACATCCTATGTATGTAATCTTGGTTGGGCTTGTTTATAAATAAGCAACACACTTTTGTTTCTGAGATTCAAAGATTGATGTTCGAAAAAATAAACCATTTTGTCAGTTTTGATAGCTGATATGTTCAGAGCAAAAAATACTACCCTGATGTGGCCTTTAAGGCATGTTATCAATCATAATTCTTCGTAAGGCGATAAAAAACAAAACCCGGTTCTACAGATTTTTAAACCTCTCAGGAAGGGTCGGTTGATTTCTTTCTCTTTTACAAAAGTGTTGTGAATATTTAGATTAATTTTCAACAACTTGGATTTTTTTTTGTAAATTTAAATGTTGGTTTATTAATTTTCAATTTTGTTTTTTAATTTCACAAATAAAAATAAATTGAAAAAAATGTTCAAAAGAGTCTTTAAAATAAATCGTACAAAATAATCTCAAATTTAAACAAATATGGTACGATAAACCTGTACAAGAGTTTTTCCCATGGCGTAATAGCAATTTTCTAGACTGGTAAACACTTGAAACATTGTTCTATTAAAACAGCATGTTTAACAGATAAAGTATGACTTTTCAACTTCAATATTGTCATTAATAACACTTCATTAACATTGTAGTTTATCATCCAGATGCCATTGTCACAGATGCTAATTTTAAAACGAATGGTATTAATTTGTAAGGTAGCATTTTTTGAGCGTTACAACATGCACCCATGAGTTGACTGTTCTCATGACTGATTAGTGTCAATGAACAGCAGTACTTGAACCTATAGGGGGACTACCATATGTCAGAAGTAGCATTGTTTTTAACTATTTAGTCAAGTTAGTCACAGGATCATCTGAGGTTATGTTTTCCTGAACTTTTCTGATTAACACTTTCCACGCGGCTATTATGTTACCATACAAAACAGATTTTTCAGAAACCTTTCCCAAATTTCAAAGTCTATCTCAAGATTGACTGAACCAATACTAGGCATGTTTGTACTTATTCCAATGTATTTCGCACGGTGATTCCAAATATGGTAATGCAATCCAATCATTTTGACATTTTTGAAACATTTTGTGCAATTTTGAAATGTCGTCTGCAAACGCCTGCAGTGTGGAAAGTGTTAAAGGGGTAGTCAGTGAAACAATTGACATAATGTCCCCAAATTTGATCAATTTCAAGTTTAGTGCATTTTTGCAAATGATATTCTTCATAAAACCTTCGAGTAATAAAAAGACCCACCAAGCTGGTTTCCCTTTGCGTAACAAAAATCCCAAGCAAAATATTCTTCTTATCCACAGGAAGGTATTTCCAACCATCTCTTCCCATCTATAGAATTATTGTCATGGTCTAATCTAAATCGCTTGATCGGTTCAGCATGTTCAGTATGGAGTGTTATCGATTGAACCGTTGGTGGCGCTATATAGCCAAATGAGCCAAAATAATGTAATTTTTTTTAAGATGTTAAAATGTGCATTTGTTCTGCAGATAGATTTTTGTCATGCAAATGGATTTGATTAAAAATGTGTGAAGTTTACCTTGAGTTTTGAAGCAAATGTATAATTTTTTCTACAGCTCCAAAACATCCCTGCATACATACCCCAATAACCCTAACCCTGCTAAATCCAACAAAACCTAACAGAAGCACCGCGCCGGTGGACCTATTGCGCAATCACCCAAAGGTTCATATAGGCTAAACAAATTTTGGGGGGAGCGCGACCCCCGTAGCCTGATGCACGATCACCTGGACTCAGGCTGCCGCAGCTGGGTTCGATTCCCGGTGGCAGCACACACCATTTTTTTTGTCCCTATTTGTCCCGTTGAACACAGTGGGAATCTGAGCCTTAAATAGTTGTATCCTGGGTCTATTGTCCTGTCCAATGCAGTTCAGCTTTATATTGCGTATTATTTTACGGGAGATATAAGCTTTAAAAATTATAGTAACTTTTGGGACACCCTGTACTATGATAAAGAAGAGGGGTTTATCAGCTCCTCATTGGTCGAGAATTGGACATGAATCATCGAGCAATGCACAAGAGAAATATCCCCATTGGTGCTTAAATTTTGCCGTCGTCATTCAGTTAATTACTTGACAGCCATTTCAAATAGTTATGCACTCGTCCGCCCCCTCCTGGTAGGGGCATATGAGGACAACCAAACATTCTACAACATGAGTAGTAGGGGGGAAAGTGATGTGTGCCATGCATGCGGTCATTGACATCATCGTGGCAACATGAATGTTCACATGTAGGGCTGTGTCAGTGTGTGTGGATGTGAGTGTCAGCGGGTTTAAAGGATGATGATAGTTTTTATTTTACGACTCCCATATGGCCGACATATTGAACATGTAAAAGTTGATGGCTTGTGATTACAACTGATGGGCTGTGGAGTTTGTTGAACTCCATACATTATAACATTTAGCATGTTATAGAGCTTTTAAGCTCACATTAGAACTTAGGCGGTGATAAAAACAACCCTTTGGGATTTTTTTCGTAAATTGTTTATATATGTTAGATATTTTTGAAATTTATTTGAAATTTTTGAAAAAGGCTGAAAATTCTTGATTTTTTAAAAAAATTTTTTTTTTTTTTGGGGGGGGGGGAAATCAACAACAAAAAACCAGCCCGACCGACTGACCCTATCTGAGAGGTCCGTTTGCCCATAGTGCAGGGTGCTTTTTGTTGTCCCTTATAACATTTTGCATGTTAGAGCGCTTTTAAAACATGAGCACTTAAGTTAAAACATGTTGTATGTTAGAGAGCATAAAACATCAGCACTTATAACATTTAGCATGTTAGAAAGCTTCAAACATAAGCACTTATAACATTTAGCATGTTAGAGAGCATAAAACATTGACTATCTGATTGACTATTCTGAAGATTGCAAAAACAAATGTCAAAAAGTGACTATCATGTTAAAGATTTACCATACGAGGCATCACAGAGACATGACTTGTAACAATGAATTTGACAGATAACATTCCAGTATGCTAACGCGACGGAAAAACACACCCCTGTTTTACCGAAAATCTGTCGAAAAATGGTTTTCACCAATTTGTAAAAAAAAAACACTGAAAATCTGTCGAACATTTTTTGTCCACACATTTTAAACAAATTCCCAATTTTTGCAGATTTTTGTGACATTTTAGGTTTAAAAAAAAAAAAAAAACCTGACCGACCGACCCTACTTGACAGGTCCATCTGCCCGTAAAACAGGGTGTGTATTTTTCGTCGCCTAATGGCATAACAATACATTGGTGTAAATTCACAATATGAAATTATTGAAGTTAAAGCACATTATCCGGTAAGTTACTTTTTTTGAGCACTGTATTTATGAAACTGGATCCAGTGATCCATCGAAGCGGATTTTCATTCCCCTGAAATGATTTACCACTGTATATATTGAGACATTTACATGAGATGTTATCATGTTTTGGGTTTTATTTATGGTGTATGTGTCTCAAATATATGTATATTTCTATAAAAATGAAGACGAAAGGTTCTTGAGTATGGTAACTTAACCACATGACCGCTGTATACATACTGTGGGTCATATTACAAGTTTACATACGCCATAGAAGACAACTGACTCCCAAATTATTATTTTTTTGCGCTTGGCTGATTTTGAACTGTTCTGCATGTTTTTAAATTCACAATTTGTAGGCTTCATCACCTATGCGCAAAAGAAATATATTCACATGTTATTATTTTTAAAGTAGCTGCCTCAAGCGTGAAAACAAATGTAGCACGAAAATGTCCACTTTTACAGTATATAGTCAGGAGTAGGTACTCATGAAAAGCCAGACAGTATGCATTAAGTTTTAGAAATAGGAAACATTGTCTGTCAGGTGAAATTTCAAAATAGAACTGAAAGCGTTTTTGGTAATGCGCTTAATAAATCACGTTTTCATTCATTCATTATTCTACAAAATTGGTTGTGAAAATTCCTTGGATTTTGCTCTTTTTATCCCCCCACCTGCCCCCTCCCTATATAATACATGTCACTGTACATATCATCGCTGTTCTATCAAAACCTTGTATCTCCATTCATTCAAAACCTTGTATCTCCATCCATTCGGCCCTTCATCATGTATTAAGTAATACTGCCTATAACGTATAACTTTTTTTGGACAGTCTACACTAAACTTGTTTGAAAACATACATCTATCAAAACCTTGCAAGTGAGCTCTTGCCTCAGAACATGTATAACATGTATAAAGCAACAATTCCCATGCATAACTGTTGTGCAGTTTACATTATACATGTTGAAGGGCCGGTAAAACATACACTGTTTTGACAGAACAGCGACGATATCGTGAATTTATTACATAGACCGTTGTATTTCATCAAACTTTTGTAGAGAGGGGATTTACCTCGGCATATTGTGTGGGAGAGAGGGTCAACGGTCTGCTCCTCTTCATGCGCATTAACTCTCGTAGACGTCTCAGACAGCTCGATATTGCATTCTTTTGTATCCATGGCAATACACATCAACCTATCTGCTGCTTTTCTATCGCACAATTTTATCTTCTATTCTAACTTCTCTATCGTCTATCACATTTTCTACTCTGCTCATTTCATATCCCAGAAGTATGCAACCATATTTTTTTTCCTCAACTCATCTCCCCTCCAGTCAGATCCGGTTTACATTGTGTAACGAAGTACAAACACGGCACATGTCATTTGGGGAGATGCTCCATGAAATGCACCGATATGCTAGAATTTGGGATCATTTGACAATTGAGTCCGACATGATCAGCACTGGAGCGCTTTTTGCAGTAGCAAGTTCATACTTGCATGTCAATGTTATTTGTCATTTTATGTATTGGATGACGGTTTAGAAGTCTCAACAACAGTTTCAAATAGAGTCTTGAGACGGTTTGCTGCCAGGTTAGGATAGTGACGGGATGTCATGATTTCAACCATTTTATCAGCCCCCAGGGTTGGGGCCTACCTCGACAATGATTTGATATTGTCTGTGTAGCTCTCTTAACTTCATGCTTTCATCCCATACATACCGGGTGGCGTTTCAGGTTTTGTCGACGTTGGCATCTGTGCTGTCTTTAGCATGGCTGTACATGTTATATTAGAATAACATAGGACTTGAACATAATAAAAATAACCTTCCACCAAAGACGATATTACCCTCTTTGCTTCCACTCCCCAACCCCTTTATAAAATGGTGACATTTCATGCATTGAAATTCTTATTCTGTGAATGGGAAATGTGCCTGCTGTCCACCTACAAAATAGCTGTCCAAAAATTTTAAATCACACATTCATTTTTTATAGTATTCAGGAATTATGTTTAAAAGCAATACACAATTGCTAATTCAACAATAGGCAAAACTGTTTTTTGATTCGACAAAACCTGATAAATTAATGAGACTTTTGAACCGAAAAGTTCACAAAAGAGTCTTGTTCTACTTTGGCCTATATTAAACTCTTTTGAACCCAAAAGCTAATGACTTTTTAGTCACATTACTTTTTGTTTACATTGTGGCTAAATAGTCCAGTGATGCCTTGTGCCAAGAGGTTCCATGACCAAAAGGGTATGACTTTTGGTCACATTACTTTTTGAAAATGTTGTTGCAAAATTTGAATAATGATGTAATGTTTCATAACTAAAAGCATGACTTTTGGTCACATTACTTATTTGAAGATGTTGTTGCGAAATTTGAATAACGATTATTCATAACTAAAAGCATATGACTTTATTGAGACTGAAAAGATTTAAAATTGTCACGTTACTTCCTGAAAACATTGTTGCGTAGGTCCCATAAAGCCTCATGCTAAGCCCTGTTCAACAACAAGTTTCATAAGAGTGCCAGATCAGGAAAATATTCGAAAAATTGCTAATTTCATTCTTATTTCTTATTTACACTTTCCACGCGGCTATTAGTTTTACCATTTCAAAATAGATTTGTCAGAAACCTTTCCCAACTTTCAAAGCCTATCTCAAGAATTATTGAACCAATACTAGGAATGTTCGTACTTATTTGAATGTATTTCTCATGGTGATTCCAAATATGGTAATGACATTTAATTATTTTGACATTTTTGAAACATTTTGTGAAACATTGGAATGTCATCTGCAGAGGCCTGCCGCATGGAAAGTGCTAAGATTTCTTATTTGTGATCATGCCGCGTGGAAAGTGTTACTTAAAAGTAACTCAGTGTGGGCAAGCTCTTGAGCATGCACCGCAAAAGGTCGCCGTAAAGGATTGAGCAAAATAACATCTTTTACGAAAGTTATTGTAGCATTTGGGTAAAAGTTCAATAAAATGTTATTTAAGATTAAATTACAGGATTCATTGGAACTAAAGTATGCATCCAGACAGGTTTCAATGATTAGGGGTCTACTCGTTTATTGATGTTTATCTCCTCTGCTATCTTAATCCCAGTCAACTTTGAGTTTGGGTATGCACGATCGTTCCCACATTCGCGGAAAAAGGTTTTTTCATATCATGTCCGCAGACATCCCAAAATTAGATGTTTTTTTAGCTATGTCCGCAAGATCCCTGGGTCGACAACCTATCATCTACCAACTGGCTGCAGACCGACAGAGATGGTGTGTCATCACTAATGTCACAAGCTGTCAGTCATGATGGATATGTATCAATCAACCAACCTATTCGGAGGAATAGAGGAATACTTGGAGTTTCAAAATTGAAAGTCTCTCTCTCTCCTGTCTGAACATGGCTATACAGACTGTCAAATTGTGGTCTGGCCATTTGGGTATCCATACATCTTGTTGCTGCCCCACTGGTGAAATACAGACTAAGGAATGGGGGATAAACATTTCAGGGTCACTTGGAGTTTCACACTTTACAGTTTCACACTTTGTATACTTGGAGTTTCAAAATTCAGAGTACCCCACCTGCTGAACATGGCTATACACAGCCTGTCAACTTGTGGTCTGGCCCTTTGGGTATCCCATACATCTTGTGGCTGCCCCACTTGTGAAATACAGACTAAGAAATGGGGGATAAACATTTCAGGTACACTTGGAGTTTCACACTTTACAGTTTTACACTTTGTATACTAGGGATATTAGGGAGAGCGTGTTGGTGCAGCGGTAGATACCCTCGCTTTGCACCAATGAATCCCGGGTTCGAAATCTGTGCTCGGTCGGGCTTTATGTGCATTTGGTTTATCACGATCCATACACGCTCTCGCAGGTTTTCTCCGGGATCTCCGGTTTCCTCCTGCTTTCAAAATCTGTGATTAGTTGTTTCGGTTATCAAAAACTTCCTTGACCCAATGGTATTTGGGGAGCTGCATTGAAAATTGGTGGATGTTACAGTCTAAGTGCGGATAGGTTTGCGCTAGAAATTGGCAGCACCCTAGTTGATGCGACCTGATTCTGATGATTCACCAGCAGCGAAATTACAGCGCTTTGATCACTTTGGAAAGGCGCTATATAAATACTAATTATTATTATTATTATTATTATTATTATTATACTTGGAGTTTCAGAATTCAGAGTACCCCACCTGCTGAACATGGCTATACAGTCTGTCAACTTGTGGTCTGGCCCTTTGGGTATCTATACATCTTACCATTGACACTCTGGCGATACAGTCTATCATCAACTTGTGGTTTCAACCTTCAGGGTATCAGTAATGATAACTGTAAGTGATGACCATAGTGAGTGAGTGATGACAATAAGATGACATAATACCTACAGATATTATATGTGACATGGCCCCACGAAATGAGCGGAAAGTCGCATTTTCTAGTGCTCAGGTATAGGCTGTTTTTCTCCAGCTATACATAAGGAAAATAAAGAGATTTTGACAGACATAATCAAGTTTTTTGTTGTATTCGCAAATTGTAACCCTGTCGTGTTTGGTATCATTTTAAAGCTTGCTTTCAAGGAATAGGATGATATTTGAACTAACTTTTCTCGAGAGTGCTACTTTCTACCTATTTCGTGGTGCCATGTCACATAAGATCCGTCCTTGCACTGTCATAGAGAGACAGTGTTCAGAGGGGGTCGGAAGGGTGCATTAATTGTAGGCTGGTTCACGATAATTGTATTCTCATTTATCGCCATAATGTTGTATTGTCCCGATCACGATAATGATTTGTTATGATACTTTCGTTTTGTAAGTATAAAATGTTCCCCAAACTTTTCTCTTTAACCTTAACACTTTCCACACGGCAGGCAGCTGCAGCCGACATTCCAAAATGTCACAAAATGTTTCAAATATGTCAACATTATTTAATTTTATTACCATATTTGGAATCACCATGAGAAATGCATTAAAATAAGTACAAACATGACTAGTATTGGTTCAGTAATCCTTCAGATAGATCTTGTCATTTGAGAAAGGTTTCTGTAAAATCTGTTTTGTATTTGGTAAAACCAACAGCCGCGTGGAAAGTGTTAACCCTCAATGCATGTTTTGGGGAATACAACTATCAGGGGATGAAAGTCTGGCCATGCCTGTGCTGGGAATGAAACTCTATACTCTGTTTGGCCATCTCGAGACAGTGACGTAACTGAACAAGCGCAGCTTTTACGCACGCGTGTGTATCTTCCGCCTTTCAACGCTCGTGTTTGTACGCCAGCGCCGCGAGTATGCGCGCGCGTTATGTGATGCAATTAGTAGAATACGCGGTTACGTCACTGTCTCGAGATGGCCAAACAGAGTATAGTGACCTGAATGGGTGTCCCGTACCTACCCTATCATGCCACAGAGCCTGGCCATGCCTGTGCTGGGAATGAAACTCTAGTGACCTGAATGGGTGTCCCACACCTACCCTATCATGCCACAGAGCCTGGCCATGCCTGTGTTGGGAATGAAACTCTAGTGACCTGACTGGGTGTCCCCACCTACCTTATCATGCCACAGAGCCTGGCCATGCCTGCTGGGAATGAAACTCTAGTGACCTGACTGGGTGTCCCCACCTACCTTATCATGCCACAGAGCCTGGCCATGCCTGTGCTGGGAATGAAACTCTAGTGACCTGAATGGGTGTCCCGTACCTACCCTATCATGCCACAGAGCCTGGCCATGCCTGTGCTGGGAATGAAACTCTAGTGACCTGAATGGGTGTCCCGCACCTATCCTATCATGCCACAGAGCCTGGCCATGCCTGTGCTGGGAATGAAACTCTATACTCTGTTTGGCCATCTCGAGACAGTGACGTAACTGAACAAGCGCAGCTTTTACGCACGCGTGTGTATCTTCCGCCTTTCAACGCTCGTGTTTGTACGCCAGCGCCGCGAGTATGCGCGCGCGTTATGTGATGCAATTAGTAGAATACGCGGTTACGTCACTGTCTCGAGATGGCCAAACAGAGTATAGTGACCTGAATGGGTGTCCCGTACCTACCCTATCATGCCACAGAGCCTGGCCATGCCTGTGCTGGGAATGAAACTCTAGTGACCTGAATGGGTGTCCCACACCTACCCTATCATGCCACAGAGCCTGGCCATGCCTGTGTTGGGAATGAAACTCTAGTGACCTGACTGGGTGTCCCCACCTACCTTATCATGCCACAGAGCCTGGCCATGCCTGCTGGGAATGAAACTCTAGTGACCTGACTGGGTGTCCCCACCTACCTTATCATGCCACAGAGCCTGGCCATGCCTGTGCTGGGAATGAAACTCTAGTGACCTGAATGGGTGTCCCGTACCTACCCTATCATGCCACAGAGCCTGGCCATGCCTGTGCTGGGAATGAAACTCTAGTGACCTGAATGGGTGTCCCGCACCTATCCTATCATGCCACAGAGCCTGGCCATGCCTGTGCTGGGAATGAAACTCTAATGACCTGAATGGGTGTCCCGTACCTACCCTATCATGCCACAGAGCCTGGCCATGCCTGTGCTGGGAATGAAACTCTAGTGACCTGAATGGGTGTCCCGCACCTACCCTATCATGTCACGGAGCCTGGCCATGCCTGTGCTGGGAATGAAACTCTAGTGACCTGAATGGGTGTCCCGCACCTACCCTATCATGTCACGGAGCCTGGCCATGCCTGTGCTGGGAATGAAACTCTAGTGACCTGAATGGGTGTCCCGCACCTACCCTATCATGTCACGGAGCCTGGCCATGCCTGTGCTGGGAATAAAACTCTAGTGACCTGAATGGGTGTCCCGCACCTACCCTATCATGCCACAGAGCCTGGCCATGCCTGTGCTGGGAATGAAACTCTAGTGACCTGAATGGGTGTCCCGCACCTACCTATCATGCCACAGAGCCTGGCCATGCCTGTGCTGGGAATGAAACTCTAGTGACCTGCATGGGTGTCGCGCACCTACCCTATCACGCCACAGGGTCAGCTTCAAGTAATATTAACGTTTTCCTCAGCAATTGATAGCCCGCCTGATCACGCCATGAAACTGGGGAAAGTGCGTGCTACACCCAGGGGAAGGGGGGGGGGGGGGGCTCAACTTATTTTGGGGTAGGGTTGTGCCATCCAGGGTCCCAAAAACGCAGGCTTCAGAGTGGATATTTGACAAAAAATGGAGTCTTAAGAACTGGTTTTCGCCGAAAAAGTAGGGTCTGAAGAACTGACTTTCCCCCAAATTTGTTTAGTAAGAAATATTTCGAAAAATTCGGGTTTTAGAACGCATTTCCCCAAAAAAATGGGGATATGGAATGCAAATTGTCACAATTTTTGAATTTTCCATAAAATGGGGGTCTTAAGAGCTGATGCAGGTTCAAAAGGGGGGTCTTAAGAGCGAGCAGAAGAGGGTGAAATTAGGGGTTCTTCAGGGCAACACATACCTATACCTCTTTCCAATATCAGTGCCCCCCACTGTAGATTGGTTAGGGTTAATAAACTTCTTTTTCCCAGGTCTGTATCCCATCAACTCATCATGCAAGAATCACATGGACACTAGTATTGAACCAGGTGGCGAATGGGTCAAAAGTATTTCAACAATTAACACTTGGGGTTGATGATATATCCATCCGGGGTGGGGGTGGGGGGGGGGGGGGGGGGGCACTCCGATACAAAGTTATATTCATCAATGTGAATGATGACTGGAATTAAGGGGGCGGTCTATGTTATTTTCACCAATTTTGGAAACAGATTTTCTCAATGTTACCATGGGTTTACCCCTTAGAGTCATATATCAAATTGAAGCTTAGGTAACAGCGTTTCAAAAAATGCATGTTATTTTGATCTGGTTGCTATGGTAACCAGACAAGGCTTCTGATTGGCTAAACACTGGTACAAAGATATCTAGAAAACTAAATGTTGCATGTTCACCATACTTTGGTAGATGGTGTATGGAAACAATGCGCACAAATTAATGAAGCCGGATTTTTTATACGGTTGCCATGGTAACCAGGAACCGACCAAATTACCTGATTGGTCGGTTCCTGGTTACCATGGCAACCGTATAAAAAATCCGGCTTCATTAATTTGTGCGCATTGTTCCCATACACCATCTACCAAAGTATGGTGAACATGCAACATTTAGTTTTCTAGATATCTTTGTACCAGTGTTTAGCCAATCAGAGGCCTTGTCTGGTTACCATAGCAACCAGATCAAAATAACGCGTAGTTTTTGAAACGCTGTTACCTAAGCTTCAATTTGATATATGACTCTAAGGGGTAAACCCATGGTAACATTGAGAAAATTTGTTTCCAAAATTGGTGAAAATAACATAGACCCCCCCCCCCCCCCCCCCCCTTAAGGGTGCTTTTATACTACAGCAAAGGCCTGCATTATACTAAATGCTAAGCTATATGCTAAGGGTACAAAATCACCAATTTTAACATTTTCCATATGGCATGCATCTGCAGACAACATGCCAAAATTTCACAATATGTTTCAAAAATGTCAAAATAATTACATTTCATTACCATATTTAGAATCACCATGAGAAATGCATTAACATACAAACATGCCAAGTATTGGTTCCGTACTTCTTGAGACAGACTTTGAAATTTGGAAAGGTTTCTGGAGAAAAAAAAGTTTTTATGGTAAAACTAATAGCCGCTTGGAAAATATTAAAGGATAAGAGTCTATTTTATTTTTCCACAACTTGAGTCTGACTCCAAGAGTTGTTCCATTGTTCCGTCCATGGGGGTAAAAAACCTGAAATGCAAATAAAAATGGTGACAAGAGGAACAGTGATTATAGTTTGATCAGTTCCAAATTGGCAAAGCCTTCTTACAGCAGCGAATGAATACAGAATGATGCGGGTGTGCTGAAGGCAACATCACACTGTGCATCATATGCGTGATGCGTGTGTGTGGCCATAATCGCGCGTGTACACTTGGATTACTTTTATGTGCAGAAATATTTTGCACCAACTTTGAACTGATTAAACTATAACTCAAAATTGTGTTTTAATTATAGCTTCAGACTGTGGTTTTAATCAAAATTAAATTAAAGTTATCTCTAGGGCATATATTTTTCACCAAGCAAAATTCTTGCTAAAGTTTATTTTTCTGTCTTTGAATTTAGAAAACTTGTGATAAGGCGACGGTAAAAAGAAATCTCTCGGACCTCTCGGGTTGGGTTGGTGGGTCAGGTATTTTCTTTGTTTTTCCCCTTCTTTTTTCCCCTTCAAAATAACCATAACAAAATCACTAAAAATGTGGTCGTAATTTGAATTTTTGTTGTTGTCGTCTAACGGTTCTTCTGATGTGCATTCAAGCAGATGCTTACAGCTTAAAACACAAGAGTGCCCCCCCTGGATGTAGCCCATATAATACACTGTGGGCAAGTCTCTTTAATGTTTGGGGCTATGACCTGGGTATGACTTCTCCATTTTTGAGACTATTTACCCATAAAATCCCCCTCCTCCATCTCTCCCTTTTGAAGCAAGTCAAATTCTCATGCACTCTTTCTATGAATCATGAGTTAATGTTTCACATACACAAACATTCAGAATGTGCAATATGCACTTGTCCTCACAATGCTCTTTCACCCGGTCAAATCAACTACTCTAACCGCCTCATTCATGTAGTATTAGTATATAGGCATGCCCAATACATTATCACAATGGCAGTAAACCATTGTCCAATCTACGCCCTTGTCAATCCGGTCATTGGCTTGCGTCTGCAGCATTGACCCTTTCAAGCCACGCTGAGATCACGTAGCGGAGATTTCCCTTTCAAACGAGCCTTATCCTTTTACGCGCGGTACAACATCCAACGTATCGGTTTGCGCTGAACATTAAGACCATATTACCTAGGGGTGGTTGGCGGGACGGAATGACTTTAACATCATACACAAAGGCCAAGTTCAAATTGCTTGTAGTTCTGTCCATTTCTTTAAAAATGGTGTAAAAATTGCAGTTTTTTGTCTTCTTCGAAATTTCAGAAATATCAAGTGAAATATGAAGCGAGAATTAACATACTTAGTCACAGGTGTCATGTTCTTGAGATAGCACTCGCTCATCAGTAGATAACACATTGACCATTGATTTGTACAAAAATTATTTAGTAAAACGTGATCAGGAAGTATGGAACTTTTACCCCTATGAAACATTCATGTTGTCTCATGAGTGCAATGCTTTGTAATGTAGTCCGGGTCAACAACCTCTCACATGAATTGGATCCTCAACATATTCCGAGACACATATCGCCCACGGCAACCAGGCTAGACCCTGTCAATATTTCGTCTGTGACAACAACACAGGAGCATTTCCATCGCGTGCTCGCTCGTTCGTTCCTTTGCCGACTGATGATGATACAGCCTTAACAGCGCATTGCCACGATAGACAATCTACTAACTGGTTATATCTACTAACACTTTCCACGCGGCTATTAGTTTTACCATACACAAAACAGATTTGTCAGAAACCTTTCCCAACTCTCAAAGTCTATCTCAAGGATTACTAAGCCAATGCTAGGCATGTTTTTACTTATTGTAATGCAATTTTCATGGTGATTCCAAATATGGTGATGAAATTTAATAATTGCAACATTTTTGAAACATTTTGTGAAACTTTGGAACTGTCGTCTGCAGACGACTGCCACGTGGAAAGTGTTAACCAATATTTTTGTGTGCAGATTCATTTTCATTTTATCCTTTATTTCACCTTGTTGCTAGAAGGGTGAAAATGGTTGTTTTTATGTTTACTTTTAAATCAAAATCTTAATGAAACATAATATTGAAGGGTTTTAAAAATGCCTAGTTATTTCTAGATTTTGTCTTCTTACTCATCGATCAGTAATATTTCTGTAAATAATCTTGCATTTCACGTTTAAGATATCAGCCTAGGAAACCAATATTCTACATTTAGCCAGGTAGTCATTTTTAGCATTAGCAAATGTGCTTGTTGATTTGTTTGGATTGATTTTTTTTGTAATCAAAGACTTAGGCAAATAATCAGATTTTGTTCAAATTTTGTGGGAAAATCATGAATTACACGAAAATGAAACCGCAACTAAATTTTAAAGGCACTAGAGACCATTTGCCTCCGGTGGCCCAAAGTCCTGCTATTTTTCCTATCTCAAACTTGTATAATTGTATTCAATTTTTAATGGAAGCAAGTCAAATTTGTCATGATTTTTTACATGTTTTGTTACATGTACGAAACAACTAAATATCCCTCCTAATTGCCAACATTTCCTTCGAGATGCCAAATTACTTAAAGGCATATTATGTGAACTTTTCCCAGGGGGCGCCCTCTATTCATGATTTTTTTTAGAAAGTAGATTTTCTTGCAGATTTAGATTTCTGATCATAAATCATAAATATCTTCCGAGTTACAGAGCGATGCGATTTCTAATTAGGAATCGTACCTCTCTGGAACTCAGAATATATTCATGATTTATGATCAGAAATGTAAATCTGCAAGAAAATCTACTTTCCAAAAGAAAACCTTGAATAGAGGGCGCCCTGGAAAATATTTCATAATATGCCTTTAATGTACACAGAGATGCCACTTTTGACAAAATAGATTTCAGGACATTTTTGGTCAACATTTACACAGTTTTATTTATTTTCAGGCTGTTCGAAGGCATTTTTGCCCAAATCTATGTATATATTCAGGATTTTTTTCCCATTTCAAGATTTTTGAGTGGTAATGACTGGCGTGGTATCTCTGGTTACAACTACTAGTTAGGATATAAGAATGATGACAAATGATCCGAATACTGGCAACAAATACCATATAAAAACAATGACGCCCTTGCGGCGGGCGGCGACCACAATGAAGACGATCAATCTGTGCTCATCTAGATCTTATCTTAGTCGTCCACCTGGCTAGGAGAAGTCATAAGATTGATTGAAAAAGAAGAGAATAGCGATACAAAAACAAAACATCAAAAGATTGATGAATCCATTATGTGAAGGGGAACATTAGATATCCTGTACCGTTATGTCTTTCACTGATGTGCATTGTGATCCAGCCGCTGTGGGGATAATGGATAGGTAGTCTTATCAATGAACATGAAACTATCAAATATTTATTGGTGGTGTATGCACTATGTCGGTCAAAGACCTCATGAATTCAGAGTGTGTATTTGTCATACTTCACGGTAGAGAGGATTCTCAACCTTTTTGTCTGGGTTAACATTGCAGAGGTACGGATCTGGTAATAGGCTTGTCATGTAACAAATTTCTTAGAAAGAAATGTTATTGTCAAAAGGGGCGTCACCAGGGTTTATGAACTATTTTTGACTTCAAGTAGAATGGATTACTGTAGTATAGATGTTCACTTACATGCTATAGTTCATCCATCATAAGATGGAATATGAACTTTTAGGAACTTTTGCAATGTGAAAGGTCATCATAATCCAGTTACACTGAGCAGACTATAAGTTATTTAGTTTATTCGCTATAACATAGAGCATGATCTTTGTTACTGTCCATTCATTTGGCATCATAATACTCACCTAATATGGTATACGGGGATGTGCCGCTCTATGAGTAGCTTTTTTGCAAAAAATCCCTAAACATAGGGTATGATTTTGTGCTGGAAAATCCCTAACAATGGGTCACTTTTTACAAATGGGTCTATTTTCACGAAAATGTGGTCTTTTTTCGTGAACATTTGCTAAATTAGGTCTATTTTCCCTATATTTTGCGAAAATTGGGTCTATAATGAAGCATTACCCTTAGAAATGGGTACCGTTTTTTCCCCAAAATCACACTTAGAAATGGGTAGGGGTTTTGAATCTCCAGCCGCACACCCCTGACCAAACCAAATCCGAGTATTCGAATTATGTTGTATTCAAATGATGTTAGGCAGATTAACAAAAAGAAATAGATATGAATTAATGTAGAACGACAGTTTGAAACATAGTATTTTCAATGGAAATATAATTGATTAGATTTCTATTTCTAGCCTGTAAAGAGCTATCTATCCCTCTTTTGTCACCAGCCGCCCTGTATGTAACTTCACAGACTGCAACTTCATCCGTTCATATTTTCAACCAGCCAGCCAGCCAGTCAGATCACTAACAGAAATTCTGTTTTTTCGCTATTTCACTTTGTACATTATTTATTTTGTTTTGGTCCCTTGATTTTTCATGAGGCCTCAGGGCATAATTTAAATTTTCGGAAGTCAAGGACAACTTTACAATCAAGGCCATATACTTGACAGCAATGCTCCCTCCAGCAAAGCATGTTCATTGTTGATGTCCACACCCTCTCAATCATTCTCGTGGTTGAAGTGGTCAAAAACCTATCCAAGGTCAAGTTGAATAGAAAACATTAACCCTAACTCCCCGGGCGTGGTTAGAAAAACCGGTCAAATTCGAGGGGAAAATCAGTCTCCACATGCACCAGGAATCGAACGCGTGCCGGGTGCGTGCAAGTCTGATGCTCTACCGACTGAGCTACACAGGTTTTTCACAAGTTGAACGCCTGGCGGAGCGTGGTACGAGATTGACCGGGTAATCACGTGGTACAAGAATGTAGCACTGTCAGGTTTTGTAGTGTTCAGGAAGGTTAGGGTTAAAGGAGGTGTCCACAGTAAGCACAACATTGTGGATTGTATGTTGGAAAATTAATTATCAAGCCCGAATCGCGTAGTTATATAGTACAAAACATCATGCTTATCATAAAAACTTGCCATCTCTCAACATGCAATTTTTTTGATTTCGCAGTGATTGCTTTTGAGGGTTTGCCATAAGTACTTCACTGTATCCTATTCACAAACTTTGGGTATGGTCATAGACCAAACATGGACTAGCTGTGCAGAAAACTTTCTTAGTCAATACAACTGGGTACATATCAGTTGCTGTTTTGTGAAACAGTCAAGAATGAACTAATCAGCTGGTCCAGTATCAAAATGATTCCTAACCAATTTCCAGAACAATTGTCCAATGTTGCTGGTGAATCATTAGAATCGCATTGCTTCATTAACCCTAACCCTCCTACACACTACAAAACCTGACAGTGCCGCTATCGCCGGGTCAATCTCATACCACACTCCGCCAGGCGTTCAACTTGTGAAAAAAACGAAAGTTTTTTGAACCTGACCCATATAGCTCAGGCGGTAGAGCTTCGGGCTTGCATGTGGCTTGGGTTCGATCCCCATGGCACGCGGAGGCTGATTTCCCCCTCAAATGTGCCCCGTTTTTCTCCCCTGATTGTTTAATTCACAAAACCATGCCCGTGGAGTTAGGGTTAAGGTGTGCACCTATCTCCTCAGCACTTGTCTTGTGACATTCTTGTAAACATCACATAGGAAACACAGAAAGAAGAAGAAAAAAATGTCAGAGAAATACAGTTGAGGGTTAGCTTAGCTTGGGAATTATTTATTTATTTAAACATAAATTCAGAATGCTACTAGAAACTGAACCCAGGACCTTATTTGGTGCAGAGGAAAGGTAACTGCCATTTCACCTTCCACTCTCTACAAATCAGAAAATAGTTTTCAGCTAGAACTGCAGTTAATTACAATGAATAGGGTGAATGCCCGTACGATTGATTTTAAAGTGAAAAGTATTGTTTGTGTGATACATCAAAACATATGTTCGAAAGCACTGGGCGGGGCCGCCCAGCACTGACAATATCCGCCCAGCACAAATTGTTTTTTTATTTTTTTATTTTTTATTATTTTTTTTATTAACAAACTGCCTCATAAAACAAGAATTTATGTGGCAGGAACCCTCAAAGTGCATTAAAAAACCCTAAAAAGACATTAAGAAGGCCTCTGGATCCCATGCCATGATCCACTGCACTTTGTTCGCTACACTTTCTCTGTTCGCCGTCAGTAAATTTACTCGGCACTAAAATGGTCCTGGCTAGAACCCTGCAAGGAACACAAAATCTTGAATTCAAAAATATGCAAAATTGTTTCCGTCTCTAGAGCATGTTCAATGAAACAAGCAAAAATAATCACTTTAACAAATTGATTCTGACATTTTCATATTTCGTAGAAATTCGTAATCTATACAAATGCCAGATTTCATTGACTGTATACCAATGATGATTGCGTGCTATGCATTCCTATTTATAACACACGTGGGCACTTTTTGCTAATCAAACTCTCTGTTAATCTCGCGTATTAATGGAACGACTGACTACCCCTACTGCAATCATGGGGATCAATCGACATAGTTGTAATACCAGAGACCCGTCTATAAGCCGTCATGCCAAGCGAGTCGCGACAAAATAATTTTCTCTTGATGATGGTTCATCAGGATACGATATCAAAACGGACCGGTAATCGTGTTTGCAGACGACAAAAAAAGCGTCATCCTTTCATTGTCTGCTACGAGAGGGCAAACACCGCCAGTTTACTGAACTTGGGATTAAGACATTACCAAGCAAACTCCTTTTTAACTCCATACTTGCTGAGACCGTCCATGTGAACTTTACTATTTCCAAACTAAACATGTATCCATCTCAGATGCAGTCATATAGGAACGTTAAGTATGTGGTCTAAGGAACCACCTGCAAAGACTAAGCCTGTTTGCACTTGAATTATATTTGTCAAGAAAGTCATTAGTTAGTATAAAAAAGCCATACAGTTTGCACTAAGCATGTCTATCATCATCATTTTGTGAATGTAATATTCTAGTCGTGTTTTTTCCTTTTCTGAGAATCGTTAAGAATTGATTGTTTC
This sequence comes from Ophiura sarsii, assembly GCA_035610835.1. NCBI lineage: Eukaryota > Metazoa > Echinodermata > Ophiuroidea > Amphilepidida > Ophiuridae > Ophiura > Ophiura sarsii. The sequence goes on from CM069458.1 coordinate 18,066,774, forward strand.
TGATTCGTAGTGCTCTAATGATAGCCATGGGTTGTTGTGTTAGCGACTAAGTACAAATTCAATTTGTAAACACAGGAAAGATGAGTTTCTCTGGTAAACACCGCTCATCCAAAATAAGTGATGGCATCAATATTTTCAAAGTGTTTGGGGTGGGGTGTAGGGGAAAAGTGTCGGATTCTTTTTGGGAGGACAAATTCTTCGAGTATGTATAATAGAGTTGAACACATTTTTGTGCAACTTTAGGGTAAGTGGATGAAGAAAACTGAAATGGATATAACATCTTGAGATCGGGGGAGGGAAGAGATATTAAAAGGAAGTACTTAGTGTCACTAGTGTAGCTACATAGCTGGGGCATTTTATAGCAGAAGAACCACCCACCCAATATTAGGTGTATTTCTACTTTTACTAATAATATGTTATGATAGATCAGCCCATTGAGCTGAAAATGTTATCCATTCTTGCCATACAAAATTGTCGGATCAAGTCTTGAAGAGACTTTAGACAAATCTAAATTTCAACAAATGCTTAAATATTTGGTGTAACTGGCAATGTGGCTCACCAGGATATATATTGGATTGGATTGATTAGAAAATTTAGCTCATGAAACATTTTAATTATTTGAATGGAGGCAATACATTTCACTTGTCAGGGACATGCCGCTACAATCATAGACAAAATGTCATCGACCTTAATTGACATGCTGTTTGTACCTGAAAAACACGCACACGTGAAAGTAGAAACTTGTTTATAGTAGCCTAAAGATTCCCCTCCTCACACCTGCCCTCCCCTCTCCATTCCATGATTAATGTTGTGAGGTCATTTGCTGATGGTGGGCAAATTGTGGGATTCAATGATCAGGGGAGAAGGGATAACACTTAACATTATGCCTACAAAGTGTTCAAATAACTTTTTGTGTAACATTGTAGGTCCATTCTCATTTTGTCATTTTCCCATCTCATCCTTTCCCATATTGTAAAAGTGTTACGGTTAGGGTTTGATTAGGTTTAGAATTAGGGTTACAGTTATGGTCTATGACAGTAGCACCAGCAAATAATAAGATGTGAATAGGTGTATTAACCCTAACACTGCCATATACCACAATATACCATGACTGGGCACACGTTGGTACCACCCGGCGTGGAAGTTTTTCGCTGAAAAAATGGACCCACTCCATACAGTCTGCCCAGACTGTGCTTGGAAGCCGTGGTGTAGCGGGGGATTGGAAGCTCCACGTGCTGGAGGTCCCTGGATCAAATCCCGGGGGGATCGGGGGGATATTTTGGTCGATTTTCCACGTTGAAGAAAAAATTCTGAAAAAAGTGGGGGGTGGGGTAGAGTTAGGGTTAACAAGCAATTTTTTGATTTTTTCTTTTTCTTCTTCAAACATTTTCTAAGTTTTGTTAATATAACTCTAACACTGCCATATACCACAATATACCACGACTGGGCACGTTGGTACCACCCGGCGTGGAAGTTTTTCGCTGAAAAAATGGACCCACTCCAAACAGTCTGGGCAATACATTGCCCAGACTGTGCTTGGAAGCCGTGGTGTAGCGGGGGATTGGAAGCTCCACGTGCTGGAGGTCCCTGGATCAAATCCCGGGGGGATCGGGGGGATATTTTGGTCGATTTTCTTCAAAAATTCTGAAAAAAGTGGGGGGTAGAGTTAGGGTTAAGGTAGATACTAGTCTGACAGTGTACATGTATATACGGTACCCTCACAATGAACGATAAGCAGGTGGGCAACATATTAAAATACTGCGCCAGCCGGGAAACTTCTCCTCTGTCGATCTGTCACGCTTTGCCTCTGGCGCCACAATACATTCGTCATTTTATGTCATCCAACCCATTCAACTCCACCCCGACCACTCGCTCCACCCCCTCCCATCAACCATAACAGAGACAGTCTTTGACAAAGATAGTAACAAAGTTGACTTGTGATGTTGATTTGGTGCACGGTATAGCCAGGTTATTTTGATATTTTGTAACAAGCTCAAATTGATGTATTCATCTATAAGTTTCCTTTGTTTATTTTGAATATTAGTTACTTTATTAAATCCATTATTTCTACCATCATAAATCGTATATTGTTTTGAAATAAATATTCATTAAAAAATTGAGTAGGTTTGTGGATTTTGAAGGTGTATCGTATCATCATCAACATCCTCCTCACACAACCCCAAAGTTTACCGAAAACCTAAAAATTGCTATTTCATCTTTAAACATGGCGCTATTGCGCAGACCGTAAATGCGTTTACCAGATGGCGAATAATTGGCAATTATTACTGTGTCTGTCGGGTATTACACCATAAAAGTTTTCAACAAATATAAAAAGTGCATTATATATTAATGTAAATTGATCACACAGATTGGCTGGAAGCAAAGATACATCAAATTCCCCGAGAGGATGGTTGACGGAGTCAATGACCAAACTCTTTGAAAATGTACACAAATGTATATTGTATCCTCTGTAATGAGCGCCCTCTAACAATAATAAGGTATTTGTAAAGCGCCATCAATCTAGATGAACTTTTCCGAGGCGGAACATAATACATACATAAAAGAAAAATGAGCGCCCGCTTCCCCCTTGTAATGAGCGCTCTTATACTTTTTTCAATAGAGGCGTGCCTAAACTTTAGCAACATACTTCCAAAGTGTATCAAATTAAAAAGAATTATGATACTGTACAATCAATCAACTTGTGTATATATTCAACAATAGTAAGCTATTAATTGCATATAAAGATTATATGATTTCCTCAGAGTTTCCTTTGTAAAGCGATATCATTAAAAGTATAAGCAACTTTTTCTAAATGTGGCATTGATGTGTGTACAATTCGCAAAACAAGCCCAGCACAAAGTGTGCCTGTTGGTGATACATCCATTCCAGTCTAGACAATATTGTGATTGGTACACCGTCCCTGATGAGTGACTCGTAGAGGTTCTTAACCGACAGCATTTTGAACTGCGCTCTGGCTTTCCCAAGACGTGATGTTGAATTCAAAAGGTATTTCCCAACTGAAGGATGAACAGAAGGAACATGACTATAAAAAAACATTTGTGACCTTTTGGATTTGAGATTTGCTCATTTTGGTTTATTTAAAGGATGTTGTCGACTGTATCACGTACCGTCAACTGCATCACAACACGTTCTATTCGCTACACACAAACATTGTCATTGGCCACATCCCATACAGATTTTTTTCAACGTGATGCTATGCTTGGATTTGGCGATTAGAATCACCGTACTTATTGCTTGATCAGTTTTCCTCAATATGGTGTGCATAGGAAGAAAACCCTTGAAAGTTTTTTTTTTATTTTGGTGGAATTTGTGTGCTAATTTGGGGTATTAAACTTAGGCCTAAAAAAAAAGGTTTGATTGGCGTAACATGACCAAAACAAATAGGGTAGGTCGGTCGGGATTTTTTAATTTTTTTAATTTAATTTTTTAATTTTTTAAATCACCTACTTTTGAACACTTTAATAAAAGACAGCAGTACACACAAATGAAGAGACGGCAACAATTCTTTTTTTCTTTAAACATGTATCGTTGTGTTCAACAATATATCATTTCGATAGGGACTTAAAATAGCCGAAAATGAAATCAAACAGTCAAAAACTTTAATACTTTGTTCAATTTTTATAAATATATATTTATATAATATATTACTATTATTATTATTATTATTTTTTCCCCTCAAAATAATAAAAAATATCCAGGGTCGGCGATGTATTTAGGGTCGGTCGGGTTACGCCAATCAAACTTTTTTTTTTTTTAGGCCTTATAGATCTCTTTGTGAAATGAGTATTTGTCTGAAAATATGTTATGTTACATAGAACAAAATTTGTGGCAGCCGGAAATTTGAGCTGTGCTATGTTATTGATCAGGTATAGCTAGTCAACCATCTATTAACCAGTCTTTTGGGATAGTTTGTCTTTCAAACAAGCATCAGTGATATTTGACATTTGAAATGTGGATTAAACCTGACCAATTCGGTGTCCTTATAACTCTTCTAACTCGCATGGTAAATCTCCAGTTATATACCATTCTTATGAAGTGTCTCAACAAAAGAAAGTCATACACTTTGTTTAGGTCATTTAAAGTAACTTTCGATTATTTTTTTAACTAACAGGCTAGATAGACATTTGGATGAATATTTTAGGCACATTTTGATACCAAACATAACACTTAACAACAAAGATAAACCATGATAAGCACTATTTACAGAAAATTAGTCACTTTTCAAAAGTCACATTTTCAATACACTACGTTGAAGAAAACACCAATTGTTAACATGCACATAATGCCCTTTATTGTTCGGAATCAAATATCCCGCTCACTTAGTGTACGCCCAGCGCAGGGTAGTATACATGGCTGAACTGTGTGATCGATTGCCCGCCGGTCAATCGTGGTTAATAACAGTGTCACACACGGGGTGAACCTCACACACAACCATTTTCCTCCCGTGTAGTAATTGAAAATGTGACTTCTGAAAAGTGACTTATTTTCTTTAAATGGCGCTAATCATGGTTTAGCTTTGTTGCTAGGTGTTATGTTTGGTATCAAAATGTGCCTAAAAGATTCATCCATGTGTCTATCTAGCATGTTTGGTAAAATACAATCAAAAGTTACTTTAATTGACCTAAACAAAGTATACAACTTTCTTTTGTTGAGCACTTTATATAGTGTGTGGTTTGGGATGTAAACATGCAGGCAATTGCTTTTCGGCTGATTTTCCCTCTATACGCGCTATACAGGGTGAGTCAAAAATAAGTTTACCCGGATTGGTGATGTTTTAAAAAACAAACAAATGACACTCGAGAGTTCAGTAAAGCATATATTTAACAAGCATTCTCTCCTGCTTATTAGGAAAAAGGAATGACACAAATTGAGCATTGCTAAGAGGAGTTATGTCTATTTTAATAAAGGTACTCATTTTGCAAGCTGTCCACGGAATACTTGACCAAACAAATGTAAAGTATGCATTTTAGCTGCGTACTTCCCTATTGACCGAGATTGGTGATGTTTTTCAAAACAAATAAATGACACTTACAAGTTCAGTAAAGCATTTATTTACCAAACATACTCTGCTGCTTATTAGAGAAAACCAATGAAGCAAATTGATCATTCCTAAGAGAAGTTATGCCTGTTTTACTGAAAGCGCTCATGTTTGTAGTTGTCCATGGAATGCTTACTTTACATTTGTTTTGCATGTATTCCGTGGACAGCTTGCAAAATGAGTACCTTTATTAAAATAGGCATAACTCCTCTTAGCAGTGATCACTTTGTGTCATTCTTTTTTCCTACTAAGCAGGAGAGAATGCTTGTTAAATATATGCTTTACTGAACTCTCGAGTGGCATTTGTTTGTTTTTTAAAACATCACCAATCCGGGTAAACTTCTTTTTGACTCGCCCTGTATATGATACGACGATAGTACATAGATTTGGGTGGCGCTTAATTCATAGCATCTGTCCGTATACTCATCGCTTTAAGATGTTCAAGCGTGCTCTACACAAAGTTGGTGGCGTAAGCATCATGCGTAGGTTGTGTGGAGTGTGTGAAACTTGGTGGACTGGCTGATTCTATAAAGCCAATGGGGGAAATCGTTTGTTGTTTGATTAAAATGAAATAAATATAACAAAAAAAGAAGTTATTTTTATGATAAAGATAAAAATAACCAATAAACTAACAAATAAAAATGAGAATAAAATAAATTTCATTTAATTACTGAATTTTGATTTTTTTTTGTGTGGATGTTTTGATAATGAAATGTATCAAATTAGGATTTTTTAGCTTAACCCTAATTCTTTTAATTACTATATACAATAACAACAATAACTCTGATATTTCATTAAGCATTCATGGTAGGCTATTATGTACCTGATAAGTGCAACTTGCTCTGCATAACAGTCAAACACTGGGATTCTATGCGGGTAACCTGTGTTCGATTCCCGGTGCTGGTAGAGCTAATTCCACGTCCTTATTTGGCCTGTCTGTTCCCCTTAGAGTTTTATTACCTAAAACACCCTTTGGGCAGTCAGATTAAAGAATAATGGAATTCATATGAATTGCAGAGCTATGAATTGCAGAGCTAACCATAAGAAGGAATGTCCTAAAGTCTAAACTTAACAAGATGAGAGTGAGATAGAGAGGACAATAGCTATACACATACTGTGTGTAAATGCCAGGGGAGGGGGGGGGGGGGGTGCTCACAAATATATAAGGTATACAGGTATGTGCCGCTCTAATGGGATGCTTTTTTGGAAAAATTCCCTAAACTTGGGGTAGGGTTTGTGTTGGAAAACATTTAACATGGGTCCCAAATCGCAGAAAAAAACCCTAAACATGGGTCCCAAAACATGGAAACCCACACATAGCCATGTGTGGGTTTCCAAGATTTGGGACTAATAGTCCCAAATCTTGGAAACCCACACATGGTCCCAAATCGTGAAACCCTCCCGTCAAATCAACTTATTTTGTACACCCCTAAAAGTGAATCAGGATTTCAAACCTTCAGTGGCACACGCAGCAAAACAATACTTAGAGTACCCCAACCCCACCCAAATTGTGAAACCCTCCCATCAAATCAACTTTTTTTGTACACCCCTAAAAGTGGATCAGGATTTCAAACCTTCAGTGGCACACCCGGCAAAAACAATACTTAGAGTACCTCCCCCACCGCCCCCCCCCCCCCACCCCCCCCCCCACCCCCCCTGGGTCAATGCCTTCTTACCCCTTCCCTGACTCTTCTTATCTCTCTATAGCTACATATGATATTACACCTATTGGTCTTCTCATACCACTAGTATTATCATTGACATAGCCTTTACATACAGTGGACAAAAGCTGAGGTTGATAACCTGACGTAGATTGAACTCCATTTTCTATATTGCAGTAAAAGTGGGGATATTTTCATGCATACATGTTTGTTTGTTGGTTTTTGGTCCTGGTAACGGCCAAACTCTATATTTATTGGTAAAATGTGATTTTGTGTTTCTTTGCCTAAATCTTTAGACTTGAGTATATTCACATATTCTTATTTTTTCAAGCAAGTTTTATGTCACACAAAAATTGTGAAAATGAATGCAAGATGAACATTTTGATTTGTAAAGTATCAGAAGTATTAATACCCCAAAACTTGTGATAGTGTATGGCATCAAGCCTATCCTGCCAATGACCTTTATAGTGTCACATTAGACAATCTTGTGCAATTTGGGCGGGGTGGGCAGGTTTTTGCATGCATATATCACCAGTGGCGGCGCTTCAGGGGGGCAAAGGAGGTGGCATATATATATTTGGTTGCCCCCCACTTTGCCCCCCCCCCAAAAAAAAAAAATTGATTGAGTTAAAATTAGAACAATTTTAGCATGTTCGAGGTTAACCACTTCAATGTGCTATACTGACTTGCTGTAACAACTGCATGTGCTGAAGAACATATTCTGGTGAAATTATACTATGATATGATTTCAAATAACATACCATTTCATATTTCAAACTAGACTTGAAATAAAAACATAATATAATGTCAAATTTAAAAAATGTGCACGCTTCGTGTGCATAATTTTTGTAATGCCCCCACCCAAAAAAAGATTGTGCCCCCCCCCCCCCCTGTCCCCGAAATATTAAAATGCTGGCGGCGCCACTGTATATCACGCACATATATCACACGTTGGCCAGAAGTGTCACGAACCTTGCATGTGATTTTGATAATGATGTAAGGAAAGGGCGTGATGTTTAAATAATGTTGATAAGTAATGATAACCATAGCGTGATTTCAATGTTTTGGTCAAATCTTTGTGATAATTAAAGGGGCATTGAGAGATATACATATAGGAATGCGCCCCCAATGTTCCTGCAAATTGGTTTTTTTGCACCAAATTAATACTTAGTCATTCTAACTACAATCTAAAACCGTTTACCTTATTTCGCAGTATATCATGTAATATATCACAATTAGGTAATTTCTATGTAGATCACTTCGAAATTATCTGCATAATGGCTTCACTAAAACGTCTATCTAACGCCATCACTTCAACCCTTTTCCCATGAAATATTATGTTTCTGGGTTCTATTATACCTTCTTCTTCTTGTCATCTGGGAGCGTATTCCAGTATCTAGCTGTCTTTGGGAAGAATGATGACCTTATCTATTGAAACTAATTTTTCTTCTTCAAATTTCATTTTTATCGCCAATCTCTCTGTGTCCCTTTAATTTAGTCTCACATCAATCTATGTTTGGCCTACTCATAACCCTTGTAACCATAGGCATAATCATTTGGCTAAGTCACGCTACATTTGGAGTTGCCAAATCATTTCGGTCACAAAACTTATTCTTATTAAATATAAGGTGTGTCCAGACGATGGGCGCCAAGCTAGAAATGAGGTTGTCTCGAGACTAAACTTTCGGTTAACGACCGTGTGAATCATGTCATGGTTAACTACTAACCTCGAGTCTAAAGCTGGAATTTTAACCCTAAGAAATATAGCGGTTAACTAGTCCCGAAGCACTAACCTAGAGTTATCCGAGAGCGTGTCTGCCATGTGAATCCTTCAACTATGTTTAACCGCGAGTGAGATTTTTGTAAGGCCATTGCCTATCAATGTATTTACTTCTGGCAATCTGAGAATCTTGCGACCTTGAGTTAGTCTCAAAGCTACCGCAGTGGTAATGCTAGACTGGAGGCTAAGATTGTTGTCTGGACAGGCACTCTACCAGCTCGAGACTAACTAGTCTTGAAACTAGTGACTGTCTGAACAGGCCTATAAGTCATTGCCTATCAATGTATTTACTTCTGGCAATCTGAGAAACTCGCGACCTTGAGCTAGTCTCAAAGCTACCGCAGTGGTAACGCTAGACTGGAGGCTAAGATTGTCGTCTGGACAGGCACTCTACCAGCTCGAGACTAACTAGTCTTGAAACTAGTGACCATCTGAACAGGCCTATAATGTGACTTTTCTGTTGGGGATGGCAAGGGGGCTGTGGACTCTCAGGTACAGCCTCCGTAAAACTGCCGTAACTTCTTCAATATTCATTAAATCTTTATAAACGTATACAGTTTTTTGCACGAAAGGGTTCAATTAATCCAACCATGATAATGAAATTGACAATTTTGGAAAAAATTATAAAAAACACGTTTTTTGACCCATTTTAGGTTCTGCAGAGATAACTCAAAATATAATTTGTCAAATTTTGTCATACTAGTTTTATGTTAATCCTGATAACATTTCCTAGGAGCATTTTTTTAAATTTTTAATATCTTATTTATTTTTTGAGTTAGAGACCAAAAAGTGCCAACAAATGTGATTTTTTTCCCCCCAAAAATGTGAATTTTCATGATTTTGGCGGTAAAAATCAATATTTTTAGTCATATATTGAGCAAGGTGCATACAAGGCTCAAGATAACAGGTTTTTTTTACCGGGAGCTACTTTTTTTCAAAAGTAGCGACAGGATCAGGGGGATTTATTGAGAACCGGGAGCTACTTTTAGTCTACCGGGAGCTAACCTTTCATTAAATCAAATAAGCTTAAGCGAAATTCAATGTTTTGGGCAAGCTTCCTGGGTGCTGGTTTGGACAAAATATCAGCGCTCGGTTGTTTATTTTTCAGCATTACCGGCAATTGGCAGAAGGCCTGAGGGGTAAAAATCACCCAGGGGTAAAAATCTTGAGCCGTGGGTGCATATAATGTATTATGTATTTTGTTTTATAGGAAGTGCTAGCGGAACAATAGCCCTTTAAAATCTGTTGGTGTTTTTTGTTTTGTTTTTCTCCCAATGTCAATTAATTCTGAACACATTTTTTTCTAAAGTTTTAACAAATTTTAGACCATGCCCCAACCAAATTTGAGAAGTGAGCAGCTCGGCACATGAGATAAACTCCTGACAAACAGAAAAACTGACAAAACAAACAGATAGACCACAGGGCGTGTCAAAAGAAGTGCCCAAGTAAAACATGATTTTTTTTTTGCCATGAAAGATATTTTAATATCTTTCATGAAATATTGGATGTAAAATAGTAATAATTTAGTTTAACATTCGTTAACGTGGCATAACAATATATTTTGGAGCTATCGTTATCAAATTATGTCAAATCTACGCAAGGATGTTAATTCAGCTTTGATCACTTTCATGTGCAGACAAGTCTGTTATTAGAACCGTTATTCAGCGAGTACTTTGACCTAATCACTCAAATCAATAATGATCTCTCTTTTAAACGTCAATAGTTAATTCCATTTGAACAGAAACATATTTTCTTGACAAACAACAAAATATGTGAATATTAGAATGCATTTTAAACAATGCATTGATGTATAGTATCCTACAAATCATCATTGAAATCTCAAAGGGGACAAAGTGGAATTCACACTCTTGTTACTGAATTGACCATACCTCAGGAATTAGGTGATCAAATATGAATGGGATGAAGTGTATTTGATAGTGGATTAATAAGACCAATTAAAGGTAGATGTTCCGATTTTCAACTTGAAGTTTTCTATTCTACATGAAAGGTCATCCTTAAAAAAGTCTTGTTCCAAAGTTTGAGTTGCATAGCTCTAATGGTTCTTATTTTAGACGCACAAGATGCTGTGAACTGTACCTATTGAGTAGTACACAAACTATATCGGTGGTTACCACCATTCGCGGTAATTTGACGTTATTTCATCGATTTCTCCGTAATTATACCGATTTAGGCCGTCAAATTTCAGTATGATGATGAGAAAAATACGAGCTTTCATATGATATGAAAATCTCCGTATGTTTGAAATAATTCTGTGTTACGAAAATGTGATCGGGTCATCTACCTTTAACAGGGGGTTTATAACAAAAAAATGGGATGTATTTTAAATTATTTATGTCTCTGATGGGACACTTTTATTTGACACATGTTATGGTAACAGAGAACTAACATTCCTTTAATCTTTTGTTCAATTATTTCTGTTTACAGGGAACCGATCATATTGCTTGCAGTGCCCTCAGCAGTTGCGGCACATGGCTAGCCTACTCGGATGTCAACAAAGTCAAATTGTACAATGTATCGCATCATCCACCATTAATAAGTAAAGTAAGTTACGGCAGCTTATTGGAAGCGTGACTCATACAGGTTGTCCCAAAATGATAAGTACCCACCGATGCCCAAAGTTCATTAACTATTTTCATTGCTGCTAGACACTAGGGTTGCAATAAAACATGTACATAAAATGTATATGTGAAGCATTATTCCGCTACAAACCAGAAGTGCATTTAATAAAATACCATAAATAAATCAAACTCACTTCTGACAAAAGGAGTTAAAAGTCAAACATTTTAAAATGTACTTTTATGATTTGAAATGCATAATCACCTGATTTAATGTGTCCATATTGAAAGTTCATGGTGACACATTTAATTGTCAAGTTGATGGTTAGTCGATAGTTGCACATTTTAAAATGTACTTTGTGATTTAAATCATTAAATCATAATCCGACCTTTAGAAGGTCACTCCATTCTATTGTGTCTGTAATTTATAGTTCATAATGACACATAGAATAATATTGTGAAAAATCAGACGACACTTGGTCGTTTTACGCTCAATTGTTATCCGTCGATAAACGATTATAAAAATTCATTGCATGACACCAAATTAAAACCATTTAATGTATGTCCAAGAAAAGTTTAGGGCGATTGAATCTGTGAAATACTGTATTCTTTCATTAGAATTTTAGATTATGAACATGGGATTTATCAAACTCAAGATACACTCCATTATGTAAGACATTGTGATTTCACCTTTTCGATAAAGTGCAAAAAAATGTGTGGGTTAAATAGCTTGTTTGAAAGAAACAAATATATATTCTCTTAATCTCTTGTCTACTAATATAATATTTTGTTCCTTTCTATTTTAACTGTTATAAGTTATGGTTGTTCAAATCATTAATACATTCTTCATTTTAATTCCATTTGGAGGGTAAAAGAAGTTTGTCGCACTTGAGGTATCCTATGCATTGTTTAATTTGACAAGTGTTTAGGGACTTTTAATAGCTAATGAAGTGATATTGGGTGATTTAGCAGCGGCTTAGATTTAATGTTAACATTGAAGGATGATGTTGGTTAGGTTAAAAAGTAAGAAACTATTTAATTTTTACGAATTTTGTAAGAAACTCAACCCCAATATGACAAAGAAATCAAAGCCACTGCTAATTCACCCATGACCTCTTCTTTACCTATTTAAAGGTAGATGACCCGATCACATTTTCGTAACACAGAATTATTTCAAACATACGGAGATTTTCATATCATATGAAAGCTCATATTTTTCTCATCATCATACTGAAATTTGACGGCCTAAATCGGTATAATTACGGAGAAATCGATGAAATAACGTTGAATTACCGCGAATGGTGGTAACCACCGATATAGTTTGTGTACTACTCAATGGGTACAGTTCACAGCATCTTGTGCGTCTAAAATAAGAACCATTAGAGCTATGCAACTCAAACTTTGGAACACGACTTTTTTAAGGATGACCTTTCATGTAGAATAGAAAACTTCAAGTTGAAAATCAGAATGTGATCGGGTCATCTACCTTTAAATGTCCCTCAAGTTTAGCCTCAAAACAAGCTCATATACAAAGAAAGCTTGTGGTCACTCATGTGTGACAATCCATTTGTACTCTAAATTGAATCTAAATGAAGAATATTAATGATTTGAACAACCGTAACAAACAACAGTTCTACATAGAAAGGAGCAATGGCAGAAAAGAGATTGAGAAAATAGTTTTGTTTCTTTTAAACAAGTTTAACACACACACCCTCACTTGTAAATACCTCCGAATGAGGACCAAACGTTATACTATCCAAATGAGGACCCACCAATCTGGACACACACCGACACACAGAGGACCAAAATGGCGGCCAAATTGGGTGTCAAACCGCCAACTAGACTGTGTGCTATTCAACAGAGAGGGTGTATGGGGGAGAGTAGCCTATCACCAAAGAGGACCTCGTTTAGATAGCGTTTTTATGTTGTTTGCAATACTTTGCACGTATCAGGAAACCGAGGACGTCCTCGGTTGCAGGTGTTAGCAGTTAGAATGTAAAAAGCGGGTGTGCGTCCTTGTTTGCAGGTAATAACAAACGCACCCACACACCCCTTTGCACTTTGCCAAAAAGGTAAAATCACTATGTCTTACACAATGGAGTGTAACCTTGTTAAATAAGTCCGATGTTCATGATCTAAAATTTTAATGAAAGGGTACAGTATGACAAAGATGATTGAAAAACAACCAACTGAAATCTGGTTGATTTTGATGATGAAAAGAACACAAGTTTGGGCATAGATGGGTACTAATCATTTTGGGACAGCCTGTATGTGCTATACCCTATGCTGTCACAGTCAATACCACAATGAAAACACAGCCTCTGTTACACACTTATTATAGTTGCCTTCAAAATTGTTTACCAGATGGGAAAGGCAGACATGTATTTATGCAAAAATAAGTGGGTGGTAACAATCATGATTCACACCAATTACGCACTTGTATACAGCAGTTGTGCACCAGTGTGGTCAGCGCAAAATGATATAAACAGCTTTAACTTTAATCAAAACTTTATTTGTGGTTTCCTAGTATTTGTAATAGAAACCAACCACATACTGTAAACAAACCTATGTCTATCTATCTTTATTGTAAGTAATAACTTTCTTCCTTATTTATCCCCACAGGTGCCTATCCTACCTCCTTCCCTCAAACCAGCTCAACACATGGTGTTCACACCAGACAATAAACTAATCCTGGCCTCACAAGACTGCTCCATCCAGGTCCTCGGCATGGACACCATTCAACCAACCATGATGCACTCTTTCACGCCATTGTCCGATTCAATCCACCTGTTGGCTGTCAGTGCAGAGAGTGAGCTTGTGGCGGCTGCCGATTTATCGGGGGATATACATGTGTATAGTCTGCCTAGAGGAAAGGTTTGTTTGGATTGGTGTAAATTTTAATCAACGGGTGAAATTATTATTATTTTTAAAGAAATGCAAGCATCTTTACAAAGATATTTTTCAATAGTTAACACTTTCCGCGCGTCAGGCAGCTGCAGACGACATTCCAAAATGTCACAAAATGTTTCAAAAATGTCAAAATAATGGAATTTCATTACCATATTTGGAATCATCATGAGAAATGCATTGACATAAGTACAAACATATCTAGTATTGGGTCAGTAATCCTTGAGATACACTTTGAAAATTGTGAAAGGTATGTGAAAAATCTGTTTTGTGTATGTTAAAAATAATAGCCGCGTGGAAAGTGTTATCAATCATACGCATTAAAGCTGTTTAGGAACAGTGCATCTGTCCAATTAAATGTTAACAAAAGATACAAATGTTAACTACAGAAAAGTACCCAGCCACATGTTTTGAATTCAATATCACTTGCATTGGAAAACAGAATTAATGAAGCATTTTATTTGTGAAATGAAATTGAGTTTCGGTGAATGGCCTATTTAATCCTATCGTAATTGAATAGGGCAACACGCAAATCAGCAACGCATAAGAAATGTGATGCTTGAAGAATAACTCCATACTAAATATATCTTTATCAATGAAATTGCCAAAACAGTTAATCAAGTGTAGCATACAGTCAACACAATAAGTAATTGACCAGGTGATAAATGTCCTGGTAACTCTAAAAGTATAACACCTACATAAATATATTAAATTATAGAGTTGTTGAGAAATGTCTCCTCTTTATTTTGAAATATTGCACACTGGGAATGGTTTATTATTGAGGCAGTTACAATCCCAAATGTAAGGTCAAGTCTGATTTTCATTTTAACATTTTTCTTTTCTACACGGACTCAGACAGGCAAATTATTGATTACTGGTAGTGGTGGTGCTAATTCACCTGTCGAAGCCCAGGTTGTTTGTTGGTTGATCAATATGGCACACACGCTTTACCTTTTTATACTCTCCCCGTGTTGAAAAGAAATTATGTGAAAATGAAAATCAGACTTGACCTTACATTTGGGATTGTAACTGCCTTGCTAATCAACCATTCTTAGCATGCAATATCTCAAAATAAAGAAGAGAAATTTCCCAACAACTTTATGATTTAATATATTTATGTAGGTGTTATACTTTTAGAGTTATCAGCACATTTATTACCTGGTCAGTGACTGTAGTGGCCACGCTCTAGGGCTCCCACGCAGGAATCCCGGGTTCAATTCCACAACCAACCTATATTATTATATATGCCTGTATTTTGTAACGTACACGTTCCTGCAGCGCTCATAGTTTACTTCACTGGATCTGAAAAAAGAAAAGCCCCTATCTATTATATATTTTGTAGTATTATGGGATAAACACTTAGGCTGCTCTGGTAGGAAAGGAATAAGGTTAACCATTTCCATTTCCATAGGAAGATTTTCACATGAAGACCTTGATTCCATGCTGGTCATTAAACCCTATAACCCTGAATGCTTTCTCCATATCATAGCAAGATCAGGCAGGTTATCAAATGGTCCATAAAATCTTAAGATTTTACAGCTGACTCCATGGCCGGCAGCCCAGGATCGATCCCCAGCTCTAACATCCCCCACCCCCACAACCCCAACCCCCCCCCAGCCCCAACAACATTGTTTTGCTCCCTTGATAGTTTTATTCCCATAAACATGCCTGGGGAGTTAGGGTTAATGAATGAAGGGTTGGTAGAATGTGAGAAAACTTGCTAAACGCTTTCCACACAGCAGGCGTCCGGGCAACATTCAAAAATTTCACAAAATGTTTCCAAAATTTCAAAATTATTAAATGTCATTACCATATTAGAATCAAAATGAGAAATGCATTAAAATAAGTACACACTTGCCTAATATTGGATCACTAATCATTGAGATATACACATTCCTTGAGCTGCATAGGTAAATGTCCTGCCAAAGCATAATTGTGACACATCCCTTGAGCTGTATAGGTAAATGTCCAGTCAGCAGAAGGTTTGACAGTCTAGGGATGTATTTTGTGTTCTTTTAACAACAAAAATGATTCGGTTTTGAGCGTAATCCCCACAAGTTGGTCTGTGTCTATTGATGCATTTGAAATTATTCAACATAAATTTAAAGATAACAGCCCTCATGACTGGTAACCAATGAAGCTGTTTCAGGAGAGGGTAAACATGCTAGAAACTAATAATATTTTGAGGGCTCATAAACAAAAGGCCTCATCTGCATTTTTTTCAAAAATGAGATTTTGGTATCAAAATGTTCAGAAAGAAATTCTCTTTCCATAGCACACAGCATTATCTCCATAACACAACCCCTTTCAAAGTTATAGCCAGTACCACAAGGCCTTATCTGTATCTCCCCAATGTGTTTAAAAATCTTCAATAGCCTTTTTTTTTAAATGGTCAAAATGGAGATAAGGCCTTTTGTTTCTGAGCCCTCGATTTGTTCAATCGTTGCAACGGAACTGATCAATTGAAGTTTAGAGTATGTAATGACGACATTCAAGGCGGAGGAGTTAAAAAGCATAAGAACAACATATTGAAAAGTGCGCCAATATTTCAGAATAGCCGTTAGCATTTATTATGTACACGACTTCTTAACCACACAATATATATTTAAAAAGCTTTATGAGGCCGACAACCTTAAAAACAGACAGTTTTTCAAACTTAGACAAAATTTACGCTTTTGATAGCAATTTTGTTTTTCATCGAAGGCATGTCCTAACTTGCTAGGAAGCTGTCCCATGCCTACCCCATTCAAGCGTGAAAATAAGAAGTTATAGTTTCCCTGAGGTGATTCTCGACAAGCGGTATGTTAGGCTGTGGAACGCTGCAAATTGATGTTAACTTTTAAGCAGCTAATAAGTGAGCCTACATTGCGTGACATTTCCTTTCGTTATATTGACGATATTCCATAGTTAGTTTAATTTACCGAATCCCTGTGACATTTCAGGCTTTCTCATTCTCATTCCAGACGTGCCTTTGAAAAGTTAAGAATTTATGTGTAAGAATAATGGCTGCTTACGTATATGATAGATTTGTTATTAAAATAGCTACTGGCATGCTAACAAATATCATTAGGTTTTATTTTATTTTGAATATTTTTGGATTATCTGTTACTGAACAAAATTACAAAACAAAACAAAACTTGAAAGGTTAAAACACCAAATTAGAACATTGCATAAATGTGTGTGTTGAAGCCGCATGTTACAACATATCCAGGCTCATTATTTTAAAGCCAATGAAGATAATGGTCTCCCTTTTCTGCAGCTGTGAGAGACAATTTACAATGTATTGTTTGTTTATAGTTGTTTATCAAATTGTCTTGTGTTGTCCTTTTTCCCTGATACCTTAACACCCTGGGGTCTACCTGTCTATCTTACAGTGGTTCTGATTGGTTTATTTCAAGATGTACTCATATGAATAGCCAATTCAAATGCAGCTTGTCAAATGTTTCATTCCCATCTTTATCAGGGATACAATTATTCAAACAATGTCTCTCATTGGTGCAATAAATGATGTATCCATCTTTTTAACCAATCGGCCGGTAGTTCTCAGGGGGATAAACCTTTCCCTGCAGGATGATGTTTGCCATCCATTCCCTTACACTTCCTCTGTACTTCATCCAGACCTGCAAATTTCCCGTATCGCATCGCAATTTGCATGCACCTTAAAAATCATCAACTGTGATACAACTTTCAAAGACTGGTGAAAAATTGTGATACAAGTTTTTGCAGCCCTAAACCACGTCGCTATCGGGATTCAACTACAATTGCACCTTAACCTCAAAAGTAAGGTCCAATTTTGCACCTCAAGAAAAATTTGAAAAATTAAGCGCTGACTTCATCCTTCTTGAAGTCCAACTGTGAAGTCAGAGCGTATTCAAGTTTGGGTAGCTTAATATTGGGCGCATGATTATGATGTCCTGGCGTATGTTGTCATGCTATCACATGCAAATCCCTGCATCGGGTTGTAAAATGATGCATCCATCACTGGTATTCTCGCTGGTATCATATGAATACTTTAGGTAGGATGAGGTATAGCCCAGGGAGAGGGAAGGTACTTGACATAAAGATTGGTACAGGTATGTTTCCAGCGGGTCAACAAATGTGACCCTTGTTAAAGGTAGATGTTCTGATTGCTGGCCCAAATTTCAACCTGATGTTTTCTATTTTACATGACAGGTCATCCTTAAAATTGTCACATTTCAAAGTTTGAGATGCATAACTCCAATGGTTCTAATTTTAGAAGCACAAGATCACAAGAGTTTTGCCAATTGAGCAGAATAGAACTGGCTGGTGGTTAACCACCTTTGACAGTAATTCACCACATTTTAGCCTATCATTTCTAAATGGTACATTTCTGGCCCCTAAGATTTTACAGACATAATGAGAAAAATATGGAGATTCTTCTGATATCAAAATATCATGATGTGAAGAAAAAAATCATAGCCAGAAAAAAGTGATCGGACCTTAAATAGTAACAAATTGTAAGAAAATATGACCCACTTCCAAAGTTGCCTCAAAAAACTTGTCCCATTTCCATAGTTGGCTTGGAAATATCGAACAATTCACATAGTTGACTCGAAAATATCAACCCAACCAGATTGTTAGCTCAAAAATATCAACCCATTTAATTGTTTTAATTTTTTTAAATAGACCCTTTGTTATAGTAGCCTAGTCTTAGTACACAAAAAACTATGAAAATGGCCCATATATATAAATTGGCCCCATCTTAATAAAATCATACAAACATGACTCATCGTCATAGTAAGAGGGTGAAAATGTGCACATACCTACCCTTTTCTACAGATTAAAGAACAGCCGCTTCTGTTCCCTTACAATAGTCATGAGTCTTACTTGTTGATGATTGTGCAACAATCAAGACATTGGTTCTCTCGTCTTTATTCTTGATATTCTTCGGTAGCACTACTGACAGGTCAATTATCTTTGAATTCATACACTCTTAGTAGTGTCGAACCAATCAGAAAGCATGAAACCAAAAACATGTAGAGTGCATTGAAAGTGTCTAATTGCACTCCGCACGTGCGCCATTCAATGAGCACACCACACGCTTTGTTTTGATTCATTGTTCAGTCAACACAGGTTCACCGATTTTCACTGCAGGTGTTTGTTAGCAAACTTGTTAACATGTTTTTATTCGTAATTACATAGATCAAAAGTATGCTCAAAATGTGAATTTTGATTTGTATAGTGTCAGTGTGCTCAAATATGTGAATTTTGATTTGTATAGTGTTGTGTATGAATTAGGTCAATACATGCGTATTGGGTCATGCCATTATTCACACTCAACATCAGCGCATGTGCATTGATTTGTCCAATTTCTCTCCAAACAACACATACGCATTTATTGTTCTATAATTATCTGCTTTATTGAGAGTCAATGCCTCACACCCACAGATGACATTTGAGAAGATGAACACATTCTCCTGTGTGGCTTTGGGCCTGGCTTTGTATTATTTGCATTAAGTATCTATCCCCTTTGAGCATCTATAAAATGTTTTGGCAATGGCTACCCTACTTTTCATATCTTTTGGATATAGATCGACATTAATTACCATTTACTAACTTTTAATTTTTGTTTATTTTCATTTCACATAGATGATGAAGAAACTGCCTGGTTACAAGCACTTGGCAACAGCCATGACCTTTGACCCAGAATCACCTGAACTTTTAGTGGCATACAGTGATAGAAGTGTAAGTAGTTATTCATAACAGATTATTAATGATTAAAACCACTTTCAGTCACAAATTTCTAAAAGTTTGCAGAACAATTGATTTGATTTGACTTGATTTGATTCAGCTTATCATATCATAGAAAAAAAAAACATCGCACAGTTTACAAATATATACATTTAAAAATACAAATAGACAGACACTTACAGCAAAACATAAAGATGATAACATGCCAAGGATAACCATTTAAGCTACAGAAACTTATTTCCAAAGGGATCCTGAACAAATTGTGAGATATGGTCAATTGAACTTATTACAAATCCATGGAAGAACAAAGGGTTTCAGAATCTTTTTATTCATTTGCTGTTCCTACCTGCATATCAAGCAAGGGTCTTGTAATATATCCGTTTTTGAGAGAGTATATACTTGGGAGTTAATCAGCCTTCAGTATCTCAAGACTTAAATAGACTGATTTTATGTTTTCATTGTGGTGGATGGTCACAATTAAGAAATCTCAACACTTTCCACGCGGCAGGCGTCTGCAGACAACATTCCAACATTTCACAAAATGTTTCAAAAATGTCAACATTATTGAATTTCATTACCCTTTTTGGAATCACCATAAGAAATGTATTGAAAATAAGTATAAACATGCCTATTATTGGTTCAGTAATCCTTGAGATTGACTTTGAAAATTGGGAAAGGTTTCAGAAAAATCTGTTTTGAAATTGTATAATTAATACTAGCCGTGTGGAAAGTGTTAGGAGAGTCATTTGAAATAACCCATTGGTTTTAATTTGAAATTCTCTTAGAGGAACCACTACTGACACATTGTAATTGCAACCAAAGCTTGCTTAGATGCTATTTTGGGTTATACCCTCGTTCAATGAACATGAAAGATTTATATATAATATCAAGCAGTTTACCAACCCACGGTGTTTACAATTAGACAATAACAATATTAACAAACACCGGTGAATGTCTCAACGACAAAATAAGCAAGGACGTGCACCGGCGGGGACTTGAACCCCGGTCTCCTCTAGGCAGGCGACTAAACCACTAAGCCACCGGTCTTGCTGATAATACGGCAATTGAACCAGAAGTAAGTGTTTTAGGTGACGGGGTTAAACAATACACACAACACAATAACATGAGACATTTGGCCAAACACGGTAGATTTAGTGAAGAAGTGAAAATGAAACATAAGAACTATAGCTGACTCAATCGGTAAACCTGCAGAGAAAAATGAAATTTGGATCAAATGAATTGTTTCTATAGATAGGTACGTAGGAACCCTGCAGTGTAATCCTTATGGGGAAAAGTGTTGAATGATGGGGAAAAGTGTTGAATGATGGCGGTAGATAGACATTCAGTTGAAGCAATTTATGTGGCGAGTGGTGCTGATAATTATGATGTGATCTACATCGAAATGACCAAATTGTGAAATTTTACACGATAGACGGCGAATTAAGGTCAACGGTTTCAGATGGTAGTTAGTATATGGGTAGGTACTACGTATGCAAAAAAAACTGATTTCCAGGCTAATTGAGGGCGCACTCCAATACGTATCTCTCAGTGCCCCGTTAATTGCTATATGTGACCCAACACGAGTAAATGAGGCACAATGCGGGAAATATGAATATTAAGTTATTGATATCATGATAACATGATAATATACATATGTTAGGGGACATTTTGGTACCAAAGTCAATGTCATATCACATTCAATACCAAAGTTACAGATGATTGAAAATCACTTTGTCTCAAAAAAACAAATACAAAATGTCAAGTAGGTTATGGCCATGGGCAATTAATGTTTTGGTTTTGTTACAAATCAATTGAGTAAATGAAAATTTTAAAAATACTTCAAAATGTAGTTAACTCTTTATTTGCATGAATGTGTGTCTGTGGTTAGATACAAGATGTATCAAAGATCAGAAATAAGACTTGTTCCGAATTTGACTTATTTTGACCTTGTCCTACATTTGTGGTCTTAAATCAAATGAGCTACTCCCACATTCCGCCTCATGATGGGTCACATATAGTTCTTAATGTTATCAAAACGGGAATGAATATCCTGTTTGGACAATGGTTAAAACAAACTGTGTGCTTGCAATTAAATAATGATGCATATGTTGCAGCCAATGACGCCCCAGGGCGCACACATTCATGTAGTTAACTGAAAATAGAATTGGACGTGGTTAGTTTCTGCCGCTTTAGGCAATTCTATTTATCTAAACAATGACTGTTTTTCACAATCGAAATAACATTTTTATTGTCTATTAAGCGACACATATGGGTTTTGAATGTGTGCAGCTGTCGATCTATAAACCGGATCTGAAATGTTGTGATAAACCATCATCAGCCTATTGTGTCATTCCCTCCCCTTAATTGGTACATTAAGTGCAAATGATGCCCATACCCTGGGCATGTGTGGCACAGTGAACCCTTACCCTGGGCATGTGTTGCACAGTGAACCCTTACCCTGGGCATGTGTTGCACAGTGAACCCTTACCCTGGGCATGTGTTGCACAGTGAACCCTTACCCTGGGCATGTGTTGCACAGTGAACCCTTACCCTGGGCATGTGTGGCACAGTGAACCCTTACCCTGGGCATGTGTTGGACAGTGAACCAAACTCGCAATACAAACGTTGTGGGGTATGAGTCTCACTGTGGTCAACATAGCCTCAGTTACTCCTGCCCAGCCAGGTGTATTTAAATTTGTCAATGTTAGGTAGGTAACAGATTTGATGTGGAGAAAGTGTAGGATCCCCTATCTCAACACAGCAACATTGGACACAAAACCCAAAAACAGATTTAGCGACTGGACTTATTCAAAAAGAGGAAGGAGGCCCTTTTTTAAAAACTTGTTAGCGCAAAATCACCCTTATTAGCGATAAACTTTGGGAATCATAAAGAGGAGGAGTCCTCTTTAAATTGTTTTTATTTCATGGTTCTGAGGGATATGCCACCACAAAACTTGTTTATAAAAATGCATATAAGAAAAAAACAAAGCTGTTACAAATATCACAAACTCTGAAACACCTGAACAAAAAAGTAATGATTGAAAAAAAGAAAAAAGAAAAGAAAATTGAAGCGAAGCCCTCTTTCAAGCGCTAGTACCAATTAAACACTGCGATTTTGACTTGTTTACATCGCTGAAGAGATTGATTTTCGTCGTACAAGGGATCCAGTTGGTCCAGAATCCCTTAGTTACTTAAATATTATTTTTCTATACCACACCGTGTTAAGCATCACTCGCTACATCGATCCAGAACGTGTATTGCTCTGCATCTCAATTTTTGACCAATTTGCAGGCAATTTTGTTGTATATTAGGACAAGAAATGTGACCTTCACATACCTTGGTTCTATCAAATTTGTAGTTAAGTGCACGAATGATATCATGGTACATATACTAGAATACACGCTTAATGCCCCCCCCCCCCCACCAACTTAAGCTGATACACAAAGATTAGACTGACAATGTTATACAAGATCACCAGAGGACTTGTTGGAATTGACTGCGGAGAATACCTGACATGAGCAAATGACTCAAGACACAGACGAAGCAACACACAGAAATACCAGAGAACATATGCCAGGCTGAACACACACACGGTATCTTTCTTCATTCGCACCGTAACCCAGTCGAATGGGGTCTACCCGCTAGTGATAAGGGTTGCCAGTCATAACATGTATTTTCCTATACCACGAGTGCGCTAGTCATAAAAGTATCTTAGGGTTAGGGATAGGTTAAGGGTAGGGGATGGGTAGGGTTAGGTATAGGGTTAGGGTAGGGTATGGTTAGGGTTAGGGTAGGATTAAGTTTAGGGTTAGGGTTAGGGTTTATGACTAGCGACCCTTATGACTAGTGACCCTTATGACTAGCGACCCTTATGACTAGCGAGTTTGACCCAGTGGAATAGCCTTACTGATGCAGCTGTGAACGCACCATCTACCTTTAAAAAACACCTTTAGTTCACCATTCAGCACCCATAACAACCGTCCTGCTTGCATGAGTCATCCAGTTTGTTATTTTCGTGAAGTTGGGGAAATGTATTGGAAGTGATACCCTACCGACAGAACCGATACTGATACTGATAATAATCTATGGTCACTTGAATACACTCTGTCATTACTGCAGAGGTAGATGGAGATAGTATAGATTATGTCACTCATCAAAAGATTTGACTGTACAACTTAAGTCACTGTTGCAATACTTCCAAAAAAAGCTTTGATTAGACTTACGACTCATTCATACATACTCCAGTCGTTGCACATTTGTCGACATCAGCGGATACATGTTGCCATTGCTTCAACTTGCACGCCGATATCTGTCGACTACGGTCGAATGACTGGAGTATGAGTAGACCATTAAGGTCACCTGTCCAAAGAATTTATGTTATCAAAACTTCACTGAAGACTTTGATAGTCTTGAGTTACCTATCCAAAAATGTTAATGGACTAAAGTCATTCTTTCAGAAACTACTCAAAAGACTTGACTAGACATACATGGTGAGTCAAAAAAAACCTGTACTCAAATTTGGGATTTTATTTCTCAAAATCTGTGCAACAATTTCTCAGTTTTTGTATTCCGACAGAGAGGCTGTCTCATTAGCTTTCAAAATCAATTCAGTTGGTTAAGATTGGTTGAGGAAAACATGTTTTATGCCTAGTTAGATAAAAGTGTACATTTAAAAAAATCAACAAGATTTGTGATATTTTTCTAATAAGCTATTTTGAATTTCACGGCGCACACTATAATCCAATCATCACAAAAGCCTGATTTTATCTTTTCTCTGCTTAATTAACGAAATAATGACATTGTTTTGTCATTATTTTGCAATTTCTGTATGAAAAATAATATCTGAGCAAGTTCGTTTTGTCTTCTTAATTAGCTAATGTGTCACATGCATGTTTCCACTTAGGGTAGGTGTGGGTAATACGGGACCTTTAAGACATTTGCATAATTAAAATACAAAATAACTGACTCAAATTTAAGCAAAGTTTGTTATTTGTAATCTACATTTTACAAACCTTTATTGTAATAAAAAAACAGAGTCATTCTATGTTTGGTTTGGCTGTTATTATCAAATACTGACGTCATCATGAATGTCCCATCTTACCTACACGTGAAGGTAATATGGGATATTGTTTTGAGGACATTGTTTTGGTATGAAAAGTTATTTGACATATTTATTTAAAGAGTAACTGTTAAAAAACCATAAATAATGGTCCAGTAATCCATTTAAGAGATAATAATGCATGAAGTACATTGGTACAAAAAAGGTACATTGCTACAAAAAACAAAAACAAAAAGTAGGGTAGGTGTGGGTAATATGGAACCTTTAAGACATTTGCATACCGTCATGCTGGCTGTCCCATATTACCTTCACTAACGATGAACCCACGGCTCCCATTCAATGCATTATAACACCAATGTACACTGTACTAGCGAAGCACACACACAATACATGTTGGACCAACACCTGAAACATGCTTAATAATGCAAGAATTCAGGTCACGCCCCCTTTCCTTTTCTTTACCATCATATTCTATGAAAACACTATTTTTATATTAGACCAAAAATATGGGTGCATTTTTCCTTACCTTGACAGGTTATGGTGATTTTCTGGCTGGTAATTCTTCCGGTAGCTTTGATAATAGTCATGAAATTCACTAAGGGTGTGATCTATCTATAGAGGGCGCTATTTAAAGTGCTAGTAATGCCAGACGGCTGTAGATGAGATTTCAGTGATGCAGTCCCGTATTACCTTACGGTCCCGTATTACCCACACCTACCCTATTCATAAATATCATGCGTCATTGGGTACAATACTCAATATTGAGTTTGGTTTCAAAAATGCAGTAACTTTACCAAAATAGTCATAACTGGATAACGGTACCATGAAATGCTGTGATTCTTTTGGCTGATAACAGTAAATATATGCAGCTATTGATTCAAGCATTGGTTGCCTTCATATTCTGGTAAGAAATATTTTAAATAATTATTTTACTTTGGGTACAGGTAATTTTTTACTCGCCCTGTATATCCACTTTTATCGATACAAGGAAAAATTAATCCCTGTTCTCATGTCTACCTATTTTCAGATCAATGAATTCAACACACAGCAAGGCAGCTTTTCAAAATGGTCCCGCAAAGTGTATAAGCAGGGTTTACATCCAGGATGGCTGGCCAGGAAAGAACCTATTGTTCACTTGACCTTTAACCCCGAGAATGTGGATCAATTTATTGCGCAAGATCAACAGAGTTTTACCGTCATTGACCGATCTAAGGTATGTTGTTGCAGTTCTTCCAAGTTCGACCAGCTATAGTCTTCCTTACTCTATGCAGCAAAATCAGTGTGTGAAATAAAATCCACCATTCTTTGAACCCCTTGAGAACTATCACCTTTCTTACAGTGTCTCTGATTGGCTCATTACAGGATATAATGTGACACACCCCTGTAAGTAACCAATCAAAAAAGGTGCTTTTATATCTCTTTATCAACCATACCACCATGCTTACTGTATCTCTGATTTGGCTCCATACAGGGTGACCCAAAAAAATGTTAACACTCCGGGCACATACATTAAAAGGACAGGAACACACGGGTCTAATCTTGATGTATTGTGAAAGCTGAGTAAATAAGCTTTCATTTGCATTTTATTTCGTTCCAATTGGTTATTTAGAACGGGAGATATGCTTCAGCAAACATGAGGAAGCAAAATCGGCTTGGTCCAATCCTCTCAGTATGAAAGTAAAGCTTTTAAGGGGAGACTGAACATGAAAATGCTATTTTTCAAAGTACTTAACCTATACACTTGAACTTTGGTCAGAAGATGTATTTGGGCAAGAATTTTCATTTTAAGCGAGAAAAAAAAACCGTCACGGACACCGTTGCCATGGTAACGGCGGCCATCTTGGATTTTAAAAGCACTTTTTGCGCGCACCTTTTTACGGTAACGGTTTGTCAAATTGTGTTCAAATTTACTACATGTATTACCAATAAGTACATCTTGAATTACTCAGAGCGATTTTTTATTAGAAGTCGTCGTTTTCCGAAACGATACGATAAAAGTGTTAAAATAGTTGTAATTAATGCAAATTGGACCAAGCCGATTTTGCTTCCTCATGTTTGCTGAAGCATATCTCCCGTTCTAAATAACCAATTGGAACGCAATAAAATGCAAATGAAAGCTTATTTACTCAGCTTTCATAATACATCAAGATGAGATCCGTGTGTTCCTGTCCTTTTAAGATATCTTATGTGCCCGGAGTGTTAACATTATTTTGGGTCACCCTGTATATGGTATAACACTCTTTGTTACCAATCAAAATTGTACTTAGATGCCGATATGTAGGCAGTTAGTGCTTAGGGGTTTAACACATACTTTACTATGGTTAAGAGCATCTGGGCAGACCGTAAGGCTGACCTCACACTCAAGAAAAACAGTTCATGGATCGAGCAATACACGCAAACACGATGCATAAATCATTAAAGCAATAGTAGTTTTGACTTTAATCAAGTGATATGATTTGTGCCTTACCGAGGGTGACCCTCTTCTGGAAACACCAACAAGTTTGAACCAATTTTGTTGTATAAAATCCCAGTGCTAATGGCAAGGGGTGATAAGGAAAAAAATGGCGCATACAACTAAGAAAGAAAAAGTTATAAAGACAGAAAAAGCAGTAGATCATAAAAGCCTACATGGAAAGCCATGAGTAGTTCAAGTGGCCTATTCTATAATAGGATCAAAGCAAACACGGCTGCTGGCCCAAATAATAAGAAATATTTAGCGTGATACAACTTAAATAGATAGCAAAACTGTACCATATGGCCTCAAAAGATTTTGTTTCCAAGGACCCAAAAATTGTCCTCCAAGCGGTAAGATTATTCCCCAAACTGAGAACAAATAACGAATAAATGAACGGATTCCCCTGGACCTGACTCTGTGCAGCCAGATCAGTGTGTGTTTCAGTGATACAATATGTGATGCGATCTGTGAAAACCCGCCACATGTCGGGATTTTTCATATTGGAGATATTTATATCATAATAAAGCTGAATCTGTGCTGATTACAGAACTGTTTCGATCATTTTTCTACGATCACTACAACAAAAGTTATGAGTGAATGATGATTGTGATGTCATAAAACGCTACAAAACAAGAAATCACGAAAACAGGCCATAAAAGATACATAGTTCAATAGAATAACATTATAAGGCTACTTAGAAAAGTGACTTAAGTAAGGTTTTGAAGGTGAAATTTCATAAAGGTGATGACACAAAGTAATAGAAATTAATTTTCTAAACAAAATCTCTAAAAAAAATAATTAAAAAAAATAATTTTATTTTTTTAATTTTTTAATTTTACCTATAATCCCTATTTCACATTTTGCGACATCCGACGGGGTTTTTACAGATCGCATCACATATATGCAAGAATCTAATGATTTACCAGTAGCATCAAAGTTATACAGCACTTTCAGTCTTTGAAAGAGGTACTATATAAATCTAAAATATATATCAATGTTATTCTCACGGCATAGCTTGGTCACTAACTATGGAATGACCAAGCTATGCCATGAGATATACTTTTTGTTTGTTTGTTTGTTTGTTTGTTTGATTTGATCCTCCCTAAGGAACTCGACAGAAGCGAATTTTCGTCGCTATTTCGCCAAGCTGACCATTACTGGCCAGTTTCTTTACATACAAATTTTACGTCTATTTGGAAACATCATAAAGGATGCTCCTTTTTTTGGACGTTACAGTGATTGCTCTTGGAGTTTGTGACAATCGCTTGAGATGGGATTTGAACCCACAACCTTTCGATTGCAAGTCTGATGCTCTAGCCATTGCGCCACGACACTCCGACTTCTACAATTTGTATTGAGCACTGTTTGTGTAATGGTTATCTGATTTACTTTGTGTATAATTGTTATTGATAGATTCCTATACCATTTTTATTTTTCAAGTACATATACTTGAACATTAGAGTCACATCCTTGATACAGAGATGAGATCACTGGAATCCCGCCGTGATATCACTGAACAGACGGTACATATAATACAGAATCAAATATGATACCTCATGAATATTCATAATCCAATCATGCCTGTTAATTGGCCAGTTCCAGTGGCTACTTCCCTACAACCTCATTCCCAGAGTCACAGTTCGATCAAGATTTTATTCTAGCTTCAGTCATGCACTGCATGGGCTATATTATTATTTGAAGGTGAATGGTGAAAGAAAAGACTAAGTTATTTTAAATAAAAATGATGTCATAATTTATATTAGAAGTTGATGCTTGACAGAAGGTATAAGCACAATACTTTTGGTTTAATTTTTATGTTTAACTTGGAGGGCTAAAACATAAAAATGGAAAATCAATAAAAAGTAGAAAGGTTTAATATCAACAAGTACGCTTTTGGATGGCTTTATTGGTTGAGCTTTCCTCAGAAGTAGCTCTGACTTTATCAGACAAATAAATAACAGTGAGGTAGCACAAATTCCACCACCCAAACAAACACAACAAGCATTGACTCATATCCCAACTTAAAACGCAATGACATGAGCCAGTGTAGGACTCGAACCCATGCCATTCTGATCAGAATGACCGAGCTAACCGGTCGGTCATCTCCTATAAACAGAGTTCAGTACAGAGAGTAGTGATATAGAATAGTCAAGGATTCTATTTATACAAACAGCACAACAACACATGGTATATGAGATCATTAAAGATGTTTACCCGCAACACTAACATTATATAAACACCACATCCCAAGTTAAGCAGGGTTATGCATCACATACAATATGTTATGCAATCAAGCAAAATGAGTCACAGAGATATGAGCAACTGAAGTGTATTCAAAACAAAAGAAAAAAATGTGTTCCTTTGTAAAGTTTTATCTCAAATCAAATATTTAAGACTGCCGACTCATTTTTCACACCACATAATATAGGGAATCATATTCCCAATTCAA
Source organism: Ophiura sarsii (assembly GCA_035610835.1). NCBI lineage: Eukaryota > Metazoa > Echinodermata > Ophiuroidea > Amphilepidida > Ophiuridae > Ophiura > Ophiura sarsii. Next base: position 18,096,432 of record CM069458.1, read on the forward strand.
AAGGGAAGTTGAACAATGTAAATAAATAACAGCAAGGCAGCACAAATTCCACAAGAGAAACAGAAATAACCAGCCTCGACAGGATAGACAGATCCACTTCTCACAGAAGCTGGACCAATGAAGTCATATCAAGTAAACATTTTGTGCTATAAACCAGACTCTGTCTAACTTACGACCTTGAGAATATACTTATGACCTTGAGAATATGTGTCTCATTTATGTGGCAATGTGTAGTATGCTAAGACAACAATAGTTAGAAAAAAATGGTAAACTTTTCCAACTGTTTTCAACAGTAATTGGAAATCTTTGCTCCCAAACCACATCCGTGTGGCCATAATCTCGAGCGTACGCTTAGATTACATTTGTGCGTGGAGAGATAAACCAAATATTTCTCGCCAATTTGGAACGGATCAAACTATAGTAATGTTAGTAAGGAAGCCTTTCATTACATTGCTCTAAAAAGCAACTGACCTGGTGATAAATAGGCTCATTACTTTCAAAAAGTTTGGATTTTTGAATGCAAACATGGAAAAGTGTTTTGGTTTTTGGCACATAACTTTTTTAATATTTAACAAATGTTTACGTTTGATACCTTACATCAAAGAGAAGAGATTTCTTCCAGGGGTGGGGGGGGGGGGGGGGGGGGGCGGGTTGTACTAAGATATTTTTTGGTAGGATGTGCTGCCAGCAAAATGAAAATTTACCCAAACATTTACCAAATTTCGGGTGGAATTGGACACATATGTTTACCGGAAAGCCATACATTTCCTATATATTTGACATATTTTGCTAAAATGTTGGTGAAAAACAGCAAAATTAAGGATTTAAGACCCATACATTTACCAAAAATGGCTTTGAAAAGGGGTCATCCATTTACCAGAGGGTGAAAAAAGGGACCCTATTCGGCGGCACACACCAGAGCTTTATTTTTGGAGTTAAAATCATGTTTACTGGTCAAGTAACTTTTTAAGCATTGTATATTGTTCAAGGTCTACCACTCAGGGTCTAGGTTGTAAACAACATTTTGTATGACAACATGATTGATGTGATGTTCAATGTTGAACTCAATAGAATCAATAACTCACTTTTGATCGGTCTGGTCAATGTACTGTGCAGTGTTGCCATAAAGCTCCATAAGTTAAAGTAGCAAAGAGCCCAATCTTAAATGAATGTGTGTATAGCCCAATTCAAAGCAACTAAATAGCTCAATTTCAAGTGACTAAGTAGCCTTCTAGGAGATTGGTAGCAATGGTATCGGGCTCGCTATTTTTCTTCGTTTGCGATAATTCCCCCCAACAGTTTCCCCCGTGCTATATAGGCTACCTACAATATGTCGACAGTGTCCCCAACACTGACGTTGACAAAGCCGTGAAGCGGCGAGCCCTGGGAAACTGGTCAGTATTTTAAGAGGTGACCACCCACAGAGCCGACTTAGTGCATACAGACATGATACAGATCATGGAAATCCCCCGTGAAAATCGCGAGGACTTTTTGCGAGTTCCAACCCCCTCGTGGACAGAGTCGGAGATGGTAGGGGTAGCCTGCTGGTTGGAACAGCTTGGACGTACGTCACATGGACGCACATCACATGAGGTTGACCTCACGTAAAGTATGTGAGGTCAACCTCCTCATCCAAAAAATGGTGCAACGGACATCCGTGGCGCACAATACGTAAACTCGACCCCACGACTCTGATTGGTTAGCGGCATTTTGTGAGTTTTGAAGCATGCGTGCGCAGCTGATCTAAGTGCGTTCGCGTATGTCGGACTGTGGCCAGGAGTATATGTTCCGTAGGTCCATTGGGTCAATGTACAGGGTGTATCAAAAAAAACGCAACACTTTTTGTCGCGAGCTCCCCGATTACGGCAAATCACAAATCACTCTGAAATTTATATACTGTAAAAGCTGAAATATTCGCGGTGGTTTTATTTTCGCGCTTTTCGCGCAAAATCTTTTTCCGCGAAAATTATAACACGCGAAAATATTGCTTTACACATTCATGCAATGCTTTCAGACAGTCGCCCACGAAAAAAACAATTCGCGAAATGTCTTTGATATCAAAATCCGCGAAAATATCTGTACGCGAAAATATTGGCTTTTACAGTATTCTGTTAGGTGTACTTATTGGCTATCACATAGTCAAATTACAGCGATATCGATTATTGATTCGCTGAGATATCAACGATACACGTAGACAAGTGCAAAACACGTTTTACATCGTTTATCCTGTATGCCTGATTTACTTGTCAGGTGATTATTAGCGAGACACTTTAATAACTCATTGCACTTAAGTAATTGGAATCAAACTCATTATTCTGAGAAGAAAATGTCATGTTAAAGGTATCAATAATAATTAAATCTGGCAATAAATTAGGTTAATGACACAACTTGAAAATCCAGATTACAAAGTCTGTTTGCAAATCCTCTCTCTTTTTCTCTCGTTAATGTCATAAATAAAACAGTATGGCACATTATTCAAAAGATAAACAAATGGAATAGTCCAGTGATGGTAGTAATTGTCTTGTATGAATCAGTAATTGTTAGTCTGTTGTGAATGGGAATGGGACATTATGGTGCTCCTCGACCCTCAATTATGCTGTCCTTGTTTTAAGATGCATCGATTATGAACTTTAATTTATGAAAGAACGTACCATAGAAATGTGGCGATCATAGCAATCGGTGGTTCAGAACTTAAAAAGGGTGATTGACGTATTCAAATGGTCGAATGATTATCAGATTACACGATTCAATGATTTTACTTACCACCTTACTGAAACAAAGGAATTTAAGATAAACCATTCCAGACATTAAGGTTACATAGTTATTAAACTGTTAGTGTTAACCCATAACACTAATCGGACAGGAACATCCAAGTTTTTAGAACGAACGATGTAAAACGTGTCTTGCACTTCTTTACTTATACCTTTAATATCTCAGCGAATAAATATTCGATGTCGTTGTAATTTGACTATGTGATAGCCAATAAGTAGACCTAACTGAATATATAAGTTTTAGAGTGATTTGTCTTTTACTCTGACCGTACAGCTCTCGACAAAAAGTGTTGCGTTCTTTTTGATACACGCTGTATTTCACAGTGTTGCCATAAGTTAAATGTTCCAAGGAGCCCAATCTAGAATGATCTTGTATGTAGCCCAATCTAGAATGATTTCATGCACGCAGGCACGTACATGAAGAGGGAAAGTTTATAGGCTGCGTAACCTATGTCTCAGGGAGCCCAAGTTCACTGTTAGAAAGTAGAAACAAATTGGTGTACTGTAAACATGGACATTTTTTCGCTACATTTATTTTCACGCTTGAAGTACTGTAAAACAACTTAATTTCGCTAATAATTTAATAATTTAGCTAATTTCGCTAGGAGATACAATTGCCATATTTAATTGCCGCCAAAAGAACCCTGTGCAGAATGGTTTAAAATCGCCAAAGCATGAACAATTAATTGTGCACAAAATACCACTTTACGGGGGTACCCAGTTTGGGTCAGACTTTTTCGCATGTTGTTTTCTATTCAATGCGTAGTTACACATCAATGAAGTTCCATTCCAAAGTTTAAAAATACTGGTGCTAAATTTAGTATGAAAAGTTCACTTCAAATATTTTCGTAACAATAAACTTACTTCGGTGTGACGTTTTCTATTCAACGTGTAGTTACACATCAATGGCGTTCCATTCTAAAGTTGAAAAATACTCTAGTGGTGCTAACTTTAGTAGCAAAAATTCACATCAAATTTTTTCGTAACAATAAACTTACTTCGGTGTGACGTTTTCTATTCAATGTATAGTTACACATCAATGGAGTTCCATTCCAAAGTTTAAAAATACTCTAGTGGTGCTAAATTTAGAAGCAAAAATTCACTTCAAATATTCTCGTAACAATAAACATACTTCGGGATGGTATACCACATTGGGAAAACTGTTAAGGTGGACCTTTTTGCGTTACATTTATTTGCGCGCTTTTCAAGTTGATATCAGCAAGCGCAAAAATAAAAATGCACAAATATATACGCATTTTGTATGTAGGTCTATGTAAGGAAGCAAAAATAAAATCAAGCAAACAGTTCAAAACGTGCAAAGCGCAAAAAATTATAGGGTGCAAAAAATTTCGACTTTGACAGTAATCCACTACCTTTTCATGTGCAACATCTAAACACAAAACATCTCTCAGGCCTATTATTTTTTCGTGTGCAACATCTGAACACACAGAACATCTCTTAGGCCTCATGTTGCAGCGGTAATGAGAAAATATTGCCTTCCTTCTGAATCTTAGATTTTTGATGGGAAAAGTGACTTTGATCGCGTCACACACCTTAATCACAAGAGTCATCTGTGCATTCAGTTCATCAATGGAATAATTGACATTCATGTCCATATATGTGTTCAAAAGATCCAGCGTGGGATAATTATCTATGTGGAAACAAACTTGGCACAGGTTAGGATTTCTATATCGAGGGTTGAGCGCCAGAAGGCCGTAACTCAAGAAATGCTATTTTGAGATAATCGAAATATTTGGGACTCATTACAATACACTGTAGCACCCAACTTATAGTTCTAATTTTAGTCAAATTAAGAGTGTTTATGAGTTATCTCTTTATAGTTCTGAAAATCTAGGTTATATGGAATATTTTTGTACCAAAATATCAATTTCCCAAAAATTGAGTTACGGCCTTCTGGCGCTCAACCCTCGATATGTGCAGGACAGGTAGCTAAGGCAACACACCACAGGTATTTAAGGCAATGGGGGAAATGTTCTGCAGACCTGACCAACCCACATATTTGGAATTTGAGATATTTTTAAAAAAAACTATGAAAAAGAGGTTAATTTTTTTAAACAATTTTTGAAATATTTTTTGAAAATGTTTACAAGATGTTGAAAATAAGGCCTACTTTAGTTGAGGCCAAACAAAGAAGATAGTCTGTCTAAGATACATTTTGCAAATAACCTAAGTGCTGCGTTTTTTGTTTTTTGTTAGAAAATAGTCTATGAGGTATGCGATTTTTGTTTTGTTTTTTGGTGCTAATCCAAGCTTCAGAGAACTTTTTTTAAAACTTTTTTTCTAAAAATAAAAAAAAAGATCAAAAAGAAGAAGAAAAGAAGAAGTTTTTTTAGGCCTCAGCGCATAGACCTATGCGCCGTAGCTCATTTCACATACCAATGCGGGCGGGCTTGTGTGTTACTACTACATGTATACAGTCAACAAAAGAAGTAACTGACCAGGTAATAAATGTGCTGATAACTCTAAAGGTATAACTCCTACATGAACATATTAAATAACAAAGTTGTTGAGCAATTTCTCCTCTTTAATTTGAGATATTGCACGCTAGGAATGGTTGATTATTGAGGAAGTTACAATCCCAAATATAAGGTCAAGTATGATTTTCATTTTATGTCAGTGACCTTCGCTTATTTGTGCGTAGCAGTAAATGACAGTATTTTATTGGGATTCATATATTGCGTTTTTTCATGACGTTTTGAATGAAGTATAACCCTCTCTGTGAACCTTTAGTTACAGAATTCATCAATTTTTGGTTTCCGTACCGAATTAGCGCATTTCTTTGGAGAGCACAATACAAGGGTAGGTCAATATGTAATGAAAGTGATCTTGTTGTGAGACGCATGAATGATTCTAGACAAAAGTTCATACTTTGTATTGATTACACTATCCCTCAATAGAATCACTCTTGCATCCCATACCAAAATCACTTTCATTACATATTGACCGACGCTCGTACATAGTAATATAGTAATAGTAATCAGAAAAATTATCCTTCACTATTTTGGAGTTTTTACACATCTACGCTTGTATAAATCAATTCCCGTCGCAATAAATTCAGCCAATTTTGAACTGATCAACTTACGGGTTTGAGTGGGGGATTTTTTATGGTTGTGTATATGATGTAATGATCAATTAATCTTTTCTGTCTAGACACGAATCAATGGGTTACACACTTTTCAACATTTTTGACACATCCATCCAGACTGATTCATGATAATTGTTTCGATTTTTCATATAAATTTTGTTAACATTTATAAACATTGACAAGTATATATAACAATCAATATCCTATAAATAGCAGTATGGTTTACGCTTATACCTACCACAATAATGTGCGGTTTCACGCTCAAATTAATCCCATTTATTAATTTATTGACTATTTCGATTTCTTTTCATATGTCGTCCTCCGCCCGTCTGTATAGGTTACGTTTTGCCCTAGATTACATGGTGACAAATTTAAACTATTGTTTGCAAATCAAAACACTACAGATTATGTATGTATTGATCTGGTGGCAAAGCAAATGTTAATTTAAAAAGTGTCACATATTATATTTTTAAACAAGTTTGTTCACAATCAATAATAATGGTTACAATTAGTTTCCGTGTGCTGCATACCAAATAATAGTTCTAAAGTTGTCTGTTTAATATATGCAGCCATGCGATTTTGGCAATAGACTGGTTAGATATGACCTACGTAGTTAGTGATGGTGCGTAGCTGCACACATTTATAACACAAATTAAATTGAGGGCATTTTTAGAGTACGCTGAAACAACCTGTATCCTGTTTTTTTCTTGATTCTCTTCTGATTTTGTAGTCTGCTCCCACACTTGACAAGATACCCCTTTGAAGTATGTGACATCAAAAGTCTAAAGGGTGGGGGGGGGGGGGGGGGGGGGGGGGGGGGGCTTTTGGAATTCAAAATGAAAATGGAAACTTTATTTGATTAAAAAGTGTATTTTGCAAGGTTTAAAATGACATTTGGCTTGATACATTTGGTAAATACATTCAGATTTCATGGGGATATTCCTTTGTCTTTCTTTTGTTTTTTCTTTCTCAACTTCTTCAATATCTGGTCACGTGTAGCCAGTATTGGTTAGGAGCGGGGAGGAGTACTTCTCTGCCTTCTTTATCTTTTTCATCACCTTATTCCTTTTTCCTTGCCTTATAGCTGATGCAACATACATGTTACTCCCGTCGCACTTGTTCGCTCGTACAACACTATTTTATCTGCAACATTGTTAGTCTAATAGATATTATTGTCTGGTTTTTATGCATCATTTAGTTCTGTTCTCATATTATGAATGTTCCGCTTTAGAGAAATGTCGCTTAATTGGCAGGTGCAGGTCTGCTTGCGTGGGTGTGTGATATCTATGTAACAATGTTTGTAAATATGTAAAACGTGTGAATCGGGGAGAAATATTAATACAAACATGAAATACACCTGCAATTGGGGATATCACTGGCTGACTCTTGAATCGTTATTATCATTTTATGAAAGAGTTGATGTTCTACACCTATCTGGTATTATCATTAGACTAACTAGGAGGTAATATAGTTTGTGGTATAGTTTAGTTGCCAACACAAAAGTGCTACCACCGTCTTTGCTCTAGTGGCACCTAAAAGCGTTGATAAAGGTGTTGAGCAGTATAACAAGAAGACAAGACATGACTGACAAGTCTAGACAGGTTAGAACGGGACAAGACAGGACATGACAACATGACTGACAAGATAAGACAACACAAGACAGTACTGTCAAGAGAGGACATGTTAGGACAGGACAAGACAACATGACAACATGATTGACAAGCTAAGACAACACAAGACAGGACATGTTAGGACAGGACAAAACAGGACAACATGACTGACAAGATAACACAAAACAAGACAGTACTGTCAAGATGGGACAGGTTAGAACAGGACAAGACAGGACAACATGCCTGACAAGATAAGACAAAACAAGACAGTACTGTCAAGATGGGACAGGTTAGAACAGGACAAGACAGGACAACATGACTGACAAGATAACACAAAACAAGACAGTACTGTCAAGATGGGACAGGTCAGAACAGGACAAGACAGGACAACATGACTGACAAGATAAGACAAAACAGGACAGTACTGTCAAGATGGGACAGGTTAGAACAGGACAACATGACTGACAAGATAAGACAAAACAGGACAGTACTGTCAAGATCAGACAGGTTAGAACAGGACAAGACAGAACATGACAACATGACTGACAAGCTAAGACAACACAAGACAGGACATATTAGGACAGGACAAAACAGGACAACATGACTGACAAGATAACACAAAACAAGACAGTATTGTCAAGATGTGACAGGTTAGAACAGGACAAGACAGGACAACATGACAGCATGACTGACAAGATAAGACAACACAACGAGGGATACTCAACCTGACTTTAGAGGGCACGTAGGAGACGTGTTTCCCTTTTGGGTGGTACAAAACCAGACACAAAAAACATCCCTGGTTGCACTTTGTGAGCATGCACATCACCGTTTCACACGTTTGACAATGAATGGTGTGGTAACTTTTGATATCTGTCAAAACCTTTTTTCTTTTTCTGTGAACATTTTTGTCTATTTTGACAGTTGTGTAATATACAAACTTTCTAACTGTAAGGCCAAGGGGAGAGGCCTGTTTTAAACGTTTCAATTTTTGACTGTTTTGAAAGAAATTCCAAAATGTGCACTGCACTTGCGACAACCAATTTCAAGTGAAATAAGATTACTTAAAGTTTGCAGTAAATTAAAATGATAGATAGATGGATTTGAACTAAATTTAGTACATGTTGGGATTTGCTCTTTCTGTTGGTATACCTTGATGGTTGACTCTTAACCCCAAAGTGCATGCCTTTCTTTCTCCAGCGATTACTTGGAAAAATTAGCAAAATGTTTGTCTTTTAAAGATATTTATACTAGATATATTGTAGACACCAGGTAGGCAAAATATTGTGTCTATCTGGGGCGTAGTCTTTATAACAATTGCCAGCAATTGATATTTGCTGTACTACTTGTAGCGAAAGTTCATCACTTTGCATATGTTAACATTGAGTCATAATCACATGTTCTCATTCAATTCTACTCTATGTACTCATTAAGCCATAACAAATAAACCTGTTCAGTATCTACAGGCCCAACCATATTTTTTTAATTTGACATTTTGTGTGTGTTTTTAACTGTTGACAATTTTGAAAATATATCAAGATTTTCAAAAACATTTTGAAAAAGAAACACAAATATACCTGACCCTACCTTGTGCCAACCATTTTACAGAAATAATGAGAAAAATATGGGGTTTCTTCTGATATCAAAATATGTTGATGGACAACAAAAAAAAAGCTTTAGTGAGCGGAACATCCACGCAGGGCTGGAAAAAGAGGGCACGGCAAGCTCCTTGCCGGGAAATGTTGCCATCTCGCTGGGAACATCCCTTAGCCCCCCCCCCCCAAAAAAAAAAAATCCACCTTTAAAACATTGCTTCCCTTTTTTAGAGATCTAACTCGAAAACCAAACCACTTTTAGGGACCACCCTGTAATGTGCACAATTAAGGCGAAAAAAAATGTGTTGATTGATTTAGGAAAAAAGATTTGTTGATTGAATTATTGATAAACTTTATTGTGTAATCTCAGCAATTAATATTGTTAACAATCTCTTTGAATACTTGCACGAGACCGATTCAAAATAAAAAAACATTACTTGGGCGGGCGACTCTAAAAGTGTTACCTACGCAGCTGACGTGCTCAGTTAGGAATGTTCATTTGTGTTCCTGTCTATTGAACACAAATGGCATCACGCACATGATTTCTTCCCAACATAGAGACTATGTGTGTTATTGTCTGGTCCATACGTCATTGCAATGACGGCGAGCAAAGCAGAGAGAGAGACACAATTCACAATTTACATACTAGTTTTCAAACACTATTAAAACTGCTATATTTGGTGCCAATTTTATCTTCACAAATTTTAGAAATCTGGACAATATCTATAGCATACAGAACTGTTTTCAATTTATTAGTCGCGTAATTGGTATTCATCTTCAACAAATCTTTGGTCATTTTTGCCAAAAAATGACACAAAATTTGACAGAATTTGAACATTTTCGTGCATGAAAATGTAGTCTGCTTGAGTGCATTGACAGTGAACTAGTCTGGGCTATGTATATGTCATGATGAGACGATGCATACTTCAGTAGACAATCAATAATACATTCAACATTCAACTTACCAGCAGACAGACAGACAAACAGCAGACGATATATAAATATTGCCGCGCCGTTGTCGCTTTGTAGAGCTTAGAATCGCCTAATTATTTAATAATTGAGCGAGAAAAATCTCAACATGTCTGGTCTTGAGATGTTTTATTAAAAATATGTGTGTGCTTCGTAAGTTTTATTCTTTTGCTCTTAATATCTCAAAAGTACGCATTTACATGGTTGCTCATGATAGTATGTTTTGTTTTCATAAATATCAATCAATGTTTCACCACTCCAAATTATTTATCTCATCGGATTGATTGAATCATGAGGTAGAAGAAGCTCAACTATTTTTGGGAGATATAATCATACCAATTCCAGCTAACTGAATAATGATCCAGTCTTTAACCACTTTTTTTTTTAAATTGACTATTGTTGTAACATTACCTTAAATTCAGGTTGGGCAATTGTTGTTGTTTTTCCATCTAGGGTCATTTTGAGGTGTTGTACAGTTCAGTACCTTGAGTCACTGCAATAACTTAACACTTTCCACTCGGCTATTGGTTTTACCAATATACAAAACAGATTTTTCAGAAACCTTTCCCAACTTCCATGGTCTATCTCAAGGATTACAGAACCAATACTAGGCATGTTTGTACTTATTTCAATGCATTTCTCATGTTTATTCCAAATATGGTAATGAAATTCAATAATGTTGACATTTTTGAAACATTTTGTGAAGTTTTGGAATGTCGTCTGCAGACGCTTGCGGCGTGGAAAGTGTTAAGTGAATCACTTGATTCTACTCAGATCAAAAATCATGATTTCCATCATCTCAGCATTTGCCCACATTAAATGCCGCTAACATTCAAAGATCATTTTAGTTTTTGGGGGGACCAATTTAGGAGAATTATCAATTATAAAGCCAGTAAAGCTCAATCCTATTGCCATTGATGTGTAGTCAAAAAGATACTGAACCACAGGAGAGAACTGACAAGGGCATATTAACAGAGTTGATATGTGATTTGTAGTATCTCAAATTTTTTCTCTCCTTAATGCTTCAAAGTAGGTGCCCTGATTGCTGGCTCGATTTTCAACTTGATGTTTTCTGCATGAAGGTCCATCCTTAAAATAATTGTATTCCAAAGTTTGAGTTGCATAACTTCAATGGTTCTTATTTTAGAAGCACTAGGTGACATGAAATTTGCCCATTGAGTAGTACACAATCTGGCTGGCTGGTAAACCACCTTTGGCAGTAGTTTTGACCTATAACATCTAAAACGTATCTTGCGCCAAATATTTTACAGAAATAATGAGACAAATATGGGGTTTCGTCTCATATCAAAATATGTTGATGGGCATAGAAAAGCTAAAGTGATCAGAACATCCACCTTTAAGTGTTTTCATGGTTTTCACGTATCTTTTTCAGCTTTTTGCACCAATTCGCATGCATGGTAAATCACCTCACAAAACATTGCTTTCAGCCTCTGGGTGCTTATAGACCTATTTCAGTGATGATCTTATCACCCCTTCACCACTTTTCAAAAATCGCTGTCATACCCTGCCAAGAATGATGAATCCCAACCCCACCCCACCACACCCCCTCCCCACCACACCCCCTCCCCACCACACCCCCTCCCCACCTCACCCCTCCCCAGTTAAGCTGTTTTATAACATATCATTACAAATTAAATATTTCTAATAATATTTATTGTTTGTGAATCTCTACATCTGCAGCCTTTACCAAAACCTCATCAGAAACTCTTCAAGGACAGTTTGGATTCCAAACAGAAGGCTTTACAAGAGAAGAAAAACGAGGACCAATCACATGGCTTTTCTATATGCCAAAAATACAAGGTAAAGGCAATATTATTCATTATACAGGGTGAGTCAAAAAGAAGTTGTACGAGAATGAATATTTGTTTAAAAATATACCAAACAAATTTGACAAACCAATGAGGCATGTTTTCAAAGAGCAACTTATCCCGCTTATATGACAAAAAGAATCATTGAAATTGATCAATTATATCAGGAGCTATGCCTGTTTCAATCAAAGAGACCCTTTTTTTTAGCTGTCCACGGAACGCTTAGTCTTCTTGAAATCTATCCACTCTAAGTGGGCAGCAAAATGTACACACGGGCATTCATATTCAAATGAGATTAAAGCCTGGGAGTTTCAAACACAGATGGGAATGGTGTGCATGATATAAAAAATCAGTGACAACAATAAGAAAATGATTAAACATTGAAGGCCCACTTAAAACAATTAAGACACCTTAGAGGACAAACATCAGCAATCATTTTACTGCCCACTTAGAGTGGAAAGATTTCAAGAGAATTAAGCGTTCCGTGGACAGCTAAAAAAAGAGGTTCTTTTATTAAAACAGGCATAGCTCCTGATATAATTGATCGATTTCAATGATTCCTTTTGTCATATGAGCGGAATAAGTAGCTCTTTAAAAACGTGCCTCATTGATTTGCCAAATTTGTTTGGTCTATTTTTAATCAAATATTCATTCCCGTACAACTTCTTTTTGACTCACCCTGTTCAACATTATCAATTGGTACTGAAGAGATAGGTGTAAGATTTATTTTATATCCAGTTTTTTGATGATTCAAGTCAAGTCAATAAGTCAAAAGCTTTGTTTTTTATGCACACAACAATCAATTGTTATCAAAAAGCTAATTAAAATAAAAAGAGGGTGCAATAATAATGCGAATAACATTTCAGAAATAATTTAATGTTAAAAGGGTTAGTGGGTCACACCACTAAATAGAGCTCCGTCCTTAAGGGTAGGGGAAACCCCATTTAGTGTAGTGCACTCTAGTGACTTTATAGATTTTCGTAATGGATAATTTCGACAAAATATTGAAATCTACTATCGGTACAAATATTTCTGTATTTTCCATCAGAAATGTCCAATTTTCAAAATCCAAAATTCCTAAGAAAGCTGGTCGTATGAGCAAGATACATATGAAAACGGTTTGGACAATATCAATACATGTCATACCGGAAAAAAATTGTATTACCTCCGTATAGATCATTCTGGGACACCCTGTAGTTAACTCTCTAGGAAGTTGTAGTTGAAATAACAAGTTTGTTTACGTCTCTCTTTTTGAAATTTTGAACTTGTGCCAATATTTTTATGGATGTAACAGGTTCTCTCTATTTAAGTACATGTACAACATCCTGCATCAAATGTTTTGACGCTTGAGACAAATACTATAAATTGATCATTTCAATAGATTCAATATAAAATCAAAACCACAAGGGTATACAAATCTAGACATAGTAAAAAACAAAAATATGCTTTAAAGTTGAGTTTTCATTCATACTTGTGTGCTACTTCTCTGCACCAAAGTACTGTAACAGTTGATATTTTCACGCTACATTTATTTTCACACCTTTCATTGCTCGAACCAGCTACGGTGAAAATAGTGACACGTGAATATATTTGTTTTGCGTATAGATCTAATTGGTGAAGCTACAATTCGTGAATTTAAAAACATGCACAAGATTTGAAAATCTTCTAAAGCGCGAAAAATTAATTGTGGGAGAAATAATGGTTTCTGAAATAGGGCAAACTATCAGTTTAGGGATAATATTTAGCTATATACTGGCGCCAAAAAGTATTTGCGCAATGCCGATATCCGCGTTACTACACAGGCGCAATATTTATGCATGTGTTGCATCTTCAGCCTTTTGTACTCATGAGTGTACAATACCAGTGCTTTGAGTAGGCGCATGCGTCTATGTACTGCAATAAGTGAATGACACAGTTACGTCACCGTCTTGTGATGGACAAATAGACTATAGAAATCAAATCATCTATGAATAAGCTATTGATTATTTTCATTGATAACGATGTTGTTTTGGTGAAGTATAGTTCTTCTTCATAAATTCATGTTTGTTGCATGTTTTGACTGAGACTATATATATATTATGGTCTCGGGTTTTTCGATCATCAAATTTCATACAGAACCAGATCAATTGAGATAAGTCAATATCTAAACACAGTGAATTCCCATAGACATTTTTCTCATTATGTATTCATAAATTCATTATTTCCGTTATTGCGGTATGGGTAATTCCTCTCTTGATAAAACCTTCTGAAAAATCAGCGTTTATATGATTAATTACAAAATTCACAAATAAATTATTCTTACATAAGGATGTGCAGAACTCACCTATTCCTAAGACATGTAAGCATGGCGTCAGTGTATTTGTGGTGAAAACCATACTAAAATTTAGTTTCATGGTGCTTTTGTATGGAGGAGAAAACTTATGTATGAGTTTCTTTTGAAAATGCTCCATTTCGATAGCATATACTCTATCCCCTTGGTTATATTTCATTGTAATATGCACCCATGTGCATTGCAAAATTATCACTCAACAATTTCTGAAAAATGCAGGTTGGTACTCCTTTCAATATACCTAGTTATAAAATATTTGTTGTTTTTTCGCACTTTTTTATTGCTTACAGAGAGCTCAATATACTGGTTAAGAAGCAATCTTCTTGCAGAGTGCTCAATGCGATGCAGAGCGAAATATATAAGTTAAACCGTTCCAAATAGAGCACAATATAGATATAAAAATGAGATAGGCCTGGTCACTCATCAGTTCTGTCATGAATGTATTTCTAAAGACGTAATTAGGAGATGGTGAAAAAAATCCTGGTGTATAAGCAGGTATGGTCAGTTGGTTAGGTGCACTCCTGGAAAAATTGGAAATCTTATTCCAATGATATTTGAATATTTGTGAGTTTTGGGTGTCTTTTTTCCTTTCAATATAATTACAAATCACAATTTAAACCTTGGAAAATATTTTGTAAACATAATTTCTAAACATTTCTAAAAATGTTTCATATTTTTTAATATAATTTGGAGAGAAATATTACATAAGTGAAATAAAAAAGGGAAAAAAAAATCAAATTCCCAAATGATGCATTGATATCATGCCTGTAGAACCTATTTGTGTTGCTATAAGTGAATATGTCTGGCTGATTTCCAGGCTTTTAGATAGGAAATGATAGTTCACTGCACAACGATTAATTCATCATTGCGACATGATGCAGACATTTACATGCGATCGTTAAGCCAAGTCATTCATTTCATGTCTCTCTTAGAAGAAACAAAGGACACAAAAACCCACATCCGGTTGATACCCAGCGCTATTGTACAGAGAGCATTAATGCTACAATATCATATCCTGTCAGTATACAAGTAATCCATTATCCATTTGGATAGACATGATTTATAACATATATTCCTCGCTAATGAACCATTTTAGTACAATTTATGTTATGTCTGGAACACAGACATGAGGCAACAATTTGATGTTAGTTTAAATATTTGTCCTTGGATTTCACTTCTTTTTTTTCTTTTCTTTTTTTAAATTTAATCTATTTGTGATACTTTTTGTTATCTCAAGGTGTAGGTGATGTAAGCGCATATTCCAGTGAACCTGTCACCATATCACGCGCATAGTTTAAATGTGACTGCATATGCATCAATGTGATCAAAACAATGTCGGCTGTTGAGCAGACAATGCTGTGCCTTTCACTAGATTACGCGCTGACGTCACTTTCAAACTTGAGGACTACGGAAAATCAGTGTTACTTATGAGTAAGATATTCATGAATGGATTAAAGCTCACCACCTATTGAATTGTGTTAGCTTTTAATAGGTTTAATATTGTTGGTTTCGTGAATATATTACTCATAGGTAGAAAACCAGGAAAATGGCATTTTCAGCCAGACTCAAACAAATTTACCTTCAAAGTTGGGAAATAGTGCACTTTTAGCTCCCAGAATTTCTAGTCTTTGATCGAAACTGATGGCTCTTTATTTATGATATAGAGAATGGGATGCTTTATTGTACTGTGTTATTGATGTTATTGTATTTGGGACCTGTCTATGTATATATGAGACTCCAAATTAACTTTATTCAAAATTTGTTTGCTTGTTCAAAGCCGGTGGACTCATATGTATGCGTTTGGGAATAAGAAAGAATGGTAAAACAAGGTATTTTTACCAACCTGAATTTTCATGTTTTCAAATATATATGTGTCTTAGATTGAATTGCCCCTCGTCTCTATTCATGGGGGGCATTGTTTTCTTATTTCTATGGCCTCCTTTACCCATCATTTGTATTTTGGAAAATCTTCTGGTTGCTAAAACATGTAGAAACACTGTTTCTAAGCAACCAGAAAGTAGTGCTATCAACACAGGATGGTCACTCCATCATCAGTGTTGATAAAGAGAACAGCTTGTTCTCAAAATGTCCGCTAAGACAATGAAAAAAGAACAACAGCCGTATTGTACAGGCCTGTCCGACCCATTTTTTTTTATTTTTAGAAATTGGTGGGGGAAAATTGTCACATGCAAATGAATACAACCCACATTTTTTTTTGCTTGTCAGCAACCGACAGAATGTTCACAAATTTTAAATATATTTATAATCATTTTCAAGGGAAAAGAAAAAGAAGAAAAAAACCTGATTGACTGACTCTACCCAACCTGAGAGGTCCGTTTGTCTTTATATTTGGTCTAGATTGATAATCCTACTTCAGTATTCCTATCATTTGCTACAACAAACTGCACAGAAGAGATATATTATTTTGAAGTTGCATAGTTATAGCAAACCTAATTCATGTTGGGTCCCCTGGAAAAAAGGTTGAGATCCAGGCCTCAAATTAAGCATACATAGACCAGGAACTACTTTGTAACTTTGTTGATAAAAGTAGCTCCTGGTCGTATGCTTTGCTGTGTAACATTTGAAAACACCGGGAGCTAAAACTGTGCAACCAGAAGTGAAAAAACTCCCAGCTCCCGCTTTAATTGTAGGCTTGTTGAGATCACACACTACTACTTGTTAATCAAAGGCCTTATATTGTATGCTGGCATCAACTATATCTGAAACTGTTGATATAATATACACCACTTGCTATAATGGTTTCATAACCATTATAGCATTATAAAACAATTACAACAGGTGCATCACAAAGCAAATGTTATGTTTTGTGATGCCATGTGCAAGTTACTCTATCACCAGACCTTTTGGGTGTATGCAGGCAAATGTTTTAAAGTCACACATCTGTTCTGTTACATCGAGGCAGATTCTTCTCTGATCGTAGGGGGAGGGGGGAGTAGAAAGAGTAAAGGGAGCATCATCTATATCAATGCACTCTTAGTAGTTAGTGTTGAACCAATCAGAAAGCAAGAAACCAATCAAAATACATGGAGTACATTGAAAGTGTATAATGCACTGCGTGTGTGCGCCGTTCAATGCACGCACCACACGCTTTGTTTTGATTCGTTGTTCAGGAATCGCGGGTTCGCCGATTTTCACTGCGGGAGTTAGCAAACTTGTTAACATGTTTTCATTGGTTTTTACATATTTCAAAATTATGCTCAAATTATAAATTTTGATTTGTATAGTGTTGTGTATGAATAAAGGTCAATCCATGCATATGTTTTGTTTTTCAAAAAATCAGAAAAAATCAATGCACTTGCTCAAATGTTGATATGCTCACAATAGCACTCCCCCTGCGGGGTCGTGCCATTATTCACACATCAACATCAGCGCACATGCATTGATTTGCCTAATTTCTCTTGAAACAAAACATACGCATTAATTGACCTATAATCATTGCACTCTCAGAAATCATCCTTATCATTGATTCTGAAAGAACAAAAAAGTGGCACTTTATACATTGACCTTGATTCAGTTATCTGATGGCTTCTTTTTGGGAATACAAATACATGTTGTCCAATAATCTTTGGTCCAGAATAATAATTTTGTGCAATTATTCTAAATATATGTTGGCCAAAATAATGTTTGACCAAAAGAAATTGGCCTAAATAATGTTGGCTAAAATAACAATGGACACAAACAAATTTGACCCAAGTAATTTTGGATCAAAATATTTAAGGACCAAAGTAAAATTGGACGAGAACTTCTTTGAACCAAAACGTTTTGGACAAAGTGTAGGACTATTTGAACAATAAAAATGGAAAAGGTGTACTGTAAAAGCGAAAATTATAACGAGCGAAAATATTGTTTTCAACATTCATGCAATGCATCCATATGGTCGCCCGCGAAAAAAACAATTCGTGAAATGTCTATGATATCAAAATGCGCGAAAATATCTTTACGCGAAAATATTGGCTTTTACAGTATTTGGACACACACAAAATCGGACAAAATGTACTACACCCCTTCTTATCCTTACCAATTGCCGAATATTTCTATCCATTATAAAAGAAAAGATTCTTTCAAATTATCTTGAAATGACCTGCCATAACATTTACTTGTACCACTCTTCTTTCCTTTCAGCCATTGCTGTTTGCTGGCTTTACACAGGACCCTGGTTGGCTTGCCATAGTGGAGAGACCAACACAGGCTATATTGGAGACACTGCCTCTAACACTACAACAGAAGAAATTTGCTACCTAAGTAGTTCGAACTTGAGAGTAGTTCATTCCAGCACAGGGCTCATCGCATTCAATTGGGGACTTTTTCAGAACAACACATACAATGTGGTTTTAAAAATAGAGGCATTTAAAGAAGGATGTGAATAGACACAGAGATTAATCAAAATTCCAGGTATTTGATGATTAAGTTCAACCTTTAATTCAGCAATTGAACCAAGGTTTTGCTGCCGATTGATCAAAGAATTTATTTTTGAAATGAGAGCCCCATTGTCATTTTCCCAAAAGAACTGGTCTATGCCTGTTCTAGGGATTACAGACAAATGTCAACCATTTCTAAGTCACAGATGACTTCATGAAGTGGTTGTGGTTGTTCAATTCAGCAAAATGCTATCTTCAGTAGATAGCAACCATCACACTATGTTATCTCTATGATAGTAACCAACAGATGACTTCATGAAGTGGTTGTGGTTGTTCAATTCAGCAATATGCTTTCTTCAGTAGATAGCAACCATCACACTATGTTATCTCTATGATAGTAACCAACAGATGACTTCATGAAGTGGTTGTGTTTGTTCAATTCAGCAATATGCTATCTTCAGTAGATAGCAACCATCACAGCATGTTATCTGTAGATGATAGTAACCAACAGATGACTTCATGAAGTGGTTGTGGTTGTTCAATTCAGCAATATGCTATCTTCAGTAGATAGCAACCATCACAGCATGTTATCTGTAGATGATAGTAACCAACAGATGACTTCATGAAGTGGTTGTGGTTGTTCAATACAGCAATATGCTATCTTCATTAGATATCAACCATCACAGCATGTTATCTGTAGATGATAGTAACCAACAGATGACTTCATGAAGTGGTTGCGGTTGTTCAATACAGCAATATGCTATCTTCATTAGATAGCAACCATCACAGCATGTTATCTCTATCTAGATGATAGTAACCAACAGATGACTTCATGAAGTGGTTGTGGTTGTTCAATACAGCAATATGCTATCTTCAGTAGATAGCAACCATCACAGCACATTATATCTATGATAGTAACCAACAGATGACTTCATGAGGTGGTTGTGGTTATTAAATTTAACAATATGCTATCTTTAGTAGATAGCAACCATCACAGCATGTAACCATAGCAATGTGCTGCCTTCTATAGATTGCAAGTATCAAGCAAAATGAGTCTGAATTCGCAAATATTGATTTTAAGGTATAACCAAACAAAGGATAGAATTTCTTTTATTTTCTACTGTTTTAAAAACCCTTCATTTGCTCATATCTTTTGGATTAATTGTTAGCAATATGCTATCTTCAGTAGATAGCAACCATCACAGCATGTTATCTCTATGATAGTAACCAACAGATAACTTCATGAAGTGGTTGTGGTTGTCCAATTCAGCAATATGCTATCTTCAGTAGATAGCAACCAACACAGCATGTTATATCTATAGTAACCATAGCAATGTATTGTCTGTCTTCTATAGATTGAAAGTATATGATCAAGCAAAACTAGTCTGAAGTTGCAAATATTGATTTTAAGATATAATCAAACAATTTCTTTTATTTTCTATTGTTTTAAAAATACTTCATTTGCTCATATCTTTGGAATTAATTGTCCATTCTTATTGGGGTTTTCTGCATAATGTAATGTTACATTGCAAATGGTCAATACAAATCATATACAACAAATCAATACAACTAAGGCCAAACAAAGAAGGTTTGTCTCAGAAGCCCGCACGCATTGGTATGTGAAATGAGCTTTGGCGCTTAGGTCTACGCGCTGAGGCCCCCCCCCCCCCCCCAACAAAAAATGTAGATTTTTTTTTTTGGGGGGGGGGGGATTTAAAAAAACAAAAAAACAAGTTCTCTGTAAGCTTGGATTAGCAACAACAACAACAACAAAATTGCATACCTCAACTTTTTTCAACTTGAGACTCATTTTGCTTGATCGCATCACATATTGTTAGTGATGGCCGATCCAACCCAAAGATCGGTATTCCGATTTCCGATCAGAACATTTACAGATCGGGCCGATTCAGATCCTGATTCAGATCTAGCAAATTATAATTTGAAACCAGCACGAATCTTGCTCACTTACCGATAGTGGTTTTTTTTACAATTTACTTTCTAGATTAAACGTCGTTTGAATTTTTGTTACCTTCAAGTGGATCAACAATTGCCACCCCTGGAATCGCTTTTGCACATGCGGAGTATCACTTATTTTTATTTACTTCGCATATGTGTTATGATAGCTAGGGAAAATCCCTAGAAAAAAACAGCTGCTGTTTACATCGGCAATTTGATAATAAAGACGCATTCATTAGCCCCAATACAATGATGATGATGGATAAACAATACAATATCACTTTATGAACAAAACAAAGCTGAAAACATGTTGACAAGCTGAACATTTATTGTGATTACACAAGGTGTATTTTTATTCAACATCTTTTAATACAAGTAAGGTATAATCCAATAGATCGACAGGGTGGACCAGTAACTTGCATTTCCCCCCGATACCAATTCAAAGCCGATTCAATGCAGATCAGCTTCGATTCCGATCTCCCAATCAGGATCGGCCATCACTATATATTATGACTTCCTAGGTCCGTATGCACAAAAGAGTTAGACCGGATCTAAAGTTAGACCTGGTTTAAGTGAAATCTATTCATACCTCAAAAGCTGTTGTCCTCTGCATTTTCATGAGATATTTGTACTATTTTTGAACTTTGCATCCAAATCTTTACAATTTGTTAGCTAATTTGAGAAAGAAATGTAATTAAAGGTGTGCATTTCACAAAACTAAAATCCACTTAGTCCAGGTCTAACTTTAGACCCGGTCTTACTTTCTGTGCATACGGATCCTAGAGTGTAACTCAGTCTTAGGCCCCTGTGACATCAGATTGTGAGAGAGAAGCCAGACTAAACGTGGAGAAAGAATTCAACCGTAACCATTTCCCATCAATTATACTGCCTGTGTTGGAGCTTGGTATTTAAAATATATAGTCAGTGTCATAATGCTTTGGACATAATTCCAACAATGCATGTGTACCAGCATACGTGTGCGTAAACCCGGAAATGTGTACCGAAAGCTTCTAAAAAATGAATGCGTGTCATGATTGGTCAATCGTGAAATCGTCATGTACTTGCATACATAGTTGTTCGTGCATTTCATGTATCTGAACGCAGCTCCAAAAACAACAACTAAACTCGCTCGCGTGACAGAAATTGAATTCTGTCCATAGCATTATGACAGTGAGTATAAACAACAACAACGGCTTAGGTTGTGCTGGGTGTAAACTGCGGACAAGGACAAGAATGGCTCAACATGATACTATACATCAGGGTTGCACAAAGTGCGGGAGCAGGGAGCACCGCTCCCGGGAAATAATGAGCAGAATTGGGGAAATAATGCCAAGTGGAAAAAGAAAAAGTATTGGGGAAAAGGGTGAAAAAAGATGAAGAGAAAAAATGCAAACTTTGGGTTATGAGCTGTGGTTGCAGGTATACTAATGTGTTTATTGTTTTATTGCTTTTCCCCAGTGGCGACGCTACAGGGGGCAAAGGAAGGGCATTTCCCCAAAATATATTTTTGTGCCCCCACCCCCTCAACAAAAATTCTATTTAGTTAAAATTTGGAGAGAAAAAAATCGACAATTTTAGCATATTAAAGCTTTTTTTTTGCGCTTCGCGCAGATTTTCCTACTAAATTATACAAAATGTCACCATTTTAGCGTAAAATGCCACAAAAAAATGCGCGCGCTTCATGCAAAATCCAATATTGTAATCTGATTTTTATAAAACCTGTAAGTATAGGTGGGGAAATGTTAAGCTCAAAACCTTGCTCCTGGGGAAGAAACAACTTTGTGCAACCCTGCTATACATAATACTTTACCCTAAGATAATGCCCAATTCTCAATCATGCATTTACGATTAATAAATAGGAATTATTCATCCAAAGTACAGAAGTTCTTTTTCTACTGATATTTGCGGAGTGTGAATGCCATGAAATGAAATAAAATAATAGATAACTTGAGAAATGTTGTTTTATGTATTATTTTACTTGTAATGTTTTACCTAAATTCAGTATATGCAAAAGTTCACCTTATTAAAAATGTTATTGCTATTTAAAGGTATGGTGCAGCCTGCAATCATGGAAAAAAATAGTTGGCACACTTGACGCAACTTATTACAACCATCCCTGTGCTCGCAACTGAGATCAGACTTAGGACATAGCACTGTTTATAATAGAAAGAAGAGGTCTCCCCTCTTTATATCCTTCCCCACCCCCATCAATCAATGTTGGGGAACTGCCAAGGCTTCTGATAACATGACTCAGATCAACATTGCCTCGGGGAGAGGGGGCGTATTTTTCCTTAATTTAGTATGCCAACCTTTTTTCCCCATGATTATGGTTATAAATCTGTTTATTTGGAAAAGCAGATAAGATGCAGACATTTTGAAGAGTGCAAAGATGCAATTGATTGCAAATGTCCAGTGTAGCTCATCTATAGGTGCATCTTTGAATAGCTTCATCAGGGATGGATGGTTTGTAAATGTAATATTCTGAATTTCTTTGTATACAAATTCAAAGTGATGTTACCATGTTTTATGATGTTTTACTCCAATACTGGGATCTTCATCAGACTGGCAGTTCTTGTCTACTTGTACTGGTAAGTTGTAGATACAACATGGGTTTTCAACTGGTAGCCTGCGTGTAAATATGATCTCCACAGCAATGTTTATTGCCCCTTGGAACAATTTAAAAAAACAAAGAAAAATATAAGAATAAGAGACTGAGTTGGGTCATTATGCCCGTAAAATGTTATTTTGAATTGAAAATATCCACGTTTACAGTTCACAGTAGTACTGCTAAACCTGAATTGATTGAAACACTTTAGTGCGCAGTATGTGCAGAGCATTGTGTGGTCACCCTGATCTACTTAATCTGAGCTCATGCTAGTTTTAGCAATTATCCCCAATATTGAATCTAAAAACATAAACACAATCGCCATATTGCCTAGAACGGTCATGATAATAACTAGACCAGCATGATTAAAACAACCTCTCCAACCTAAAGAAAAAGTCCACATTCAGTGGTTAGTTTAAAACATGATAACATGTACTTTAAAAGTGGAAATGTTTGGGCTACATTTATTTTTGCGCTTAAATCAGCAATATAGGTAGGTCTATGTATGGAAGCTCAAAATTACAAAAATAAAAACAAGCAAAATTGTTCAAAATGTGCGAAACGCGAACATTTCCACTTTTTACAGTATACAGCACAATGGTAAAATACACAGTTAATAGTGTGTTTCTCGTCCGGACTTTTTTAATAATCAGTGAGGGCGGCCGTTAATATTTGTTATTTTTGGATTTATTTGTTATTTTTCAGAAGCCAAATTACAGCTTTTTGCAAGAATTGTTTCGATATTTGTATCACTATCTATGCCAACGAGTGTTTCTTGCGTCTTTTCCATTGAAATATAGTTGAAAATGACACACTCGCACACAACAAAGACAGGTATGATTTTTTTTTGATTTTTTTTAACTCTTTTTGGAATTTTAAAGGAATTTTTGAAATAACAAATAACCAAAATATTGGAGCGACGTCAAAAATAAAAAACACATAATTTTTGTTACTTGGACTAATGCCAGAACTTGACTACAAAATTACAAATGAATGTAAACATAATAGCTATATAATAGCGCGGATATGCATTGCGTGAGCTAATAACTGTCTGGAAGCTGACGGGTGAGTGAGATAAATCACACAGCGACTAATTAGACAATATGCGTGGTGGTGCGTGCACTTTTATGTTATTACTATAGACCAAAATGCGACATGACGTGTAAAGAAGTTGTTGTTGACATATATTGTTATTATCCATTTCTGTAGATGGGTGGTACACTTTAGTTGCTTATTATACACGATGAACACGTACGATCAGGCTCCCCATGTCGAGAGTTGTTGACGGTTATATTATCCAAGTCAATTATGAAAAGAGTTGATTTGTTTTTAATTGAACAATTTCTGTATACAGATGAGTAAAAATGATCGTGTAATATGTGATGATGAACATGAGATGCGGTATGATCAATTAGAATCAAAAGCTGTTGTTTATATGTCAATTTGGATCAATTGAAACTGATTTCTTTTGAATTGAGCTCGTTTCTGTTGTGAATGTCTATCGGTGCTATTCCGGTGGGAGGGGGCACTCAACTTTGGAGGTTGCCCAGTATAATAGAAACACTCTCTATGCGATGCGGATGACGTCACCTCACAATTTGAGCTGACACACATTGTAGCTAGGCTTGTATTCCCAGTATAATCCTTTTCTTGGAAATCTGGAAATCATAGACATGAGACTAAACAAATGCCCCTTTTCATAAGGCTAAAAAAAAAAGAGTTGTGTTGCCCTCACAAAAGCCTAAAACGGGAAGGTCGGCCGGCCGGATTTAAAAATAAAATAAAATAATTTTATTTTAAATTTTACCAAATCAACGATTTTATACCTTTTATTTCAGTCAACATGTGTGAAGATACCAAGGAAAACGCTTACTGGATGTATTTTCAACCCAATGGTGAATATTTTGGTTTCTTGCGCATCTCTGTGCTATTTTCACAGATTGGAAGATCTTGAGAAGAAAAAAATCTTGAAAAAATAATCTTGAAAATTTCACTGATTGAACCAAGTTAGATCAATTAATTGGCACCTTTTCAGCATCACATGCAGTGCAGGGTGGCAATGTGGTACAGGTGTTATAGTATTCACATGCCCACAAACAAACTTGTGCTATATGAATTGTGGTTGAAAGATTAACCCTGGTAACCAGGCCCCCCCCCCCCCTGAATCTGAAGAAAAAATATCATTTTTTTGTGTACAAATGTACCTTTATTGTGTACTAATGTACTTTTTTGGGTGAAAAGGCCCCCACACCCCCCCCCCCCCCCACACTTTTGGAAAATGCCCCTTCCCCATTGTGTAAAGCATTTTTTTGGGCCGGTTTGGACTATAATTAATGGGATATCACCTACATACACTGACTATAAAATATGAATATCATCTAGGTAAATTTTGAGAGATCTTTCAAATTTGTGTTTTTTACTGGAAACATTGGTGATTACGGTGACATTTCCAAGCTTGTCAGAGATGTAGTCTCTTCATGGCCGTCTTTTGGAAAACCAAGCAGGCTACCCTACCTATTTTCTGCACTTTTTGGTGAGAAAGAGTGATCACCTTTAAGAAAAAATCACTCTACAAGGTCCAATTTCAAAATTTAGTGGTCTAAAACAATTTTATATCAGTATTTGTGTACATATCCCTAAATTAGTAGTGTGCACAGTTTGACACCTACAATCAAGGAAAATAATAGTTGGCACACTTGATACAATTTAATACAGCTATCACTGTGCTCACAATAGAGAACCGACTTGGTATATTGCACTCTTTAACAGCACGCAGAGGTCTCCCCATTCCCTCATCCTTCCCCACCCCCATCAATCAATGTTGAGAGAGCTGCCAAAGCTTCTGATGACATGTGGCTCGGATCAACATTGCCTCGGGGGAGAGGGGCACCTTTTTTCCCCTTAATTGGGACAAAGTGTGCCAACCTTTTTTTCCTTGATTGTCTGAGCGAAATGCTAAATTTACCATCTGAAATCAGTCTTTTGGCTATATCTTTCAAACGAAATGTCGGATTGTGATCAGATTTCGCCCAATTATTCACAGGAATATTGTTAATATTTGCTGAAATTGACACATATGCATCAAGTCATTTAGGGATTGGTCACTCAATACTAACGTAGCATATACGTAAAAACATGTTATTTCAGAGTTGACAAAATGTATACAAAATTGAGCCTAATAAAGTGCCTAAATATATGTGTCTGATTCAGTCTTTTTGTACTTATAAAGGTATCACAAAAGTTTTGCATGTTTTGTTTTGACAATAAACCAACGTTGTCAAGCCATGCGTACACCGTAATAATACGTCTATATCTTTTTAAAAAACGAGTAAATCAGCAATGATTGTTGAATAACATGATTAATATACTTTCCACGCGGCAGGCAGCTGCAGACGACATTCCAAAATGTCACCAATTGTTTCAAAAATGTCAAGATTATTGAATTTCATCACCATATTTGGAATCACCTTGACAAATGCATTAAAATAAGTACAAACATTCCTAGTATTGGTTCAGTAACCCTTGTGATAGACTTTGAAAGTTGGGAAAGGTTTCTGAAAAATCTATTTTGTGTATACAAATAATAGCCGCGTGGAAAGTGTTAAATACAGCAAAACATTAACAAAATCAAGAACGTTATTATCATTCAACAAATATATAGATGACATAATGATAGTGGCGATCAAAAACAATAATGGATATTATGATCGTTAGACATATTAAGAAAATGAAATTAATGAAGATCGTTTATCAAACAGAAGTTTGGACATGGAATCGAACCCAGGACAAATGCGTGCAAGTCTCACGGCAGAACCATTACACCAAACGGTTTGTATGCATGCTGTAACTGACTTTTACTTGATCAATGCACGTGTATTGTCATTGCGCAATGTGATTCATTGCCAACGGTTCACCATGAAAAATTATCAAATGTGTCATTATTACGACATGTCGATCTGTTTTTTCCATGGATAGTTGATTAGTGGACCAAAACCCGTCTTATAGACCGTTTTAAAGAAAATAGGAATCACTGCTTACCTACTTCCGAACGGTTCACCACAGATGAAATAAATTAGATCTATAGTGTCATATATTTATTATTTTAACACGGTGAACCGTTGAAACATACCTATGATGCGACTCATTTCTTCCCATAAATAGCCTTTAAGTTTAAAATAAGTTCAATGTACACTAATCCATTGAAAAAACAATTCTGCATTTCATAATAATGACAAAATCAGATAATTTGTGACGGTGATCCGTTGAGAATGAAGCACCATTCATTCCTATACATGACTTTTATAAGTAGTATATAATTGACACGCAATAACAGATCAACCCCGTCTAGTGTAGCGGTTAGCTATTTGGCTTTGAGTTCTGTGGCCCGGATTCGAATCTCGGGAAGGTATTTTATTTTGTTTAATTTGCTTTTAATGGTTGATTGATTGATTTTTTTAATTTAATTGATTGATAATTTAGACCCACATTTTACGCTGTTTCTTCAATCATGGTCACGGTATCTTACATAATTATAAGCCTACATTATTATGGTACCAAAAGGATGCACACGATGTTCACAGTTTTCCAAGAATGTATGTAAATGAATTAATTCTTTTTCATATGTGACTAACAGGGATTAGTTTGTTAATTTGTTATACTGATGTTTTTATAAATGCATTGAATTTAGGACGTACTTATATCTTAATAATAATGTTAACCGAATAAAAAACTTTAAAAATAAAAACATGACTTTTCTAATCCTTATACACACGTAGTAAAATGCGTGTGAACAGTCATTTCAAAATGATTTTTCGTTCTTCTATCTTATATAGATAGGGCTTCTTCTTCATGTTGCATTCTTTTGTATATGTGACTTTATTTATTTCCCATAATGGCATTTTGTAATGCCACGAAAACATAACATGTCATTGTCTCCTTAATTGCTATCTTCTGAAGAAAGTAATATTTACACGACCCATACTAATTGCCTATTATTATAGACCTATAGCCCCACACAGTTATCATACATAGGGCTTAGTATTTAATGAGCAGTCCTTAATACACTGTTGTGTGAACTTATATGCCGTTTGTCAAATGTTGATTATAAATAAATTATTGAATACACCAAATATAATTGTGCTTCAACATTTTGTTTTAAATCCATTAGGATAAATTGTAAACAAATAACATGTTTTTACGTATATGCAACCATAGTACTGAGTGACCAATCCTTAAATGACTTGACTCATACTTGACAATTTCAGGAAATATTAACACTACTCCTGTGAATAATTTGGCGAAATCTGATCACAATCCAACATTCCGTTTGGAAGTTATAGGCAAAAGAGTGATATCAGATGGTGAATTTAGAATTTCGCTCAGACAATCAAGGAAAATAATAGTTGGCACACTTGATACAATTTAATACAGCTATCACTGTGCTCACAATAGAGAACCGACTTGGTATATAGCACTCTTTAACAGCACGCAGAGGTCTCCCCATTCCCTCATCCTTCCCCACCCCCATCAATCAATGTTGAGAGAGCTGCCAAAGCTTCTGATGACATGTGGCTCGGATCAACATTGCCTCGGGGGAGAGGGGCACCTTTTTTTCCCTTAATTGGGACAAAGTGTGCCAACCTTTTTTTCCTTGATTGTAGGCTAATTAGCCTAGGTGTCTAACAGTAACAAAAAATGCTGTGATAAAAAAAAAATGTGAATGCATTATTGCCTTTGGCTGGTCTACTGTATCCAGTTTATGACTATTTTGGTAAAGTTACTGCATTTTGAAACCAAGCAGAATATTGAGTATTGTACTCAATGACGCATGATATTATGAATAAGTGGATACATGTTGGAGACGCAGACGCCAATTCATACGACAAATCAAATTTGCTCAGATATTATTTTCATACATTAAATGAAAGATCATGACAAAACAATGTCATTATTTTGTGTGCACGGTTATTCACTAGCCAAATTCAAAAGAGGTTATTAGAGAAATATCACAAATCTTGTTCGGTTTTTAAAATGCACACTTTTCTCTAAATGGGCATAAAACATGTTTTCCTCGACCAATTTTAATCAACTAAAATTCTTTTGAAAGCTAATGTCAGAATAAATAATCTGAGATATTTCGGCACAGATTTTTAGAAATAAAATTCTAAAGTTGAGTACAGTTATTTTACTCGCCCTGTAACTCGCCCTGTATACCCATAGATAACCACTATAAATGAGTAGGAAGATGGCTGTGTAATATGAACATATACCTTTCTATAGATTACTTACTGGTAGAGTTAAGAAAATAGGAAGCTCTGCAAAGTGGCGGAAGATCCGTCCCTGTCAATACAACTGCCTCCTCTATGGCTATAAAAGCTGGACATATTAAATCCTGGTTTGCCAAGCTATTATTATTAAATGTTGATGTTCTTTTAGTTAGTTTGTAGTGTTATTTTAGTAGCTGGAAGTCCACTGAGTGTTTCTATACTCAACATTTAGTAGCTGAATTATGTTTCTCTCAGAACCACTTAGACCCAGAATAAATTACTTGTTCTGTCATATAGCCATATTGAAGAAAATAATGATTCAACGAGTAAATCACCATAAACCTTGCGCCAATCTTTTACTAGAAAAACACAAAGCTGAACTGAAAAATAAAATTGTACGGAGGAAAATAGGGGGAACGTGGATGGAAGTGACCCCTAATAAAGTATTAGAAGACAGCAAGAAACATGATTTTTGTTTAAATTGGCCAAAATGAGGTAAATTTTAAAATGTTAACTAAAGATACACCGAATTTAATTCAGACATGACAAAAACATACACAGCTCAGCATAGCAGACTCAACATGCTTGTGTTACATTCACATAACAACACATTTACTTGTAAAAGTTTCAATACTGTACCAGATGTAATGATACATAACATTATCTGCGCTATATTATATCCATCTTGTCTAAGTCAATCAGACAAATTCAACTTGTATGTGATTGGATGATATTATTGCGCCCATGTTGTCTGGTATCGCTATCAATTAGTGTGTAATGTGATCAATGTCTATGTAACATTGATATATTGACTATAGGATGTAATGTCAGAAGTGGTTTCAAAAGATATAGTCCCTGGTGCAAGTAGACTTGAATCCTTATCTGATAATGAGGGTGATGCCCTCTACAGCTAGACTCATTTGTCTGCTATCCTCCCTGGGGGGGGGGGGGGGGGGGGGGGGGGGGGCACTCGTGTTTAAAAGGTGTAGTTGTAGGTCCAATTAGACTTGAATCCTCATCTGATAATGTGGGTGACGCCCTCTACTACTAGTCTGCTATCTCACCTGGAGCGAGCGAGGGGGTGGGGGGCACTCATGTATAAAAGATATAGAAGCAGGTTTTTTCTCTTATAAGATCTATTGAATTCCACTATTGAAAACAGTCCACACACTAGTCCGAGCTGATTCCGACTATCACAAAATGTTGTTGTTGTTGCTAAATTTGTGAAATAATGACATTGTTTTGTCATTATTTCGCATTTAATGTTTGAAAAAATAACTGATAATGTTTGATTTTGATTTTATTAGTTAGCTATTGTGTACCATACATTAATCCACTTGTTCATTAATATTAAGTGTAAATAAAGCTTACCACCAGCAGATTTGGGACATTTTCGGAAGAAGGGGGTCAGCAAATTTGCTTCATATTAAGTCTATGAATACCTTTAGACAAACCATCATTCATGGTGGGCATAAAAAAATCTCAGTGTTTCTAGATTATATTATACATGCAGTTCAATTTTCACAAATTTGACACCTGGGAAATGAACTTTTCTAATTATGAGCAAAGACAAATGGCACTCCCATCATGTGCATGTAAATACTTCCACATCCATTTTTTATTGGCATATAGCAAACATATTTCTTGTTATATTTTATCAAATAATAGACCTGCAGTGTTTCTAGTTTTTAACAATGAGAGTTTTTATTTCCTCAATTGTCCATGTTTTTATGTCAAAAAGTGATGTTTCAAATGTCTCCTGTTCTCAGTTGGTCAGTGGTTCAGGTGTTAGTTTGTATGTTGGTTATAAAGAGGAGCCATGGCCCCTCAAAGGTATGAAATAAAGTCATTGTGTTTTAACTTTTATGTTATAGAAACACTGGGTCAAAACATAGACAAATTTCAAAGTATCAAATTCCAATTTTCACAGTATCTTCCGCATTTTTGTAAAAAATCCTTTTAAGTTTTCATGAAATGATGATTAAATTCATTCAAAACTATTCAATAGTAACCCTAAATTATTTTCAACAAGTTTATTTATCAGTGTTTCTAGTCTAATGGTACTTTTCAATGAAAGATAATTACGGGTATGACATTCAAAATGGCCTAAACTGGAAAAGATATGTGGGTTGTGTTAAAATCCATTTAGGTTCAGGTATTAGTGTGTATGTTGGTCATAAAGAGGAGCCATGGCCCCTTACAGGTGTGAAATAAAATCATTGTGCTTTAGTTATAATGGTATAGAAACACTGGGTCCATAACATAGACAAATTTCGGAGTATCAAATTCCAATTTTCACAGTATCGTCCGTATTTTTGTCAAAAACCCTTTTAAGTTTTCATGAATGATGATTGAATTCATTCAAAACTATCCAATGGTAACCCTAAATTATTTTCAACAAGTTTATTTATCGGTGTTTCTAGTATTATGATATTTTTCAATGACAAATAATAACGGGTATGACATTCAAAATGGCCTAAACTGGAAAAGATATGTGGGTTCTGTTAAAATACATTTAATTACAAAGTGGTTCAGGTGTTAGTTTATATGTTGGTTATAAAGAGGAGCCATGGCCATTCACAGGTGTGAAATAAAATCATTGTCTTTTAATTATTATGTTATAGTAACACTGGGTCATAACATAGACAAACTTTAAAGTATCAAATTCTAATTTTTACAGTATTTTCCGCATTATTTTCATGAGTGATGATTGAATTCATTCAAAACTATCCAATGGTAACACTAAATTATTTTCAACAAGTTTATTTATCAGTGTTTCTAGTCTAATGGTACTTTTCAATGAAAAATAATTACGGGTATGACATTCAAAATGGCCTAAACTGGAAAAGATATGTGGGTTGTGTTAAAATCCATTTAGGTTCAGGTATTAGTGTGTATGTTGGTCATAAAGAGGAGCCATGGCCCCTTACAGGTGTGAAATAAAATCATTGTGCTTTAGTTATAATGGTATAGAAACACTGGGTCCATAACATAGACAAATTTCGGAGTATCAAATTCCAATTTTCACAGTATCGTCCGTATTTTTGTCAAAAACCCTTTTAAGTTTTCATGAATGATGATTGAATTCATTCAAAACTATCCAATGGTAACCCTAAATTATTTTCAACAAGTTTATTTATCAGTGTTTC
The DNA here is from genome assembly GCA_035610835.1 of Ophiura sarsii. NCBI lineage: Eukaryota > Metazoa > Echinodermata > Ophiuroidea > Amphilepidida > Ophiuridae > Ophiura > Ophiura sarsii. The sequence continues at coordinate 18,128,993 of CM069458.1, forward strand.
TAGTATTATGGTATTTTTCAATGAAAAATAATAACGGGTATGACATTCAAAATGGCCTAAACTGGAAAAGATATGTGGGTTCTGTTAAAATACATTTAATTACAAAGTGGTTCAGGTGTTAGTTTATATGTTGGTTATAAAGAGGAGCCATGGCCGTTCACAGGTGTGAAATACAATTATTGTCTTTTAATTATTATGTTATAGAAACACTGGGTCATAACATAGACAAACTTTAAAGTATCAAATTCTAATTTTTACAGTATTTTCCGCATTATTTTCATGAGTGATGATTGAATTCATTCAAAACTATCCAATGGTAACACTAAATTATTTTCAACAAGTTTATTTATCAGTGTTTCTAGTCTAATGGTACATTTCAATGAAAAATAATTACGGGTATGACATTCAAAATGGCCTAAACTTGAAAAGATATGTGGGTTGTGTTAAAATCCATTTAAATAAAAAGTGGTTCAGGTGTTAGTTTGTATGTTGGTTATAAAGAGGAGCCATGGCCGTTCACAGGTGTGAAATACAATTATTGTGTTTCAATTATATGTTATAGAAACACTGGGTCATAACATAGACTAATTTCAGAGTATCAAATTCCAATTTTCACAGTATCTTCTGCATTTTGGTCAAAAACCCTTTTTAAGTTTTCATGAATGATGATTCAATTCATTCAAAACTATCCAATGGTAACATTAAATTGTTTTCAACAAGTTTTTATCAGTGTTTCTAGTCTAATGGTACTTTCAATGAAAAAATATTTTGTCTATGACATTCAAAATGGCCTAAACTAGAAAAGATATGTGGGTTGTGTTAAAATCCATTTAAATAAAAAGTCAAATTTGCAAACAAAAATATAAGTCAATGTGTTTTGATTATTACAATTACAGTGTTTCTAGATTGAAGGGGTACTTGCCATACTAAATAAACTAATTCAGACCATACTGCATCTAATATTTTGACACTGTTTTAAGGTCAGTGTCAAAAAATATGATAGGAAGGAATGGTGAGTTTTTAGTTAATTGCATATCTGCGAGGCATGAAATCCGAACAGCTGTTTACGAAGATATTGACTATAGTACCAGCACCATTGATGTTTAAAGACATAGAATCTATGCTTGTTGACAAAGAAAAACAGCGTCGGAAGCTTAAACAACTTAAAGACATTTGTGAGCAGTTTAACATAGATGTTATTGGTTCAAAGATAAGGAAGGATTTCTTTATAAATCCACTTCTAGACCTCATTTTGGCATGCAAATGTACATAGGAAGGAAACCAAAACAGTTGTTTTTTTGCTCCTGGTAAAGTCATTTAATTTTTATAAGTGACGAGAGACATCTACATTCTATTTGAGCAAAAGAGAGTGTAAAAAGAACTTGTGTATGGTAAACATAATGTATCCACTAATACATTGGTAAAGGCAAGTGACATAGCATAATGTAATTTCAGAAAAATTGGAAAGGTATATACCTCGGATGAGCTTCACATATTAGTGAAGTATTGAATATTTCGATACCAATGTTTAAGGTATGTGTAGTGTGAAATCCGTTGACACAACCATCTATAAAACAATGATGAATCAATATGAAGTACCTATCCCATGAAGAGATCACCTTTGCTATGAGTTGGGTTTTAGAATATATTGTAAAATGATCGATTAAGATTGGGTTTGGTATGTTTTGATGAACAACAGCATGTGTTGTAAAATCATCTTTTTGTATAATTCTGAAATTACCTAGAAACACTGTAAAGGAGCGTGACATTATAATAATGCTTTAACTATGTATAAAATGATAACTTCAGAAAGTTTTATTGAAGTTCGTGAAAAGTTCTATTCCATGGAGAGCTTTTAAGGCGTGTAGACAGGGGAACTAGTTCTTATAAGCATTAAAATACTTTCTTTCCTTTTTTTTAACATTTTTTCTCCAAACAAATAGAACCACCCATACCTTATTTAAAGTATTAAGAAGATAACTTTATTGACACCCTTTTTCAAAATAATAGTTTGAAATCTGCAAGTAGTTAGGAATGGCAAAACAATTAATTCAAAAACGTTCATATGCAAATTGGAGAAAATGGGGAATTTATAAGATTCTTTATGATTTTTTTCTCTTAAAGTAGAAACACTGTAATTTGTTTAGCACACCAGGAGAAGAAACAGTTTATAATAGAAATGTCACAGACCCAATATTGGTGAATTTTGATGGCCCCGAATTCTATCGAGCATAATATGGGCCTTATGTAGAAATGCCAAAATAGGAGCATATGCCCCAAACAAAATTAACATTGTTGGAGTGTTTTTATTTTACAGAAGCTAGAACTCAATGGTTTTATTTTTGCTTACATAGGGCCAAGGGGTGTTAGTTGTGATTACAATGCAAATTTATTTTGAAACCGCTGACCAACTGAAAAACTGAACATCAAAAAAATCATCTTTTTGGTGAAAAATACCTCGTAAATTGGAAAAACTATCATAATTTTCTCTAAGAATAGAAACACTGATGCTTAGTTTATACTGTATTTATAAAGAGGACTCTATCAATAACTTATCATTGGAAAATCACTTTGAAAACTTTAACTTGTAAGCAATGGCAATGCCATTTATCAAATAACATGTATTTTGAAGTAAGAAAAAAAGGTGAAATTACGCAATTTTTGTGATAAGTTTTTTTCTAAAATTAGAAACACTGATTTTTTTAGCGCACTGGAAGAATGAGACTATCATAGGGATGCCACATACCCAATATGAGTGCATTTTGCCGACCCCCTTCTTCCGCCAACCTTCTGGTCCTTATCTTTATTGACACTTAAGCATTATTGAGAAAAATATTCAATATTGTGTTCAGTTTCAAATTGCAGTAACTTTACCAAAATAGTTTATATTTGGTAAACGGTACCATGAAATGCGATGATTCTTTTTGCTGATGATAGTTAATAAATGCGTCTATTGCCACATACATAAGTTGCCTTCGTATTCTGATAATAAATAATAAATATTTTTATTATAATAAATATTTTTGTTAATTATTTTACTTTGAGAACACTTTTTTTACTCACCCTGTACATAACATTGTCTGCTATCTTACCGGGGTTTGGGAGGGGGGGGGGTGACACTCATGTATAAAAGATGTAGTTGCAGGTATAAGTAGACTTCAATCCTCATCTGATGATGAGGGTGATGCCCGCTAGACACATTTTATCTTGTTATCTTACCACCGGGGGGGGGGGGGGGGTCAGTGAACATACCAAGCGGGTACGCATCCGCGTCAAAAAAAACTTCGAAAAGGGGCCAGATTTCACCATACAACGTCGTCGACGTCTTTCCGAAAAAGGGGTACTTTTTAGTGGGCATCGCCCTTTAGGGTATCCATTACAGCATCGAGGTATCGCCGTTTAGGGGTACTATTGTTGTATGTACTACACCAAGCGTGTGTCCGTGCACACAGACCACCAAAACAAACAAACGAACAAACAAACCTTTCCTCATAATGTAACGGACCTCTTTTAAGCCAAGTCGTATAGAGGGCAGTGTGTTATAGGTTTGACAGTGTGCAGACGACGATGGCCACACAACCTAAATTTTGAAATCGTATTGGAATAACATGTAATCGCGAATGTTAATCTTTATTCTTATCATTTTGTAAAATTCATCATAGGTTAGAAGAATTTGTTTCCAATCCAATACCGTTGGAGTTGGAGCTAACTCCATTGTAAATGCTATAATATTTTAAATTAATTTCATCGTCAGCCGGGCGATGACTGTTAAAAATATTTCAAAATGGTGCACTCCGGTAGCCATTATTAGGCCGTCCGAGGCGCGTGGCCATCATCGTCTGACAGTGTGGGCGACCAGCTGCGATAAGTCAAATACGAATCGCGGCTCGCTAATCGTTGTTGATGTTTTTCCGATGCTGATAAACGATTGACTGAGTATGATTATAACGATCACAATAACAATAAATAAGGCATAATGAAGATAAAAAATCACGACCGATGAACCATGATTACTGCTGTACACAATTGGTATTTATTAACTTAAGTCGTAATCCATAGGAACACCACGGAAAGTGTGTAACAATAATGTACAGTATGGCATGGGGTACAGTTACAGTAGCCTAGGCTGAGTAGTCCCCCAGGACTCGCCCGTAGTACAGTAATGTGAAAAAGAATAGAATGTTAGTATGCATGCAAAATTGATATACTTGCCAATTTTATGCATTGTCAACTTTTGGTTTAACACGGGGAAGTATAGGGAGAGCTGAACTTGTTTTAAACCCAGAGTGCATTTCTTTGTTGAAAGGTGTATCATGATATATTTGGTATTAAATGATAACGAAAATTCTGTTGATACCAATACAATGAGAGTCGTTAAAAGTCCAAATGCGTACTATCAGGAATTACAACTGCACCTTGCTTCAAGTAAGTTTCTAATTATACATGTATACAAAATAACATGGTAACCATCCCAAATCAATTAGTCTTGATTTAATTAATCAATTAATTTAATTTAATAGTGACAATCAATAAGAATATAATATAATTGTTGCATTACATTATAGTTATTTTAGAAATAACATTTAATCTGATAACAGGTGTGGAATATAACTTAAATACATTTTAACACACAGGAACCTCTTAAATGCACCTTCAAAACTGAACTAATTAGCACTTAATTAATTAATTAGATTTTTGGTGACAAATGATATATTATCAGATATGTGTTGTATTGATTGTAATACCTGTGCAGTTTGAGATGCCTATGAGTTATAGTTTTCAATATATAAGACTATAAAGAAGACACTGTTTTGACTGTTTCAAGTTTCTAGAAACTCAGTTTTTAAATTTCAAATCGATGCTGACCGAAAACTGGCGACTTTACCCTATATCAAAATAACTAGCTTTAGTAGACACAAAATCATACCCCATTTATAGATCATTGTAGATAGTACATTTGGCAAAAAATAGACCCATCTTAATAATACTATACCATGACAAAAAACTGACCCATTGTCATAAAGAGGATGGAAATGTGACCCATGTCAGTGGCATGTACATACAGTTAAGCCCACAATTATTCATACCCCTTGGAAAATATGAGTTTTTTGCGTTTTTCTCATATCTATACCAGCTGGAGTGGTGAAACTTTCGCTTTACACTAAAGACAATTAGTTTGCAAGTACAAATCAATATATTTGGGCTCAACATTTTTTGCATAGCAATAGAATTGAACAAGAATTTTGTTTTTATGCCTGTCCAAAATTATTCATACCCCATACCAAGTCTAAGGATTGAGGCCACTTTTTGTGATAATACACATGTTTTTGACATTCCAAACATTCTTTATATTGTGTGATAGGCTTTTATATTGTTATGTAATTATTCCATGATGTGTGCATACAATGTGGATGCATTACAAATGTGTCCTATTGAATGTACAGTGAGGGATATTATAGGACAACACTCTAGCTCTTTGACAGCATGGCGAAGAAGATCAAATAATTTTTTTGTGCATATTGTGAATGCTTACAAAGAGGGGAAAGGCTACAGAGCTATTTCGAAGCAATTCCAAGTGCAATAATCCACCACAAAGCATAATTAGGAAGAACAAGACGTTCAACTCACTTAAAAACATTGAAGGATGCAGTCGGAAGCCAGCGGTGTCCTCTTGTTTGGCAAGAAAATATTGCGAAAGGCCAACAACAATCCACAGATCACCATCAATGCTCTCCTGAACAACCCTGGCAATTATTGGACCAAGATATCATGGCAGACACTCCAGCATATATGGCACATGAGAGGTCTCCATGGAGGCCGACCAAGAAAGACTCTACTCCAGAGAAACTTGTCTTGCATAAAAGCAACCCCAACACTGAAGACCAAAAACTTGGATCTTTGTCCAGAAGTGCTCTTGCAAATGCTAAATGCTCATTGTCTCTTTTCAGGAGTAGAGTCTTTCTTGGTTGGAGTCCATGGAGAACTCTTGTGTACTATGTCTGCTGGAGTGTCTGCCTTAATATCTTGGTCCAAGACTCACCAAGGTTATTCAGGAGAGCATCGACGGTGATATGTGGATTGTTGTTGGCCTTTCACCATACTTTTCTTGTCAAACAAGGGGACACTGTTGGCTTCCGACCGTGTTCTTCAGGGTTTTTAACTGATTTTAACTGTCTTGTTCTTCCTAATTATGCTTTTTATGGTGGAATTTGGCACTTGAAATTGCTTCGAAATAGCTTTGTAGCCCCTCCCCTCTTTGTGAGCATTCACAATGCACAAAAAAGGTCCTCACTGAGTTATTTGATCCCCTTCGCCATGCTGCCAAAGAGCTAGAGTGTTGTCCTATAATATCCCTCACTGTACATTCAATAGGACACATTTGCAATGCATCCACATTGTATGGAATAATTGCATTTAACAATATAAAAGCCTATCACACAATATAAAGAATGTTTGGAATGTCAAAAACATGTGTATTATCACAAAAAGTGGCCTCAATCCTGAGACTTGGTATGGGGTATGAATAATTTTGGACAGGCACAAAAACACAATTCTTGTTCAATTCTATTGTTATGCAAAAAATGTTGAGCCCAAATATATTGATTTGTACTTGCAAACTAATTGTCTTTAGTGTAAAGCAAAAGTTCCACCACTCCAGCTGGTATAGATATGAGAAAAATGCAAAAAACACATATTTTTCAAGGGGTATGAATAATTGTGGGCTTAACTGTACATACCCTTTCCTACAGAGTACTTCTCCCGGTGGTCTTAACACATTTAAAATATCAAGGAATGGCTATTTTCAATGTGTTATGGTGCTTTACACAAAATGTCAATGTCCCTCGTTTGTGAAGCATTTACCCTCCCCATTGATATGTAACATTGCACGCTTATATACTATACAGGGTGAGTCAAAATAGTCAGGTCCCGATTTCACCGATTTTTTAAACCAGTTAAAATTCGGAAATTAATATATTTAATGACTTGCCTAGCAAGGTGGCATTACTAGCTATAACCTAAATTTTATTTCATTTAAATTGGTTATTCAAAACGGGAGATATGATCATTTTTCTAAATTCTGTGAAATAAAATCTGTTCCAACTTATCTAAGGGATCCCTATTGATGTTAACGTTTAACGCGCGCCTTTTAAATAAGTCAATCAAAGGCGTGTTGGTATTCACAGCAATTACAATAGGAAAAGAGATTCTATTGTCTTTGCGGTTATGTTTTCAATAGTTTTTGTGCAATCAGAGATAGCCTATAACAAACATTATTGAGTTTTAACAAAATGTTGACCAAAGTATTTTGAAACTTGTTATTTTAATCGAACTGATATGAGAGAAGTCTGACAGAAAACAAATCTTATATCTTTAAACAGTTTGTGCTTTGGCAACTTACCAGGCAAAGTGCATAGTCCATTTTTTATGAATATATTTGTGCAATACTGAGTTATATTATAATATATTTGAATACTTTGCATGCAATATCGTTTATTTTATCAGAGATTAAAAAAACCATGATATTTTGGTATTAATTGCAACAGTTATACAGTGCGTTGTGTTGTATGAATAACTAATATTACATCCACCACCAAACATGGAACACTTTGGATTACGCGTCTTTTCGTAAATATGTTGTAAATCTGGCGTGGAATATGATATTGTCGTGAAAACATCACCAGGTATGAAAAAGTATGGCTACTCTCATAAAAAATGAAAGAAATGACCAATTTTGTACAAAAAGTAATTTTCGTGATATTTTGAAAACGGGACCTGACTATTTTGACTCACCCTGTACAATGTAGATGAAGTTCATTTTGTGCATCTTCCTCTTCTTCGTTTTCACTTTCTTGCTCCACTTCTTCCACGTCAACTTGTCTTTCATCCTTACATGGGTCAATCTATGATTCATCCACAAGTTCATGTAGCATGAGTTCACCTTCCTTCTGTCCATTTGGTCTGCCAGTTGATCCTCATCTAATCTTGAAACATTGGCGTTAAAACAGAGTATATTATTCACTACCGACAGGGGCCATAAGAAGCGCCTATTTAGCCTTTTTCCTCTCATTTGGGGGTGGGGGCATGGATTCAAGTCATGATGTGGAAGGGGAAGGATGGCATGTGGCACGCTCATGTGTTATTTAACTAGTATATATTGCTGTGGTTACTATGGTATGGTTACTATGAGAAAATTCATATCTATGTGTTCACGATATTAATTAGGATCTATTGTTGTAGTTACAATAGTATGGCTTCAGCTGTCAGCTGTAGTAAGTTTAGGGAAAATTCATGATGTGTGCATGCTAGACATGTACCGTCCTTCGCCTTCTGCATCATATGAGACGCAAAAATGACTAATTGTGATTTTGTAAGTATCAGGGGGCTCCTCTCTCTGAGAATCCATGCCCCCCCCCCTCCCCCCATGAGAGGGAAAATAGGCTACTACCTCTACACCAGTCTATCCATTTGATCTCATATATGACCTGATTAAACACCCCATAGGCGATTTAGTTAGAATTTGGCGGCCATTTTGAAAAGCGCCATCATCGTTTCACTCAGCGACAAGATTATTGCAGACAACCTGATTTCATTTACTCTATGGGTAAGGTTTCCAAAAAAAGTTTTCTTACAAAATTCCTGAATGGGTGCATGATTTCGATGACGTGCCCATTGATCAATTCATTTGAATTCCATATTGATATACTTCCAGTATAGGGGGTCTGTGTGATACTTTTTGGGGGTATCCTGGAAAATGATAAAATTACTTATTATGGGCTACCAAGTTACATGGTGCAACCAAAAATAGCATCAAGTAACTGGTGCTCCTGGGTTAATGTAGTCTTTCAATTTCCAGCATACTATTTCTGAATGTTGCTATCTTCAGTAGATAGCAAATTTATATATCATTTGCATATTCGATGATCTTCTATCAACACAGGATCATCACTTCATCATCAGTGTTGATCAGAGCACTTATCAAACTGCTTTATACATTTCACGGACATAAATTATGCTAATGAGCTAATTCGCTCATTAAATGACGTCACTCACATCATCGATATTTTCGTAACGCCAAAATTGTAGGGTTGAAATTCTAGGTCGAGTAAAATGATGTGCTTATTTGTTGTCTGTGAGCTTTTGTGAATTTTTTCCCGTATTGGAGTATTTTTTTATTGAAAATAGACAGTTCAAATTAAACGTTGGTTCCAAGTTCAATTGACAGCACATGTATTTAAGTACACAGCAACTACAATATGCAGGCAACATTTGAGAAAAAACGATGCCCGGTTTTGCAAGGGAGTGTACGGGGAAGTGTACGGGTGAACATGACAAACCAAAACATCCTAGTAAATAACCGCCTCCGTGGCACAATTGGTTAGCGCGTTCGGCTGTTAACCGAAAGGTTGGTGGTTCGAGGCCAGCCGGGGGCGTTGTTTCTTTTTGCATTTAATGCAGATCGACAAATCACAGTAAAAATATAATATTGACAAAATCACAGACCACTTACACAAAAATCGCATCTGCGCATGCTCCTGTCGTGATCGAAATCCAACACACAAGCAATGGGCGAGTTTTATAAGTGCAGGGCTGGAACTCCAGATTTTTTTCAACTAGCCAGTCCAGCAGGTAACTCACAGAATGTACCTGCCCGACAAAAATTCTACCAACCAACATTTTTTTCATAATATTTTGCAGCAACCAATTAAGTTCAGAATGGATGGATGGATTGCACGGATCTGAGAGTATCCCAATATATATACACATGGAAAAGTATGGTACCACTTTTTTGTTGTTGAAAAGGGCAAATGTGGCCTCGAATTTTAGCACCATCTTGTGATATTAAGGATCAATTGCCAAAAATCTGAGATATGAACAAGCAAATTTCTTCTCGGCAGTTTGCTACCTCATTCAAAAAAATTGAATGGATACTTTTAAAGTTATGGCGATTTCAAAGATCGCGCATAACAACAGTGAAAATGTGTGTGCTGAATGAGTATCAAACTGCGGAGAAGAAATTTGCTCATTTAATGTTTATCTCAGATTTTTGGTACCGATTATCTATTTTGAATTAGCCAACCTCAAAGCACCTGGTCCGGGACTTTTGGTTCAATCAGTTCCAAATATTCAGTTTTTATCTATCCAAGCGTATAAGCGCGATTTTAGCATATACGCAATCGTCTCATTGCGCGCCATATTGCCCCATGCGAGGTTTTGCACGAGAAACTCTTCTGAATTCATCCGCTGCTGTAAACAAGTTTCGCCAATTTGGAACTGACTGAACTATAGCAGGTAAAGCCAAGGATTCAGACACAAAATAGTTGCTATGGATATAACGGCATCAAGTGAAGAGAAGGACACATCCATTTATACAGGTGCGCTTTCAGGGTAATCTGTGTTTTTACAGCTTTTTATTGTTTAAGCCTTGAGGTACTTGAGGTACTTTTCTGCCTTCTTTCTTGCCTGGAAATGAAGGTGTTTCAATCAAGGTGATGATACATGGGGGGTTAAAGTGTGAATGGAGTGATCTTTGAAGTCTTACGTTTGTAATCGATGAGTTTGAAGATATTGCTTGTGATTTGAAGGATGCGGTGCCCTGGGGGGGGGGGGGGGGGGGGGGGGCACTCAACTTTTTTTTTGGTAGGGGTGTGCCGACCAGGGTCTCAAAAAGAGGGGCTACAGAACTGAACTGAGTGGATTTTATGACGAAAAGTAGGGTCTTAGGAACTGATTTTTTCAAAAAAGTAGGTCTAGAGAACTGGCCAATAGTTCAATTTTGATTAGCAAGAACACAAATTTTCGATTTTGTCTGGTTTTAGAACGCCAAATTCTCGAAGAATTGGGGCTTTGGAACGCAACATTTCGAATTTTCAATAAAATTGGGGTCTTAAGAACTGATGCAGGCTCAAAAGGGGGTCATAAGAGCTAGCAGCAGAGGGTGTAAAAGGGGGTCTTCAGCGCGGCACATACCCTTTTCCAATGTCAGTGCCCCCCGGGCTGCGGTGTTCTCTTTGACAATGATATGATTGGCAATCCATAAACCTTTCATACCTGCTAACTGTTACAATTTTGTCATAAC
>CM069458.1:18140169-18195771 GCA_035610835.1 Ophiura sarsii
CATTGTTCCGATGGATCAATACGCCACACACACGCTACCTGTCATTCTCTCCCCCGTGATGAAATGTAAAATGTGAATTTTAAATTGTGACTTTACCTTACATTTTGGATTGTCGCTTCTTAAATATTCAACCGATCCTAGCGTGCAATATCTCATATTAAAGAAGATAAATTTCTGAACAACTTTATGATTTAATATTTCTAGGTAGGATATATATTTTTAGAGTTAAAAGTACATTTATTACCTGTATAGTTACTTTTTTTGATGACTGTAGTGTACAGTGTATAACTAAAGTCCTGTGTCCTAGACACCTGTTCAAATTTCACAGCCAGCAATAGAGATATGGATGATGTTGTCCTTGTATTTTGTTATCACAGTATAACTATAATCAGTTAAATTATTTCAAAAGGTTCCAAAAAAAGAAAAAAAGGTCCCATGCAACTGGTGCAATGGCACAGTTGCTTAGGCAAGGGTGCACTTAGTTATGGAATGCAATGCATAATTACATTGCGCCAGGTGCATTCAACATTCAAATGTATGGGAGCCCCGGTGTTCTCTCTTTGTATTCATGATCGATCCAGGATCTTGCAATACCCCCAAGGGTGCACTTAGTTATGGAATGCAATGCATAATTACATTGCGCCGGGTGCATTCAACATTAAAATGTATGGGAGCCCCGGTGTTCTCTCTTTGTATTCATGATCGATCCAGGATCTTGCAATACCCCAAGGGTGCACTTAGTTATGGAATGCAATGCATAATTACATTGCGCCGAGTGCATTCAACATTCAAATGTATGGGAGTCCCGGTGTTCTCTCTTTGTATTCATGATCGATCCAGGATCTTGCAATACCCCCAAGGGTGCACTTAGTTATGGAATGCAATGCATAATGACATTGCGCCGGGTGCATTCAACATTCAAATGTATGGGAGTCCCGGTGTTCTCTTTGTATTCATGATGATCGATCCAGGATCTTGCAATACCCCCTATTTGACAGCGTTACGAGGACAATTTTGCTAATTTGACCCCCTTTTTCGCACAAAAAATCAGACAATTTGTCTGAAAATCCTCATCCTTTTCACCATTTCAAGGACACTTCATAAATAGATCTTCTTTTTCTTCTTCGCGGACATAGCCTCTCCAAAAAAGCCCTTATTTTTTGAAATCGCTGACATAGCTTCAAAAAGAGCCCTTATTTTTGGAAATCGCGGAAATAGCTTAACAAATCAAAGCTTAAAAAAAGCACCCCTAATTTTAGGAAATTGCAAAAATAAATGTCTGCGGACATGGTACGGAAACCCCCCTTTTCCACGATTTTTGGAAGGATCATGCGTAGTACCCAAATTCAATGTTAACTGAAACTAGGATATAGACATTAATACCGGTGAAATACCAATGTCCGGTACACTGCAAAAAGTGCAGAACACATGACGCGTTCAGAACATGTTCACGGTGTGTTCTCCAGGTGTTCCAGAACATGTTCAAAATGTAACAGATTTAGAACATGTTCTGAACGTGTTCAGAACATATCAGAACATGTTCTATATCTGTTACATTTGAACACGTTCTGCAGTTTTTGTAGTGTAGATTCATATAATGATTAGTTTTTGGGCCAATTGTTTGAACACCTCACCAATATAGTGAATCGTATTAAGCATATTACCATATGGACAAAGCTTGGGTCCTGATGGGGTCACACTCAAGCAGATTACATGCTGACATTGCTTCCAAACTTGGAGTGACCGAGCGTTTGATGTATCAAAACCTTGTATGTTTTTCTGGCCCTTCAGCATGTATGTAAAAAGTAAAACTACCCAATTGTTATGCATAGGAAGTGTTGCTTTTATACATGTTCAGGCGCAAGAGCACTTACAAGGTTTTGATGTGTTTTGGCCCTTGAATATGTTAAGGGCAAACACAGGAGGTACATGCTGAAGGGCCCGGATGGAGAAACAAGGTTTTGACAGAACAGCAACGATATAATGCTGTTTCCTTCATCTGTACACAGGGGGAGTTGTGAAAGTTAACATCTGTTATGGGCTATTTGAGGGCACTTCATACATCAATGAAAATGATACAAAAACAACAACTTTTCAATGGCATGATATTTTTTCTTTTAATATTCATAATTCATTTTGACTCTAAAGACAGAATTCTTCCCAAAGCTTGGCTTTTTTGTTTTCTATATTTTATTTTGTCACCCAACTGTAAGTGTAACATACGTTATGTACGGTATAAAGTGCTGGTGATTTTTTTTTTTTTAGATTTTTTTACTTTTTTGATAAATATTTTGACTGGCACAGTATAGCACATTACAGCCTTTTTTAAAGAGTTGTACATCACTGAGAGTATACAATTTATGTTCCTTTTAAAGGATTTCTTGTATACGTTATGCACTAGCAGTGGTTATAAGGAACATGAGACAAGTCTGAGCTGTTAACACCATACATAACTACAGTAAGTATTTGGTTTCATAAACATTTACAGCATATAAATAGCTATTATCTTTGTCTTTTGGATAGCAATAAACACAACAAAATATTTGGCCATGAAAAGACTGCTTTCCGAGGAAACAAAAACAAAACTAATTAAATCCTCGCCAGTCTTTTATCTTTTTAAGCCATGAGGCTTTGACGGGTCGATCATTACCGATCTCAAAGTCACATTTTAAAATAAAATCTTAACAGCACAGATTTGGCTCATGTTCACCTATTCCACACATTATATAGCAACAATGTTTACACATCAATTATTTTTCTTGTCATAAAATGTCTCTCTTCATAAAATGTCTCTCTTATCATCATATATAATTCATTCGGCACTTATAGTTCAATGAGATCTTAATACATAACTATTCAAATTCTACACAATTTTGAATTTCGTTATCGAAACTGTAACATTTAAAAAAATGTCTTATTAAGGTACTAGATATGTGTTGCAAGTTGGAGTCTTTCTTGAATCTGTGGTCGATGTTATAAATCAGGGTTTCCATACTGCCAAGAGTTACCACCATCTTCAAGACATCATTAAAATACTGTATAAGTGTACATTTTTGCGTATCGCACATTATGTACAATTTTGATTGTTTTTATTTTCGAAATTTTGAGCTTGCGTACGTACATACACCTACATGTACATACAAAATGAATATATTCGCGCATTTATATTTTCGCGCTTCCTGAATTGAGCGCAGAAATGTCCACTTTTACAGTTGTTTTATGTATGATATGTCAACCTGAATTGTCTTTCCTTTGCCGAGCAACCAATCTACAAAATGTCAATTCCCTAGTAATGGAAATTGATGGCAGTGATATCATACTGCATCAACCCAGCTTTCCATAGCATAGCAACCAATCGCTCAAATGGCAGTATCTTAGCAACAGAAATGGATGCCCATGATTGGACTATACCGTCCTAAAAAAACCTTAACTTACCAGGTAATAAATATGCTCTTAACTCCACAACTATAGTTCCTACGTAAATATATTAAATTATATAAAGTTGTTAAGCAATTTCTTCTCTTTAATTTGAGATATCACATGTGAAGACAGGTTAACAATTAAGAATGCCACACTGAAATAAATTAAACAAAGTGCGGTTTATATTTTAGCATTTTGTTCTTCTACACGCACAACGTACATTTGTACAACGTACATTGATCAAATGAAGCATCCCCAATCCTCATCTCAATAATCTGCCTATTGCTACACCGATAAGAACAAAATGCTAAAATGAGAAACATACTTTTTTGGAATAAATAAATAAATAGTTGTGTATGCTATCTCAACCTGAATTGTCTGTCTTTCCTTTGCAAATAAATAAATAAATAAATTTAAAAAAATAATAATAATAAAAATTTAAAAAAAAACATTTAAAAAATAAACAAGTTTTAAAATATTGGAAACATTAAGCTGTAGGGTTCTCATAATACTAAATAATGTTAGCTTTATCATTTTGGAAGTAAAACCACTGATTCTTGCAACACAATGAACTCCAACTTCATAATCTTGTATAAAATAAAATAAAATAATCAAATCACATTTTTAAACATTTTCATAGTGATAGTCATGTATAGATCTCAAATGTAACGTTTGTGCCTCAATACTTATTGAATAGCCAAAATCATTGACCTTTGACCCTGTCTATGTAAACACTGTTGCTATAAGTATAATATTTTCTACCAGCTTTTGAATACACCAGCCTTTATTATGTAATAATTTCATAACAATACATTGTCTTAAGTCTAGGCTGCTGCTTTGACACCGTTGATGGAACATAATAATAATTAATATAATAATAATAATAATAATAATAACAATAATATCATACAAAAACAGTACACTTGTGAATAACATTTTTATAAACTTGGTTGCGATGAACCAAATATGGTAGTCCTTGTGTATTGATGACCACTTCTGTGACTGTGGTACCCTACTTTGATTATCCATGTAATACCTTTATCCCATGTATGAAGGTATCACATGTGATAATCTTTGCTGACTGATTAGTGCCTTGAGGGTATCACATGTGATAATATGAGATGGACTTATGATAACTCAAGATAATAAAGAATTAGGCTAATGAAGATGCCCGTGTGATCCTTTTAAAGGTATATTATGTGATCTTTTCCAGGAGACGCCCTCAATCCTCGAATTTGTTTTGGAAGCAGATTTTCTGGCAGATTTATTTCTGATCCTAAATCATAAATATATTCTGAGTTACAGAGCGATACGATTCCTATTACCTCAAAATCATGGTTTTTAGAGTAAATTTAGAGTGAAAATCATAAACTGTTGGGTACAGATTTTGAAGTAATTAGGAATCGTATCGCCCTGTAACTTGAAATGTATTTACGATTTATGATCAGAAATGTAAATCTGCAAGAAAATCTGCTTCTATTTTTTCCCCGATGATTGAGGGTGTTCCCTGGAAAAGATCGCATAATACACCTTTAAATTATCCTTATTATTATACAAATATTGAATGCCTGAGAGTGTGATAGTATACAAATATTGCATGCCTGAGAGTGGGCTGGTACAAACTATATCACAGGGTCAAATTTGGACTTTTCCATCACACGAGGCAAAGCGATGGAACAATTCAAATTTGACCAAGTGATATAGTTTTACTATTGCACAAACAAAAGGCATGCAATATTGGTTTACTATAATAATGATATCACACATTTAATTCCAAGCCATGTAATAAGGTTTATCACGAATAGTTAAAAATCAATTGATTATCCTTTTCTGTTGCATTGTGGGATGGAAAAGGGACAAAATGTGCTCCCTTTTCTATCCCACAATGCATCAGAAAAGGATAATCAATTGATTGTTACCTAGGCTTATAGTAAAAAACGATCACATGGCCAAGATCAGGCCTATCATTATTTAACTTACGTCATGTAATAGTCACATATTATGATAGTATACAATACTAATGCCTGAGAATGGAATAGTGAAAACTGTATCATGAGGTCAAATTGGACTGTTACAATACACAAGGCAAAGGTGATTTTAATGGAACAGTCCAAATTGAACCAAGGGATATAGTTTTACTATTGCACAACGAATAGGCATGTAATATCTCTGTTATATAATGATATCACTCGGGCATTGTATCACATGGCAAGGACTGTCATTATAAACTGTATAATGTGTCATTTATCAGTATCCATGTGATTCACGTGGGCTATCCATGAGTGTGCCATGGATATCCCATGTGATTCACATGGGCTATACATGAGTGTGTCATGGGTAGCCCATGTGAAACCCATGTGGTTCACATGGGCTATCCATGAGTGTGTCATGGATATCCCATGTGATTCACATGGGCTATCCATGAGTGTGTCATGGGTAGCCCATGTGAACCACATGGGTTTCACATGGGCTACTCATGAGTGTGTCATGGATATCCCATGTGATTCACATGGGCTATCCATGAGTGTGTCATGGGTAGCCCATGTGAAACCCATATTACAGCACATGTACATCAACTGAGATGGGATAGACTACCAACAACAAAAATAAACAAAAATGTATATGGCATTAGATGCATATTAAAAGGGATTTCAAATCCACTTTCATCTATAAACAAAATGTTTTGAACATTATCTCAACAACACTCACATTTTATCACTCTCTCTCTCTCTCTCTCGCTCTCTTTTACTCTTTTCATCACTTGTCATTTTTTTCTTTTGGATGGACGCATAGATTATATTAAATGGATAAAAGAACAAATTGCACATAAAAAGGAGGGGTTCTTTCCATTGAACCATTAATATGTCTATAAAGGTTCCACACATAAAATTATTAGATAACAAACACACTATGTAGCAACTACATAAATACAGGTGCGTGTTTGACAACACAATTGTGCTGAGATCGACAATCAACACGAGAATTGTCTTATTCATCATTTGGGGAGAACTAACATTTGGATTGATTTGGGGTGAGGGAAGAAATGAATTGTTCTGTAACCAGCATTGTTGTCCTTATGTGCATCTTGAAGTCTCAAGGCTAAGCCTTCAATGTATGTCAACTTTTATAAATGGCCACCAAAGGTCAACTTTTGTAAATGGCCATCAAATGTCAACTTTTGTAAATGGCCATCAAATGTCAACTTTTGTAAATGGCCACCAAATGTCAACTTTTGTAAATGGCTACCACTGATACAAGTGTATTGATCATATTGTGAATACACAGGAAAAAGGACAAACAATTATTACATAACTGATTCAAATTGGGGACGGGGGAGAGTTTTATATCAAAGTAAAACATTTCCTAAGGCAACACTCAGATTTTTTGTTGTAATATATGCTTGCAAGTGTAAAAGTTTATACTGTAGCAGGATTTTTGTTAAAAAATACATTGTGAACCAAACACGCTCTGTGAACAGTTTAAACTAACTGTGGCATTTAAGAATGCCACAGGAACATAGGTGGGGCATTGTTTTTTAACACAATAGAGAAAGGAATGGATAAGCGGTACTTCTGAAGAACATGAGTTATATCACACTTCTTCAAAATGCTGTGATATTAACTAAAACAGAAATAGGTATTTGAAAACAGTGCAAAACAAGCATTGTTTAACTTGAAAGTTCATTGACGGTCTAAGCTTTCGCAAAAATATAATTTCAAACTGTGTTATCTCTTCAATTTTCATCAAGGGTTTGAGATGATAACGGTATATAATGAGGGTTTTTCAATAATAAGTTATTTGGTATGATTTTGAAAGTCTTTTCTTTCACAACATGATACCAACAATATCACTTGTTAACATTTCTTCATTGCATTTGAACCCTAGATAGAATAAGCCTACCCGTAATTCCTCCTTAAAATCCACTTTCAGCGCTACTTTTCTGTCAACAATTTCATAGTACTGAAGTCATCAAATTAGCTGTGTCCAAAATAGGCCTTCATAGCCTTCTATTCTTCATTTCTACCGATCCCATATCTAAACAACTGTTGTGTGTTAATAATACTGGCTACCTTCACTAAACATTTCTATTCATTGCCATTTTAACTGACCTAAAGTTCCATTAATTGCCAAGACTGACCTGTGACCTGACTTATAGATCAGGTCACGTGAATGAATATTTACATAATAGACTCCGTCAGTAGTGGTTCTGTTCCCTTAACTACAGGGAGAGAGGCTTTTGGTTTACTTATCCATTATCTTTCTTTCCCCAGAGTAGGACAAATGCACATAAACACTGGGAAAAACAGGTGCTTCTGACCGGATTCGAACCGGCAACAGGTAGGCTTATTATGTCCTGTATCTTGATTTAATGAAGAAATACGAGAAGTGATATTGCTGGCGATGTGAAGGAGCAAACTTCAAATCATACCAAAATCATGACAATGCATAAAATCCTGTTACATAAACTTAATTCAACCGCTCTTGATAATGTTAACACTTTTCACACGGCAGGCGTCTGCAGACGACATACCAAAATTTGATAAAATGTTTCTAAAATGTCAACATTATTGGATTTCATTACCATACTTGGAATCCCTGTGAGAAATACATTGCATTAAGTACAAACATGCCTCGTATTGGTTTAGTAATCCTTGAGATATACCTTGAAATTTGGGAAAGGTTTCTGAAAAATCTGTATTGTACATGGTGAAACCAATAGCCGCGTGGAAAGTGTTGATGGTGAATTACAAATTGGGTAAATTGGTACAATAACTATTAGTCTGTAAGTACTTCTTTGCTAGACAAAGAAACATATTGGCATTATGTATGCTCATATGCCCTACCACAAGTTCCTTGTGTCGTCTGCACAAATCAGTCATAAATGGGTAGCGTTTTTACTGTATAAATATCTTAGTTTTCTTAATATATCAAAATGCATTTCACCGACAACTGCATCCTTAGCTGCAACAGTACAAATATGTCAAATAAAACATATGTTTTTAATTCATCGTTTCTACTTTGATGCCAATATGTTTCATGTTACTAGTTTCAAGTGTACCTATTATGCCAAAACAAAATAATGGTTTGTGTGCCAATACATTTTTAAGCAGGATTCGTTAGCTACAAAGTTTCTAAATTCTATGTATTTTGCGGTGTTTAAGACAAATGAGATGTTTGTATGCAAAATATTCGCAAACACTATAAACGGAAGGATAAGTGAACATTTCTAATGGTAATCATTGGGTCAATACAGGGCAAACAAACCGTATTTCTTTTTTGGCCTTACATAAAACAAACTTCACTGCTCAAAATGAAATAGGACTCGACAAAGTATTTCTTGGTTAATTTTGTTTATGTGAAATAGCAAATTTAGATGGATAAAGTTTACTTAACGTTAGGTCCAAGTCATACATCAAGTACAAGGTAGTATAAAGTGCTTCATTATAAATATATGATGCACTTGATTCCATCAAAGACTTGATGCATGACTTGATTTCCTCAAATTTGATATAAGAACGTCAAAATGCTGGACAAAATTAACAAAGAAATACACTGAACCCCGTTTCATTCTAAGCAGTGCGTCATAGATGGCCGCTACTCTTAGAGAGCATGCAAACCATGACTACTCAGCCCTTTTACGGCAAAAGGATGTATCTTATATGTACTTTCCTAATAAAATACTCCCCTTTAACATGGATTGTGTTAACTTGGTTCAATAATCCTCACTTAGGAAAAGGTTGCAACTTGTAAAGACAATAACAGTATTATACTGCCTTTTACCACTACATGATTTTTGGAGAGAAAAAACCAACTTTGATCATGTTAAAAGGAAGTATACTGTTAGGAAACTACATATAAGATACATTCTATTGCCATAAAAGGGCCGTTAACTATTCTGATAAGATATAGAATCACTACAAAAAAATAATGTCAACAATGAGCATATCTGGAACCCTGTTTCAGGGTGCTTTGCTAAATCTATGTACATACACACATATAATATAGATAGATCTACACCAGTTGTGTAGTTTATTTAGAATCAACGGTAAATACAGCAGCAGCCTAGACTTAAGACAATGTATTGATTTTGACGACAGCAATAAATTGGCTTCCGGTACATAGAAAATAACGAGCCTTTGGTGATGAGGATACTTATACATACAATAGGCCAAACAAAGGAGAGCAAAAAAGTATTGATTCTCATCAAGCACCCTTTAAATCTGACAAATGTTTGGGGGATTCTGTTTACGCTCAAAATCAGGTGTTTCTAGTTTCAATTCAACATTTTGTTTCAAATATGGACACTCTTTGCCAAAATATGGACACACCTCGTCTAAATATAGACACACTTTGTCCAAATATGGACACATTTTAAATTATCAAGAAAACAGAACAATTTATGTCTCTCTCAGAGAGAAATTGAAGGATAAGTGTAAGAATACCATAGCTATAATAATAGCTGCCTTACATAATATATTTTTGGTAAGTCTATGTTTAACCATTGATATAACACTAAGTAACAAACGGCAGCTTTATTATGGGTACGGGCCTTATTACACTCACCCCTCCACATAAAAATGAGAACCAATACTTTTTTCAGTTATATTTTTTCTTCCTTTTCATTTTTGGCCATAAGCGAGAGTAACTAATTCACACACTGTCACGTTTTGTCTTTAGTTATTTTTTTCTTCTTCGTTTTTGTTTTCTCTCTCCCCCTCTCTCTCTCTCTGTGAACTTGACGATGATGATGAGCGCTGTTCAAACTGAGATGTTGATGCAGACGACACCCACTTGCTTGCTTGCCGGCCTCATTAACTCTATACTTTGGTCAGTATCAATTAGGCAAATCTCATTGCTTTGTACATATTGATTAAACATAGTGTAGGCACATTGGAGCAATCAAGTAATGTAACAGAACAGGCACAAGTGTATCATATGTGCGACACTCTTTATCACAATTAGCGTGCACCAAGAATGAATGGTTCACACGCGGGTAAATACAAGCCTTACAATTTTCGCAAATCGGGCTCTGAACAAACTATACCCACAGCACTCTCGAAACATTGTCTAGCTGTTCAGTTGATAGTACTTTTACATTAAAGGGAAAGGATGTTATCAACAAAAAAGCTTAATATAAAATTTAGTTAATTTTTGGAAGGTAAATAGTCAGCCGGAAGGTAAATAGTCAGCCTTAAGGAGTCGCCAAAACTATAAGAAATATCATAATAGCTCAAATAAGCGTGGTGAACACTTCAAAATAATTAGGGGCCTATTTCTTTCAAACAGGATATATCAATTTGTTTGCTATTTGAGTCAATATCTCTTTTATTCAGTACAGTAAGTGCCATATTTGATCAACACTTGAGTGAATTTGAAAATAATAATCAAAAAAGAGATTTCAAAGTGTTTAAATCATCTTTCATATTGTTATCAAATCAGCAATACATTGTTACAAAATACGGGGATAGTTTAATATTGCAGGATTTTGAATCAAGCTTAAAAGCCAATAATGTTGTACAATAAAAGAAGAGGTTACTTTGCATGAGTCTGCAAATACACCAATATCAAAAATACATTGTGTCAACATTTTTATGCCTAAACACAAGGGATTAAGTGTACCTTAGGTCACTAGGTTGCAGACATGTATCAAGTATACTGTCAAATAAAGCACCTCATTATAATTACATGCTGCACTTTATTCGATCAAAGACTGATGCATGGCTGGGACCTAACATCACTATTTACCCAAAATCCATTAATTTCAATGTTTTATGTATATCAAACAGATTTAGCATCCCAAATAGGCTGACAAGTTTTCAGGGGGAGGAGAGGGGGGGGGGGGGGGGGGGGGAATAACAAGAGGAAAAGTTCCAAACCTAATAGTGCAATGAACCTTGAAATGAACGAGTCAATCAATCAATCAAGTAAGCAAGCAAGCAAGTAGATCCCGTTAATTATACAGCCACCAGGCATCACCTACTATCCTTTATATTCTTCTCTCTCCATAAACAGCCAAGTCGAGCACCTGCCCTCTGCCGTGATATCTCAATGTGTACTCGTCCTACCACAATCTGCTTACTGGTCTGGTATATATGTATGTATACAGATGATTTAATACATGACTGAACCAATGGGGCATTTGTATTGAACAAGAAATACAAGCTCCATGAGGATCTTGGTCAAACGGTCTTACACTTCGTCCCATATATGAAAGTAGAAATGTGACATCAGGGTGTATTCCAATGTGTTTTATTCGATGCGTGATTCTTGTACACTGGCATATGTAATCATGCAAACAAAACAAATCCTTACATGTGTGTATGAATACCTATATGCAAGCATGAATAACGCATCTGTCACTGGAATACCAACTGATATCAACAGGCCCGTATTCAGGATTCATTTGGGGTGGGGGCAAATTGTGTCAAAAGTGGACTTTTTTTCTCCAAAATGTGGACCATTTTACCAGGGGAGGTGAATTTGGCAAAAGTGGACCTTTTTAGAACAAAACCATGTACAAAATCTCCCCTTTTTCCACTTGCAAACATCATTTTTGGGACCTTTTTGAATTGGGGGTAGGGGTGGGGTCGTGGGGACCTTGGTTACGGGCCTGAATATCAATTTCATACTTAAGATAGGATGAAGTATATTTGTACACTAGCTGCCAAGTTGTGTATGTTTTTACTTAGGACACTACATACGCTAGCAAAGGGGCAACCATAGGAGGATATTAAATGCAATACACATATCACATGCACAACACATGTACTGTACATGTGATACCCATGTGTTGTGCGTGTGATAGCCATGTACTATAATTCAAAATCTGCCCTGTTTATTTATTGTTAACCTATGTAGGGTCGTTGCTAAAAATCAACATTTCAACACATTGGCAGCCGTTAATATGAACCTGTTTGGCACAGAAATCCTCGGTCCATTGGATCAGGTATATCCAGTGTCAGTCGGGCATTAGGCAGTGATTCAACTTGGTGGAAAATTGGAAAGTCACAATATATGTTTTTGCCGGTAGTAGCAATAAGTTGTAGTAGCAGTAGTTGTAGTAGTAGTAGTAATAGTAGTAGTAGTAGTAGTAGTTTTAATGGTTTTAGCACTGACATCTTGTGTTATATTTTGTCTCTCCTACTTGGATGACTTTTGCAGGTTATATCAATCTCTGTACAGCTTGTTGATTTTGAAAGACACACACCTTTAAGAGCAACTCTGCATACAGATTGGAGACTTTATAAGATCCAATAAGGACTGCTGCAAAAACTCTGCTCCATTGCAGATTTGTAAATTTATTTTAGGGCCTGGCGCCACCCCGGCTTTGCCGAAAAAAAGGGGCGCCGGCCGGCCGGCCGATGATGCCAACAGATCTAGAATGCCATCAACATGCATCAGTTGAACTGCGCAAACATAATACTCCACAGCACAGTTTTAGTTTGGATTCCTCTTTTTAATCAGGCTGGGTCGTCATGACGACTGACAGCCTGAGATGGACGTTATGTCACAGAACCTCCGTGGTTTCATGATCTGATCTTTCATGTTGCCTAGTATCTAGTGATAGTCTGTTATCTAAAATCGTTCCAATGGCCATATTCTGCTGTTGTTGTTGTTGTTGTTGTTGTTCTCCTTGGTCCGCATCTAGCTCAAAATGCGGGGACAACTGCACCGGTGGGTGTCTCCCGTTTGCATGCTGTGGGTGCGCCCCCCGGCCATGGTGTCTAACCTGATGGCCGGCCGATGCGGCCGCTGCACTATTTGATACAAAATGTTGTGGATCACACACAGTGTTGTTGCTAGGTATGGAAGTTGTAGTCACACAATTATACGGGGGTGGCGCCTCCGAATCAGAATCCCCAAATTGTAGAGGACTTTTTGTGACACTGTCTACTAAAGCTCCCGAACGTGCACTATCGGTCCGTAACAATTGATTTCTTGGCACTGACATTTGCGGTGAAGCACGCGGAGAGTGTTGTTGTTGACTACTACTACTAAGCCTATTTTCATATATTTCACTGACATTTCTATTTGGAGGCGGTCTAATTCCGTTCTCTCTAAAGTCGCGATGTAGCACGACATTAGAGCGCATACTGGACGACTCTTCCTCGTCCCGTAGCACTACAGACGACGGAAATTTTTCGGTGGATTCGCTACGTCGGCATATTGTCTCTCGCTGTTGCCGTAGCGTTTCTTGGTGATGTACAGATGAAGAAAAATTATGACTATGTGGTGATAAAAGCGGAGCGTGGCTTGCCTAGAAATAAGAAAAAGATAAACAAAATAGCATTAGATGACAAAATTATATGGCTGTACACATAAAACGAGATTATCAATATATGTACATAGATATTTATTGACAACCGTTTCTGGTTAGACTAGCCATTGAACAAAGTGCTCAATACCGTAGACGGCAGAGCTTATAAAAATTCAGCGGTATAGACCTTCCGGAATATATCGCTACTTCCGGAATATATCGCTACTGAGTTTCATGGACAATCCCATACGGTCATTTTGTCCAATCATCAGCCTAGGTCAAGCCTATATTGTCCTAGGCTTTCTGTTTGTTTCTTTATTAGGCGGGGAAAAAACTCCTGTTCTACGGTCGGACAGATCTTTAAGAGTTCTAACAAATATCTCTCAATTTCTGACATTTGGATCGGTATTAATTATTAGCACATGAAAATCCCCTCCCTCTTTCGAAAAGATCTGGGTCCGTCGGGCCAGTAGAACAGAGTTTATTTTGATCGAGTTTAGTAGAATATTACATTTTTGAGTTATTCATATTTCATTCCAAAATTTAGCAAGAAAGAAAAAGTTTGGTGTGCTAACTTAATAGGAAGTTTCATTTCAATAAATAAATTCATAAATTTAATTAATAAATAATAATATCTTGATTCATTTCTTTGAGTCCATAATTGAAATTGTTGACATGGTACCCCTGAAAACCACCATAGACGAGATATGGAGCCAATTTGGTTCGACAGGTATCTTCCGTGTTAACAACTCGGGTATCACCGTGTTTTTAAACAGATCAAGGTAGCGTTTCTAAGCATTCATGTATCCATCTATGAAGATATGTCTAATCAAAGTTCCATCACCAAAGATTCCTGCCCGAACAAGCATGGTCTGTTTGATTTTGGGCTGTCCAGTTGAAATGAACCATTGTCTTACAAGAGCATTCTATTCCTGTATTCATGATATGATTCCATTCATACTGTTCTTCCTAGTGATTTAGCCAAAGTGGCCCAGGAGATTTCACAACTACTTCAGACAAATTATCATTGCTCTGCTTCAGGTGACCACCGATTTTCATAAAACAAAGCTTATAAAAAACCTGGGAAAATTTCCTTTGCATCATATTAAAAATTGAAACAGAAATTACTTCGGAATTATTTTTAACATTTTTTTTCAAAATTGTATAACTTTTTTTTTGTTACAGCCTGTAGTGCAAAAGCGCATAAAAACACTTTTTGCCAACAACAAAAAAATAAGTCAAAAAACTGCATTACTGTGGAAGTGTGTATTCTAGTCCTTGTTTATTTTGAATTAAGTTTTTAATGAAAATAATAGTTTTGACAATTAAATAAGAATGTGTAAACATAGGCGCGCATTTTGGTTTAATTTTAACACATACAGAATATTTGTATACAAAAAAGCCCCTTTACCCCCAAAAGCACCTTTTCCAAAATCAGGCAGCACATTTAGTGCTTTTAAAAAGCGCAAACTCTGTATCTCTAGACTAGACTATTATATACTTACAGGTGGGGAGGAGGTTTCAGAAGGCAACCTCGGGTTTTGTTGATGCGTTGTAACCTTCCTTCGATAGTACATGATGACACAACATATGCACACTAACGTTACTGGTGCTAGTATAATCAGCACGAACAGTTCCATATGACGCTCAACATTTACTGGCAAATCTGGTTTGGCTGTAAGCAGAAAGAAACACAGAAAAAACCCAGAATGGTTAGTTGTGTATGGTTGTATTACAATATATAACAGCACGTCGTGAAATCGGTTGTCACCTGTGTGAAGGAAAAAAATGGAATAGAGACGAAATCTTACAATATCGTTTAAAGGGTTGCACAGTTAGAGAGAGCACCAATTTTCATTTCACCATTGCAACACCAACATTGCCCTATAAACATATATAAAACTAAGGCAGCAATGCAACCATGCATATTCTGTAGTTACAAAAAACTGCCTAGGTGTGAAAGAGCAGACAACAACGCCACCGACTGTGAAAGTGAAACCCAGACGAAGACGAAACAAACAAAAAAACAAAAAATCAATAGAGGGAGAAACAATTGTAGTCAAGTTTATGTTTTGACACATATTATGCCACAGAATACGTGGGGAAAAAAGACTGATAACAAACAAACATGATTGATGTTTTGTTTAGGTAGTTTATGTAGCGTGGAATGGGCAATGTGGTGGATAATGTGACAATGCAACATGACAGTAGATGGTACGGATGTCCCAGACACATCCATTGCATTCATGCTTGGGTGGATCTTGACTTGCATTCATGCTTGGGTGGATCTTGACTTGGATTCATGCTTGGGTGGATCTTGACTTGGTATTTCTAGGAACCTTAAAATAAATCCAGAACAAAAAGGTGTTAAATACTAGAGTGATACATAACTGTAAAAAAAAGTTAATTTCGCTAACAATTTAATTTCGCTAATTCCATTAACGGATCCAATTCGCCAAATTACATTACCGCCAATTCCATAATTTATATTGGTTATATATAGGAAGATGATACAAAATAGTGAAATTAAATTGAAGCAAAAAGTTGATAGTTCGCAAAATTAAGTTGCTGTGGAATTAAACTGTTTACAGTATTCAACTTGCATGGCAGATGCTTTTCTAAGGAATATTTTCTCCCAACTCGATTTACAAATATATTAGTATATGAAAATGTGCAAATATACATTTCTTGAAATAAGTCTAGACAGATCTTTAAATATTGATTCAAACATACAATAAATAGATTAAACTGTCTAAGCAAATGGCCACATAAATAAAAGTGGGACATTAACATACGTTGACATTGACACATTTTAATTAGGTTTTTTTAAGGCCTCTCACAATCGATGCTGGGTTTCCTGTTGCCGCCCGCGTCCAAAAACGGGCCTCGTCACTTACTTTAATTATTAATTATTTACACTTTCTGCCACAAAAAAACGATGTTTCTTCATCGAAATTCACCTTTTTTTACCCGTTTTGTTACTACAAATCACGAAATTCATTCGAAAAGCACTTACAATACATTTATGATGGTCAACATACAATATTGACCTTTAGAGCCAGTCGATTCATCCAAATACTGAAGCATCCAAATACTGAAGCGTCTATTACAGTTCTATATCACAATAATTAAAATATCAAATAATTAATAATTAATAATTAAAAGTCACCTCGTCCCTTTTTTAAAACCTGCAACAGGAAACTCAACATCGATTGTGAGAGGCCTAAAGTCAATTTTAAGACTAGAAACACTTGTTTTGCATTTATAAACTAAACCTGATGAATGCCCGCCCGCCCCTGTACACATACCCTGCTGTCTGACGTTTGTGGTGGAAATTGTGTCTACCCTGTATGCATATGAATGATAATAAAATGACGAGGTGTACGTGCAGACAGGCGTCTGGAGGCAACAGTGCATAATAATTCAGAATGTAATCATACAATGTACTAGTCTAAATGACTCCAGCTCCACCTACGTTTCCACCTACGTTTATTAATTATATTAGTCGAGAAACGACTAATATACTGTATTTGTCCTGTTTCTTCTTCTTCTTCTTTCTTTCTTCCATCATGGGACCTATAGCTCCGTAACCATTAAGCCGATTTTGACTATATTTGGTCATAAGAACCCTTATGTGCACCACTACTTAGGTTGAAAAGCATAAGGGGTCAAAGGTCACACAGGGGTCACTAGGGGTCAAAACGTGATTTTTACTAAAAACGCATTTGCAATTTAGTGAAATGACCTATGATCGTCAGAATTGGTCAACATATTCCTTTTGACCGTACGCATGTACAAAAGAACGGTTTTTTTAATCAAAAAATATTTGGGGTCACTAGGGGTCAAAATGTAAATTTTACTCCATTCACTCAAAACCCTACTTGTCCGAGGGAAAATGACTGATGATACTCAGAATTAGTCAAAAGATTCCTTGGATCAATGTTCATATAGGGTGTTCAGCGATTAAAAGTGACATGTCAAATGGGGTCACTAGAGGTCATTGACCTAAACAGGGATAAAATGTAAGACATGCTCCGATTTTGACCGGGCATATCTCATTTTGTAGGTATTGATAAGACAAGAACAAAAGTCAATCATATTGTTAAGGTCAAAGGTCACGAAAAGGTCACTAGGGGTCAAAACGTGTTTTTCACTCAAAACGCATTTGCAATTTAGTAAAAATGACCTATGATCGTCAGAATTGGTCAACATATTCCTTTTGACCGTTCACATGTACAATAGTTCGGTTTTTAAAATCAAAAAATATTTGGGGTCACTAGGGGTCAAAATGTAAATTTTTCTCCATTCACTCAAAATGCTACTTGTCCGAGAGGAAATGACCTATGATTGTCAGAATTAGTCAAAAGATTCCTCTTATCTATGTTCATATAGGGTCCTTCTCCACTAAAAGTGACATGTCACACGGGGTCACTAGAGGTCATTGAACTATACAGGTGAAAATCTTAAGACATGCTCTGATTTTGACGGAACTACTTTTTTCTTGCGCGCATTGATAAGCCAAGAAAAAAGTCAATCATAAGTTTGGGGTCAAAGGTCAAGAAAAGGTCACTAGGGGTCAAAAAGTGATTTTCACTTAAAACGCCGTTGCAATTTAGTGAAATTACCATAGGATCGTCAGAATTGGCCAACATATTCCTGTTGACCGTACGCATATACAATAGTTCAGTTTTTAAAATCAAAACTGAACGCTGATTGGTTCCAACAAATACGCACATCCCCGCTCTCTAACTACCAAATCCGCTAGACTAATATCCGCGATCTCCGATCGCAGCTTATGTCTAGTTATGTGTGCTAATGGCTAGAAATTATTAATTTATTGATAATACAGGAAATAATGCTAGTTATGATTTCTACTTTTATGGTGCATGGAAAAGAGGCCATCAGGACTGTTCAAGTCATTGTTTTAATTGTTTGAATGCCTATCTAACTGTGCTTGTGATTGGATATTAACAAAATGTACTCATTTGAAAAGCTAATTTAAATAAAGCTTTTAATTTACTTCACTTTAACCATTATCAGGGATACAGTTATTCTAACATTGTCTCTGATTGGTGCAATAAATGATGTATCCATCTTTCTGACCAATCAGCAGGCACTTTTCCCAGCAGGCTGTTAACAACTAACATTCATTAGCAAGTTATATCTGACCTTAAAACATAGTAGGTCATTGACTGTCTGCTAGCTCAATACTGTACAGTGGACATTTTTGCACTACATTTATTTTCACGCTCAAACCAGCTACCCCAAAAATAATAACACACAAATATTTGTCTTCAATTGCGAATTTAAAAACATGCAAAACAGTCGGAAATCTGTAAAGCGCGAACAATTAATTGCAGAAAAATTACCAATTATACAGTATTTGGTTCAGGGGTTATGTCCTGAAAATTTGAAAGAAGAGTGTACTACTTACTATTAAACTAGTTCCAAATGTGATGTCTGTTATGATTAAACTATACTCTGATGACCTTTATTGTTTATAGAATCATACAGGGAATCCTATACAGGGAATCCTATAGGGCCTATCTATTTCCTCATTTACATTTGTTGAGCCTGAGGTCACATCTTATTCATCATTCATGTGTCCTTAACATGTCTTCATATAAAAATTATGTACACTAAATGAGGTCTGACCTCTAGGCTCTACTGGATAGTAAAAAATAGCAGTATGAGTCTGAAAGCAGTGCCGTGTCCAAGCACAATAATTGCAACCCATCAACAAATTGGCAAAATGAATAAAACCTAGCAAATTATCAAATTATTCACACTTTTTGGGTTTTTTTATCTCCCTAAATTTGTTGAAATTGGCAATGAATTCATCTCCCAGTGGTCAACCTGTCTTTGGTCAACAAGGGTCAAACAAAATCCAAACAGTGCCTGGGGGTCATCTGACTCAGCAGCATCTGTCTGGGCTACAACAGACCATGAAGCTAGAAGACCTTCATGAACAGACAACCTTGAGACATTCCTTACCTCAGACAGATCATGGTCATTTTGCCATAGAGGGAGGTATCAGGTTTGTTTTGGTTTAATAGTAAAAACAATTCTACTACATTTTTTTTTCTATTTAAAATAAAAAGGTCAAAAATCGCCATTGTCAAACTTTAACAAAAGAATGGTCAATATTTGTTGAAAAGGAAACAAATTGAAGATTTTTTTAGGGGGGGGGGGGGAGTCTATTCCACCAACGAATCCCCATTTTTGACACGCTTTCTTCTAGCCTTATTA
Organism: Ophiura sarsii; assembly: GCA_035610835.1. Taxonomy (NCBI): domain Eukaryota; kingdom Metazoa; phylum Echinodermata; class Ophiuroidea; order Amphilepidida; family Ophiuridae; genus Ophiura; species Ophiura sarsii. Next base: position 18,160,097 of record CM069458.1, read on the forward strand.
GGTTTGTTTTGGTTTAGTAAAAACAATTCTACAACATTTTTTATTTTTAATAATTTCAAATAACAAGGTCAAAAATCCCCATTGTCAAACTTTAACAAAAGAATGGTCAATATTTTTTGAAAAGGAAACAAATTGAAGATTTTTTTTAGGGGGGGGGGCAGTCTATTCCACCAACTAATCCCCATTTTTGACATGCTTTCTTCTAGCCTTATAATTTTTTTATTAACATATGGAAATGTTGACCCAGATTATTCATGTGATACAACCTAATACATAAGTTGTATATTAGTATGTCTGTGTGTGTACAGTTTTATAAGCAAGTCTGTGTGTGTACAGTTTTATCTATTAGTATAGTATTATTTACTAAGACAGGGTGAGAGAGCACTATGGTGTTTAGAGGTCAAATAAGGGTTTCAGAACCATAAGCTATGTTTAATATAAGCACATGAATGGTTTGAATATCATGTTGTGCTCTAATTAATTTACTTGTTAGACTAATTTGCATGATTAGGTGACCTTGCAACAATTTCATTTGGTTGATTTTTGTCACATGGTAACAGTAAATAGGATTACAAAATAGGCAACTATGCTATCTTATGAAGATGACAATAAATAGACAAGAAATGTTGTCTGTTTCATAATCCCTTCAACATTTTAGAATGACTACGGCCCTGGACACTGAACTCATTGTGGTAGAGTTTGCCAATTTCTAACTTCACCCTACTGAATAAATCTGATTTCTATCAGGGGGGGGGGGGCATGGAAGTTGGGGTCAGGCGGAATTTTATCTTTTCACCGCCAAAGGCGGCAAGGTGTTTTTTGTTTTTTGGCAAAGCGGGCAAAGTTTTTTTTTTAAATTTTACTGTTTTTCATTATATTGAGTTGGGTGTGTCAGATTTTTTTTTTACGCAGCAATTGGTCAACTTTTTTTCTTTTCCTGGTTAGTGGGCAATTTTTTAAAAAAAATTTTAACTTCCATGCCCTCCCCCACTCCCCTTTTTGTATCTAATGGTGCATCCCTAACCCTCTCCTTTTAATCCTAACTCTTACTCTAAACCCAGTCCAAACCAAAGAAGATGTTAAGGATATCCCACAATGCATTGTGGGAGCAAGCCCTTTTTCACATAATGCATTTGTGGAGCTCTCAAGTTTTAGAAATAAGAAAAAGGAACACTGAGAACTAATTTGTTAATTGATGTAAACTAGAATCTAAGACTAAGAGCTCCAACGATGAATGTACTGTGCAGGGATAGCACTGGATCAAAAATGTGAGAGGTCCCATGACATTTTTCAGGACCCCGTAGGACTTCAAAAAACAAATTTAAGGGGTCCCCTAAGAAATTGAGGGGTCCTGAAGTTTGGGTATTTGAAAAAAAATATTTTTTTACGGGGAGTTTTAATGAATTTAGATTGTGAGCAAAGGATGGATATGTAATTTACAGGATTTCTTAAGGTTTCCATTTCCATACATCGTCAAATTTCCAATTTGAAACCTGACGCGTCACTATTAGAAAGTGAGAGGTCTAGGACGCGCAGACGCGTCAGAATGCGACCCCTGGTACTGTGATGCCATGATTGTGTGCATGTCTACGGGAACCGAGACAAATTGGAGACCAGATTAGGGGCATTTCGCATAATTGCAATGCATTGTGGTGGTGGCTTTAAAATCTTCTTTGGTCAAAACCCTACATCTAACCGTAACCTATTCAAGCATTGGAAAATCAACGAACTCTATAAGATAATGGCGTTTAATACTGAAACCAAAAACGTGAGACACACCAACCAAGTGCACTAATGTGCCTGCCTTTCTAAATCAGAGTTTGTTACCTCGTTTTATCCCCGCAAGTAATACCAAATGAGTTCCGGTCTCAATAATTGTACTCATTTCTAAAAATTTGCCAATTAATCATCATATATTTGTCTTGACGATATTTTGCAATGGAGTGTGACATAGATGTGCCCTATCTCATACTCTGCATATCATGTAACGACGCCGTAATACATAGGACTTCCACAGGAATCTCACATGGTATAGCCTACGGCAAAATACAGCAAATTTAACGTCAGACATAAAGAGCCCGGTAAACAAAAACAATACAGCCTAAATATTGTTTCTGACAGAATTCCCCTCTGTGCTAAATTGGTGAAGTGGGTCAGATAGTATGGTGTGTCTAGCTAGGCCATATAAAAGAAGTTTTTGTTGCTGAAAAACTTGCTTAGTTATTTATTTGGGTTGATGGGTAAGGTATTTTGTTTTTGATTATATTTATAGGTATATATATTATGTGTTTTTTTCCAGGGGACGCCCTCAATCCTCGAAAAAATTGGAAGCAGATTTTCTTGCAGATCTTCTTTTCTGAACATAAATCATAAATATATTCCAAGTTACAGAGCGATACGATTCCTAATAACTGCAAAATCAGAGTTTTAGAGTGAATTTAGAGTAAAATTGAAAAACTAGATTGTACCGCTCCGTACAATCTATTTTCAAATCATGATTTTGAAGTAATTAGGAATCGTATCGATCTGTAACTTAGAAGATCTTAATGATTTATGATCAAAAATGGAAATCTGCAAGAAAATCTACTTTCATAGTAAAATTCAATGATAGAGGGCGCTACTTGGAAAAGATCACATACTATGCCATTAATGCTGTGGATCAAATTGTCTACTTCATTGATCCTGCTCTGTGCAGTGACGTATCACACGATTATACTGCGCTGGTATAAGCACCGATCAATGCAAGATGAATCTCTGCCGTCGCATATAAATACCGCACTGACCACACATTAACATCACTACACAGAGTTAGATAAATGATGTATTTATTAACTCATTGATTAGCTATAGGTACTTATGTCGTTTATAAATCATGTAAAAACTTGCAATAAAGTATAAGTCCCCTTTCTACACGCGTGGTCCAGTGGAACATCACAGGACTTGTGATCATGAGGTTTGGAGTTCAAGCCCCGCAGTGGCCAACTTGTTTGCGTCCTTGGGGCAAGATACTTAGTCTCAATTGCCTCGTCAACCGAAGCGATATTTGGGGAGCTGTTAGAGAGTCATAATCTAAGTAGTGCTGCTAGGCTGTGCACTGTTGGCCGGTAGCCGCCTAAGTGTAGCGATGCAAAGGGCAAAATATTAATTGGCCAAAAGCGGTTTGGTTCCTCTGCTTGCATTGAGGAAAGCGCTATATAAGAACAAGTGTATTATTATTATAGAAATCCCAAACTTCCATGAGACTAAATATACCAGGTTTTTTTTACTGAGGGAGCCAGACTTCCTATCATCATACATTATAACCCTGGGGTCTAGCTGACCTGACACGGTGGATCATTATGCTCATCACAACACTTGCTTCGTGATATCTTGAAAAACAAAAACAGCCGCAAAATGTAACATGTACTGATATAAAATTTAAGAAAAGTTACTCATGTGAGTATTAAAGTTTTGAAAGTTATCACTATCAGGAATCTTTCAAATTAATCATGAACCTTTGCGAATGTTTCATCTAGCATCTAAATCTGCAATTTTGTGACATTAACCATCCCCTAATTACGCGGTTGTGGTAGAGTTTGCCCATTTTTCATTTCAACCTAAATCCTATTCTAAACCCTATCCGTAACCATAGCGCTGAGGCAAACATCTGCAAACTCAATACCATTGGCCAGATAGTTACAGCACAGTTTGTTCCATTGCTTAAAATCCTTGACAAGGTTCACCTTGTTTTTCAAACAAAAGATACCTTATGTTAGCCTTTGTGAAGTTGTTGCAATGTCGTTGTTGCAATGTCATTGGTTTTGAGATCATATCTTTTAAAGGCATATTATGTGATCTTTTCCAGAGAGCGCCCTCTATTCATGATTTTTTTTTTTAGAAAGTAGATTTTCTTGCAGATTTTTATTTCTGATCATAAAAGGATTGTTGTTTTTTGGCCTCCGTAAGGGGGGATTTTGTTGTTGTTGTATTTATTCATATCGAGTTGGGTGAGGTGAGAGGTGTTTGTTTTTTACTCATCGGGGAAGGGGGGATTTTGTTTTGTTTTGGCCTGCATAGAGGGGGAGGTTTTTCTTCACAAAAACTTCCTACACCCCCCCCCCCCCCGAAAATCGAATGGTACGTCGCTTATGCATTTTTCTCCACTAGGCATTAGACCAATTTTGTGTGTGTGGGGGGGGGGGGAGGTGCTGTCTTCAGTGACCGACCATAAAATCATGTTTATTTCCCTTCTTATTTTAAGATTTAAATATTACCCAATTTGTCAAAATATTCACATTTTCTGCTTGAAATGAATAAGTTTGCATGAATAGTTTGCACACTAGTCACATTGACATTTACAAATGCTGTCTTGTCATGAACACAGTCTGACAGTAATATCCATCAGCAAAAAAAAAGGGGGGGGGGGAAGGAAAATCGACCAGCGGACCAGACTTCAAGATTTTTGGCGCTTACGGACAACACAACAATATGTTTGCCTTATTGATGATCAACTTCTCTACTATAGTTGTCAATGCATCAGTCTGCTCTGAGCTACAAGGTGCATTACCCAGGCAATACTGTATAAATGTGTCCACATGAACTTAGCCCTAGAAATAACAAAACAAGCGTGTAATCCACCATCTAACACTATTGTAACTGTATTGCCCACATCCATACACACTATTCGTTGAAAATAATATATTTGTCAAACAAGCAGAAATCAGGTCACTTCGGAGGTGCCGATTACTCAGAACCAAAACACTCAATTTTTTTTTATATAAGTGAGCGAGATGTGCGAGATTTATAAGACATGTGTCCAAACCGTGTATGTTATCCATGAATGTGCTATTGCAGACACTGTCGAATTATGTAGGCCGGATAGACGATTAGTAAGCTAACAAAATCACACATGCATAGATGATATAGGTTGGTATCGCATATAGGTCGCACTCGCACTGTCATCGACATGTAACAAACAGACCGCTATAACACCTACTGACATGACAATGTTCTATCTAATCACACACATACACAACATTGGTCTGGTGATCCGACCTATATCTAGGCAAATCATGTACTTTTGTAATCAGTCGAACTTATGCCATCTTTCATCATACAAAAGAGTGATACACCGAGACCAATTTGTATGTAACAAAGTGGGGTTCTCTAGGATGTTTTTCTAGAAAGTCAAATTGACGTTACTTTAGTAAAGACCAGGGTTTCTGGATATTTTACTACTTTTTTATGATTAATGACACAAACTCACAATGAGAACAATTGATTTTGCTATCGGTGCATGTGCAATTGTAGGCAGTAAGCTAACAGAACCAACATAGTTTGATATGCATGTTTTTAATTTTACAGAAAGGCCATGCTCTTTATACACAAATGACGAAGGATTTTCCCCACCATCTTCACAATTTCTCAAGTATTTATATAAGATTTAATTGATGATCACTCTCTAAATCTTAACTCTTATAATTCATCACAATTCAGGCTTGAAAACATAACTCTCATCCAGTGTTACACCAAATCCAACAAGGTGTACCTATTTTTTACCTACTACATGTAGTAGCACATCAGTCACATCATCATCATCATACCTTATTTGGCATAAAAAGAATGTCTGTCTGCCGACCTCGCTTGGTACAAGTAGGTCAGTCACTGTTCCCACACCAAAGTTTGGACCAGCCACAGGCCAGCCATTACAAACTTTTTTACCATTTACTATTTTGGGCACACAACTGACAAGCATATCTGGTATATGCCTTGGGATATTCTGTACAAGAGGTGATTTTTGCGTCATTAATTTGTTTGCGCTTTGCCAATTTTAACTGTTTCGGGTGTTTTTTAGATTTGCAATTTGAAGTTTCATCGCATGGACCTATAATACACTGAAGAAATATATTTGTGCATTATTGTTTTTTACAGAAGCTGCTTCAAGCGCAGAAAAAATGTAGTGCGAAAATATCCCTTTAGAATGCCAATTCAATCCTAGTTGGATGGCCGGCCCCATTGAATAGTCGTCAGCTCATTGTAAGGTTCACTGATGATACGATGTGGGAAATGAATACTGGAATTTTTAATAATTCTATAGTCATCGAATGTTATTAATATTATTGAAATTATTAATAAAAGTTAAAATATTTTATTTTATAAGAAATGAAATTTAAGATAATTCTAGTCAGGATTTTCAAAAATTGACAAAATCACTTTTCATAGTAAATAACACAAAACCTTGCAATATTTGGCAATGTTCATGTGAATCATGCTTCCTTTTTATCATAAAATCAGAAGGAAATTGCATGGACTCAAACAATTTAAATTGGCTTAATGTACCATTCAATTTAATAATAACAAATCACCTTTCACAATAACCACTACTACCAGGAACTAAAGATATCCCACATTCCGCGACAAATGTTTCCTACCGCAGACAAGACAGACAATGGCCCATGGGCGCTGTGCCATAATTGCAACATTTTCTTGCACAAAGTGAAACCGAATGACAATTCTCCATATCCGTTTGAGGTCTATAATAGGCAATCTACAATTTCTACATGGATAGTTAATATAACTTAAGGGGGTGTGAACTCTCAGACATAGCCTCCGTAAAATTGCTGCAACTCCTTCATTATTCATTTAATCTACATAAAAGTATACATTTTCTTGAAGAAAAGGGTTCAAATTCAATGAATCCAACCATGAACATGAAATTGACCATTTTGGAGACAATTATAAAAAACACGGTTTTTGACCCATTTTAGGCTTTGTCAAGATAATTAAAAATATATTTTGTCAAATGTTGTCGTTCTAGATTTATTATAATCTTAAAAAATTCTCTAGGAGGGTTTTGGTTTGTTTTGAATTTCTGATTTATTTTTTGACTAAATTATTGACTAAAAAGTGCCAAATATGTTGATTTTTTTTACCTCCAAAATGCCTGAGAGTTCACACCCCACTGCTCAGGGATGATAGTGAGCCATAAAAAATCTGAAATTCCATGAAATATCAAAAACAGCAGAATTGTTTGGTAATTGTCTAGAATTTGACTAAATAAATGCAAATTTAGACAAAAAAAGCTATATTTGAGAGTTTAAAGAATCAGATTTTTATCTACAAAATATCTGTGAAACCTTCATGTATCATTAATATTTGACCCTTTAGTGTATCATTAATATTTGACCTTTAAGTGCATCAGAAAGGTTGCATTCTTGAATAAATGACATCAAGACATCAATGTTAATTAAACATTTAGATGACACAATTGTCCAACAACACAAAAATTGATTGAATTCACTCGGGTCACGAAATATCAGTGACTTGGAACCGGTTCCACAACACAGGACGTTAGTGGAGCTATAGGCCAACATATAATAATATCCGTTTTTGAAAATGTGATACATTATAACAATTTGTTGATGGAATTACCCAAATATCAAATTGTATAGCCTTCATATGGCATTTGACCCCCTTGCTGAATGGACTAAATACCCCCATTTTCAGAATTTTGCGATCATTCCAAATGGAAAAAAATCCCTTTTTATGATTTTGTGGGGTGATTCACTCATTGGGAAGATGACAGGGGTGTACGTTTAGGTGTGATCAAACTTTCACAAATTAAACAGCATAAAAGTCCCATAAAAGTAGTAGCTTTTATACCACTTCTTACAGTGATGAATGACGTGATTTGATGCTGATTTGGTTAAAAACAACATAGATATGTACATATTTTAATTATAATTACCCTTAAGGAAGAATAACAATTTATGCAGTTTCACAGGATACGCAAAAATAAACGGCTCAAGTTTGTGTGGTGAATTGCAAATGAATGTACATAAATAAACTAGTGCGTAAACAAATATTTATACAATCTTCTGTAACTGTTATATTATGCAGATTTATTTAGATACCTTTTTGAACCATTGTTTATGAGCTCCGTAGCTTTCGGGATGATCCCAAAAGCCACGGAGCTCGAAAACAATGGTTAAAAAAAGGTATCTAAATTAATCCTTAAATCATGCCGTTGTTATATTATTATCATCCAACATCAAAGTGTAATGGTAATTACATCTACCACTACTGTTTTTATGCAATTCAGATAGAAATTATGTTATTTACATTGGCAATTTCATGATAATTATGTAATTTATACATACATACATACATATGAGATTTTATAATTTCATTAGTTTAATCAGTTCCAAATTGGCGAGAAATAATAGTTTTTTATTTCTCAGTGCGCAAACGTTAATCTAAGCGTTCATTCGCATTTAAGGCATTTCTCCGTGCGCAAACGTTATCTAAGCGTTCATTCAGTGTTCATGGCCACATGCATGCATATGATTTTTTATGTAATTCAGATAGAAATTATGTTATTTACATTGGCAATTTCATGATAAAACATGATCTCTTCATACATAAAGCATAATTGGCACTAATAAGGCATTTCTCTGTGCGCAAACGTTATCTAAGCGTTCATTCAGTGTTTATGGCCACATGCATGCATATGATGCACAGTGTGCTTGTTGCCTTTATACATGCCCGCATCCTTCTGTATTAACCCCCTGGGCACTACCAGCTTATCTTACAGTAGTTCTGTTTGGTTTATTGCAAGATATACTCATTTGAATAGCCAATTAAAATGCAGCTTGTAAAATATTTCACTCCAATCTTTATCAGGGATACAATTATTCTAAGACTGTCTCTGATTGGTGCAATAAATTATGTATCTATCTTTCTGACCAATCGGCCAGTAATAGTTTTGCCAATTTGGAGCTTATCAAACTATAGTAACAATGTTTCAAAAACGTCGGCAACATTCTCACCGCAGACCAGATTTGACAGCAAACACTCCGCGCTTATTCAAATATCTTCAAAATCTGTGCTATCAATGCTAATCACACTAACTCACGCCTACATTTCGGAAATTTACTACCACATGACTTGACTGTTATGCATCTATGCTGTGTATTAACTTGAAAGGATTATCAACTAGACATTATATATTAAGTATCATCATGCTTAGTCTTTAAAAATATTATTCTCTCTTGGCTATATAGTGTCAAGACACATGATGTTTACATTCACAAGTTGTTAGTTCATTTTGACCTTGTATGCACTAACAATAGGTTAGGAAAAAATGTCTAGACATGCGACCAACTGCGCTAATGCTGTCATCCTCAAAACAAGTTTAGTCAGGTGAAACTGATCAATAAAGGACGAGAAATGTCAGCTTTTTCCTATAAATTTGAACCAGCAGATATTTGCTCCTTATTTGGTTTTGTCAATATTATAATATGAATGAGGGTAACTGAAAATCTTACATTTTGAATAGGGTCAATATTATAATATGAAATGAAGGATAACTAAAAATCTTACATTTTGTTGAATGGAATCAATTGGTAACTACTAAAATATGCCTACGCAACTCGCACTACGTGCCAATATCAACTTCTCTACTCAAAATAACACAAACAGATATACTGCGGTAAAAATCAACAACAACGACGGGCAAAGTACAATGGGTTTCAGAGTGCCAATGACGGGCAAATCTCAGACAGACAGACAGACACACAGCCATTTGATAGGGCGTGAAAAATACTAATATTTTGTGGTTGTAACAACCTCTTTAATATTGAGATCAAAGTACGCTGACCTTCTGAGAGTAATAGCCTTAAAGCAATTGACCTCTATGTGGCTAGCCAGCCAACAGCTAGTCAGACATGTAGGCAGATTATTATTTTTACACTGCATTAATCTTTGCAAAATTTTGAGAAACAAATAAGATTAAAAACAGTTCAACGTGTCTCTTACCTTAGGCTTAAGTTAGGCACACAAAAAAAGAAGGTCTGTCTCGCAAACATTTGGGAAAAAAGCTATAATATACATGCGATTTTGTTTGATGAATTTTGCTTAAAAAGAAAGAAATAGCTATGCTAAATGCAGAAACAAAAATTTAATTGTGTTTTTGGCCCACTTACCCCCCCCCCAATTGTTTTTCTTGTTTTTCAGACAACTAACTACCGCCCCCCCCCCCCCCCCCCCCCAAAAAAAAAACCCCAAAAAACAAGATAAATAAATTGGGCTCATCGCATAGGATTATGCGGCAAAAGTGACTTCACATACTTATGCACGCGGATTAAGTGAGACGGATCCTTTTTCTCTCTTGGTCTTACTAACAACCAACTCATTAGGTATTTAAGTAAATTCGATAGACAAAATGAAAAATGTTGCCATCAAAATAGCCTGACATCTACCACACCTGTATTGTGAGTGTCAGACCATGGTCAGACAGACAGTGATCATAGAGAGTATGGTACTTTCTGTAAATAACCAATGCATGAGTCTGACAGACTAATTAACAAATCTGTCTGGGTTATTTTCGGACATGAATTTCATAAATTGGCCTTATCAATTACCGCACTATTAGGCTACTTATAATTGTTAGTATCACTGCAAAGAAGATTGGTCTTCCCACAATGCATTGCGCGAACGCCAGACAACTAAAGTTTTTTTCTTCACACAATGCATTTGTCGAGCTCTTAAGTTTTAGAAATAAGAAAACGGAACACTGATAACTAATTCATTCATTGATGTAAACTAGAACCTAAGACTAAGAGCTCCAACGATGAAGGCGCTATGAAGCCATGGTTGTGTGCATATGTCTGTGGGAACCGAGACAAATTGGAGACCAAATTTATAGGGCATTTTGCAAAAACACAATGCATCGTGGTGGTGTCTTAATAATATGTTCTAGTATTTCTGTCTGGTGGGACATAGGCAGTGCGCGCTGAATTTTGAGGGGGGGGGGGGGGATTTTGTTAGCATATTGTGCGTATTACCAAGTATTTAAAACAAGCACAACTTCCATTACAGATTCTAAAATGATAATACATGTATGAAAGTTTAGTATTTTATGTATTTTAGACAGGTACGACTTAACCTCTAGTAATCAATTATTAATATATTTTTTAATAGTTCTTTACTTTTTAATGTATTTAATTTATTGTCATAAATAATTATTTTCATTTTTAATACTAAGTGTTCACAAATAAAACTCAACCTATTAATATTACACAGGCAGATGATATGCCCAAATAAATGTGTTGTTGAGATTTCAAATTGGAAATGTTCACGCTACATATATTTGCACGCTTATCGTGCTCAATCAGCAACCACAAATATAATAACACGCGAATACATTTCTTTTCCAAATAGGAAATGTGATGAAATTACAAATCACAAATTTAAAAACACACAAAACTATTTAAAATTGGCGAAGTGTGAACATTAATCATGCAAAAATTACTACTTTTACAGAACTGTATGCGTGCCAAAGTAAATTTGATTGTTTTTGAGATTTAGGTCAATTTAGTCATATTTATTCCTACCACTTTTGAGGCAGTCTGTTCAAAATAATATTGATTGGCTTATTTTTGTGTGATGTACAATTGCCCCATTTCATATGAAACATGTACAATTGTTTGACTCACGCTCTATTTTCCTGGTTTTTGGAATATAATGATAATATATATATATCAAACTCAAAGACAATCAAAATTATACGACATAATAAAAATAACATTATTTGTTTATGAACAATAATAATAATACCAGTATCATTATCTTTTCGACAAAGATAATTTTTTTCCAATACTAATGTCTAATATCTTCCATTATTTTCCTAAAAATATTTATAAAAATAACTAAATAAATCATCAAAAGTGAGTTTTAATTAAATTATAAAAATGAGATTTTTTAAAAGTATTTTTTATAAATATTTCGTGTGTTTTTTTAAATTGTAAAATAACAATTCTGCTAAATAGTACATTCAATTTAAAGTAAACCTCACCTTCCAAATAAGATGCGAATGTCTTCATAATCATGACCCAAGAAAACCGCTGTCCTAAACATGACAAATTCGGCCGACAAAACGTAACACGGTAAATTTGCGTGTTAATTAGGCCGTTGAATCCTTCCATCCAATAAATAACTTCCCATGGTACTGCTCCCGCGGGTAAGCATACACACTCACACGCTGTAATGTTCAATGACTATTACCACAGACAGACAGACAGAAATTATGTAGCGATATCTCCTCGGCATACAAAATTACAATACATGTACACGGAATGTGCGTACGATTTTAATAGTAGAGCAAATCTTTGGTTACACGAAAGGCGCTTCTGAGAGTGGAAGGCATACATGTGAGGATGACAATTCGACGACAAGAGCACGGTGAGAGTTAAATCAGCAGTATTACTAGATTATAATTCCACAGAAATGATATATTAGTCTCGCTTAGAAAATTCCCAATGCTGTGAAGGCGATGCGTGTTCCAGTATGCCATCATCATGATGAAGCAGGGAAAAGCTTGCCTTTGCAATCATAACCAACCAGCCAGCCAACTAAACCAGCTGATTTCCTTCCCTGCCTAGCTAGCTATAGACGGTCTCACTCCCACACTCTTAGCTCTCACTCTGTACATGAAGACAACACATAGCTATGTGACTAAAGGTTAGATGTGCATGACTGCACGGCACACCGCCATGCATGCACATAGGGATGAAGCAATGTCATCATCAACAGCAGGCAGCCATCACACACACAGACTGGGTCTCAATACACTTATGTCTGGCCTCATTTGCATGTCTGGGTCAACTAGCAGACGATGCAATGCACGTGAAGGAGTTGGCTCTATAGGTAGACAGTAGAATGAGTTGGCCGTGAGAGAAGAGACTGGCAAAAAAACGGGGAGTGGAGACCAATTCAACGAGAGAGAGAAAACGGCTGCTTCCTGCTTGTCTTTTGAATGGTTTCTGACTAAAACATTCTAGAAAATCTATGAAGGCTTACAGCCAGACAGGAGATAACCGTCACAGACCGCGACCAATCGGAGATGAGGATCATTGAAACGAGCGCGCGGAGAGGGGGGAAATTAGATGTTAAGTAAGCAATTATGGACGGTCGGCAGAATACACACTACATAATGTTCGTAATTGTACCATCGATACCGTAACATCAGCCCCCAAGTGGTATTCCCACCCACGAACACCAGAAGCTAAGATATACAGGAAGTCTTAATAAATGAATGTTTAAACCCCCAGAGAACCATCGGCCGGCCGATTGGTCTAAAAGATGTACACATCATATAGGTGTATCTTGTGATTAACTAATCAGATATGCCTTTAAGACAGACAGGTAGGGTTCAGGAGATTAATGGTTTAGAACCAGGCTCAAAGACCGTTATCAAGAAATGAAAGAAAGGCAAATGTTGATCTTGAAGGTATTATATGGTGAAGAGTTCTATTTGCAGCAAACCATGGTCCCTTTTGCACCTTTCCATTATTTTAATTAATCTTATTTCAATACTTAAAGGGGCATTAAGAGATATGGTGGAGTCAGCGTCCTCAATTACAAAAATATATGATAACGACTTGGATTTGTATATTTTTACAATTGTATTACATGAACTTAAAGAATTAAGAAAAATCAGCCCTCTTTGTACAACAAATCGTCAATTCAAAAATCCTGACCTCCGCTAGATCAGCATATTACGTCAGACAGTATCCCTCTGCATCAAGCGTGATACATATCGCTAACCATATATGCATAGAGGGCGTTTTTCAATAAATAGTGATGGTATTGTTGTTTTATTCAAGTTTTGCTGTATTTTTGTTAGTTGAAACAACAATAATGGCCATTTTTAATGTTCATCTTGAATTCTGAAGTAAATAAAAAATGTCAACACCACTTAATGTCCATTTACAGCACCGTTCTAGAATTCTGAAGAGACCGGGGTTCAAGTCCCCCGCCGGTGAATGTCCTTGCTAACCTTTGAGACATTCATTCAGCGTTGTTATAATGTCTCTTGTAAACACTGTGGGTTGGTAAACTGCTGGATAATTATAATATATTTATTTAAAGTTGGTATTGATCGCAGAAGAGAACAACAAAAAATGCATTTGGTTTGCGGAGCTGTTTTACAGTACACAAAACGTTTATATTTTTGTATCCATATCACAACCTGGCCGACCTACAATGAGCCTACAGCTGCATTTATAGCAAATTTCTCATGCATGTACACTTAAAACATGTATGTTTATAGCAAATTTCTCATGCATGTACACCAAAACATGTATTAATGTTGATCTTTCTCCAGTGCCATGATGCAGCTGCATTTTTATGAGATATTTGTGTAGGTTGTAAAAGGCATCCATCCGTGACAAGAAACAATAAGTTTTTATTTTGTAGGCTCATTAGACATATCGTCAGCCTGCTTCGATAATTGCCTAACTCACTTTTCAGCAAAATTGAGTTTTTTGCATAAATCATGACTTCATTACATTATGCACATGCTCTTATAATACCTATGCACATGCTGTTATAATACCTAAGTCATTGACCAATCAAAGGTGTTGATAAATGAAGAGCTTTGTTGCAAAAGGGCCACCAGACCACTCCAACATGTTACTCATTTTGCATTATTGAATTTGCATTGACCAATCCATGGAATTAATCAAATTATTGTATGGCTGTCTGTGTTCATCGTTTCTATATGACTTGGATTAGTGCATCCATGCACGCGCCAATTGAGGCATCGACAATACAAGTCACATTCCACATAATGAATAGCCATCCATCAATAATGCAAAATGAGTAACAGGTACACAGGTAACATGTTTCATACTTTTGTTGTTTTCTTAGAACTAGAAATAATGAGTTAGGCAATTATCGAAGCAGGCTGACGATATGCCCCATATCCTATTTGTATACATATTTAGCTTTGATTTGGTATTTAGGGATGCACCATTTGATGTCCAGGGGGGCATGGAGGTTTGGGTCGGGCAGATCTTCTTCTTTTTTACCTCCGAAGGGGGTGACTTTCTTCTACTCCCCTGAATATCAAATGGTGTGTCCCTTACACATATTTCATTGCATTTTGAAGGTTGAACATGTATTTAAACAATATGGTAGCACTGCATTGAGTGAGCCCTGAAATATTGTTTTTTAATAGTAGCCAAGGATTTGACTCTAACAATGTTGTTTGTAGATGGCAGCACTGAATTTAGGCCCTCCTAAAAAAATGTCATTTGGTTTTTTCAACTACCTGATTCTATTTACAAATTGGATGAAGGTGAGTTTTTTCCCTTACCAAATGATGCCTTATTGGCTAGATATAAGATACAACCCTATCATTTGATAATCAATTAAAACTTTGCATGCCATCTTTACAGATGTATGGAGTTCAGTTCAGCAATTTTTGTTGTTGGTCAAATTAGTAAATTACTAATATTTATCAAGAAATTCTGTGTGGTTGTTTCCTTATAATAGAAAGGCAAGGAAACACTAATTTATGAATATATCAATTACTTAACTATATATTTCAATTTAAACAACAATATTTTGATATAATAAGAAAATCTATAATTTGCTGTGAACAATAAAGTAAAACATACAGACTAGCAGAAGACTGCCTCTAATATTTACCACCACAAGCCGATGTTGTGGCAAAGACACCGACACATTAGTGTCCCACAAATCAAGGCAGGTAGGTCACACACTAAGATGCAACTTGAATCAAGTCAACTCTTTCTCAATAGCTCAATTCAAGCCAAGTCGTTGGAACTGGATAGCTCAAGTCAAGTCACTGGATGCCTTAATTCAAGCCACAGAGTCGCTGTTATTAAAGTCAAGTCACTGGTTGATTCAAGTCAAGTCACTGGTTGACTCAATTCAAGTCACTGGTTGACTCAATTCAATTCAAGTCACTGGTTGACTCAAGTCAAGTCACTAATGACTCAATTCAAGTCAAGTCACTGGTTGACTCAATTCAAGTCAAGTCACTGGTTGACTCAATTCAAGTCAAGTCACTGGTTGACTCAAGTCAAGTCAAGTCACTGGTTGACTCAATTCAAGTCAAGTCACTGGTTGACTCAATTCAAGTCAAGTCACTGGTTGACTCAATTCAAGTCAAGTCACTGGTTGACTCAATTCAAGTCAAGTCACTGGTTGGCTCAATTCAAGTCAAGTCACTGGTTGGCTCAAGTCAAGTCAAGTCACTGGTTGACTCGAGTCAAGCCAAGTGTTGACTCAATTCAAGTCAAGTCACTGGTTGACTCGATTCAAGCCAAGTCACTGGTTGGCTCAATTCAAGCCAAGTCACTGGTTGGCTGATTCAAGTCACATCACTGGTTGACTCAAGTCAAGTCAAGTCACTGGTTGACTTAATTCAAGTCAAGTCATTGGTTGGCTCAATTCAAGTCAAGTCACTGGATGGCTCAATTTTAGTCAAGTTACTGAGTTAACTCAATTCAAGTCAATTCAAATTCAAGTCAAGTCACTGGTTGACTCAATTCAAGTCAAGTCATTGGTTGACTCAATTCAAGTCAAGTCACTGGTTGGCTCAATTCAAGTCAAGTCACTAGTTGGCTCAATTCAAATCAAGTCACTGGAACTGGATGGCTCAATTCAAGTCAAGTCACTGGTTGGCTTGATTCAAGTCAAGTCACTGGTTGACTCAATTCAAGTCAAGTCATTGGTTGGCTCAAGTCAACACTCAAGTCAAGTCAATGAATCAAGTCACTGGATGGCTCAATTTAAGTCATGTTACTGAGTTAACTCAATTCAAGTCAAGAAGTTGGCTCAAGTCAAGTCAAGTCAAATTCAAGTCAAGTCACTGGTTGACTCAATTCAAGTCAAGCCACTGATTCTGTTATATAACCCTTAACACAGTCCCATGAAAGATTACCAGTCCAGATTGATGTCCCAAAAAGTACCCTTACTTCATATAGTCGCACCATCTTGATTCTGAATATCCTAAAACGAAATCCAAATATGACCTATTTACAAAAAAAATAATCTTAAGTCCCAATCGGACTAAATAAATTGGCATTTTTGCCTAAACACAGGAAACCTTAAGTTAATCCAAAGCAAAATTGATTTAGATATCAAGAAATTCTTAGAAGCCACCCTGCCAAGTTGGTATATTGAAATACACACTGTGGATAAAAACATTGCTATGAATGTAGTCGACTCGTATACCTTGTATAATTTCACTGTCACACAATCGAACAACACCCCCTGATACTTCCCATCCGAGAACCGACCAAATACAAGGTCTACTGGCATTGGATTTACAAAAGAACTGTGCTTGAGCACACTAGGGATTACTAGGGACGATGCTTTTTATGCGTCACGATAGTATCACACCCCTTCATAACGCGCTAATATTGAATTTGCTGTTTGTACATCTAGAAACGCGTGAAGAGGGTATTTCTGTGGCTGTGTAAGAGTCTCTAGTTATATCGTAAACAATGATCAAATTATTTGTCTCTGTTTAAACGTAAAAAGGTTTTTTATTACACGATATTGAAAGATAGGAAATAGCATGGAAATAGTCACATATGCGGAAATGTAGCTATATCTATGAGGAACATATTTTGGGCGAGGACCAATGTCAAAGATAACTCCTAAAGTGTGATTTTAGATCGAAACGGCGGCTATACAGTGCCAGAAAATCGACATTTTGAATTTATCAAGTGAGCAAGATTCGTCTCTCTGCGAAGACGTATATAAATATTCATATACTTCGTATTTATCGTGTCTGCCATTGGTTAATTTTGAACCCCACGCGAACAAATTGCTCATTACATATGCGTCCAATTTTTGGACGAGCACTAATGTAAAAGTATACGGAGGTCAACGAGGTCAATCCAATGCAAGTAGACCTTTTTTTCCCGGGGTGAGATCAGAGGATGGGGAGCAGTCCATGGGGAGTGAGCCCTCTATCGGTACAGTGACAAAGAAAAGGAAAAAGGTATACTAAAGCAGACTACTATGAATGTTACCCAACACCTGGGTATTTGGGAATGTTCGGCACGCACTGTCATGTACTTACATACATGTATGCCTGCCAACTTGCTTGCATGATACCAAACCACTGTGATCATATTAGAAAACATTGAAAACTTGTTTACTTGAGCTTCAGTGAAAATCTGGATTTACTATAGTTTGATCAGCTCCAAATTGGCGAAGCCTCCTTTTGCAGCAGCGATACAGAGGGATATGTGAGTGCACATGAAGGCAACAAGCGCACTGTGCAACCAATATCTTAGCAATATATCCTATACGCCCTTCACCCCTCCTCATAACAAAGCTCCGATACTCACCCCGCCCAAACCTGTGATCAACACAAACATACCCTGTGGCGATACCCCTACAATTATCATACCGCAATACCGTACTGCTTTTTCAAATTCATGTTCGAAGTTTAGTGGTTTTTTTAATTTCACTAAAAAACAGAACTGCGAGGCAAAAAACATTCAAAACCATAAATCTAACACCCTGATAATTGCACAGTTATACCTGAAACCACTAAAATATCTGTCCGTGAAAATAATTGGCAACTGTGAAACCAGAAATGTTCGCGAGTCTAAAATTTCACGAATCAACAAAACTGGTCTCATTGATGGCATGAAAATGTTGCGAACATAACTTTGCGATGCACTGCTACAAGGTAGATTGGAAATATTCGCAGCATGAAATGTCCGCAAGTAAGTGCTCCTCACGAAACTAGTGAAATTTAAATGCATGCTAACATTTCTGGTTTTACAGTAATTCACAATTAGTTATGGTACGCTAATTACTCGCTCACGAAGCACACACATTTTAGGCCTATACATTAATTCAATTGCGACTTCCGCACCGGATTTCAAACAAAAAGGTGGGTATTAATTAAAACCATGTTAGGAAACATTTTCACAATGCCAATCAGTCAACCATCACCACGGAAATTGTAACTGTTGAACGTTCACAGCAGGTTTTTTTCTTCTTCAAGCTATGTACATATTATGTTATTTATTATACAGTAGATTAAGACTACCATAGGTCCTTGTCCCTTTACAAATTTGCATATTTCACAGACAGACAGTTTCCTTTTAAACCGCTACACAGAATTGCCAAACACACACTTAAGTAGCCTAACGGGCTACAGACTGACTACATCTAGTACTTCAAAACATTGAAGTAAGGCAAAAAAGAAAAAAATTGTGGTGTTGCCCTCAAGTGCCAAAAATCTTGAAGTCGGGTCGGTCTGTCGCTTTTCCCTTTTCCCCACTTTTCTTTTTTTGCTGACAAATATTACTGACAGACCGTGGTTCATGACAAGACAAAATTGGTAAATGTCAATTTTACTAATGTTTCTAGTGTAATATTATAATAGTTGAAAAGCAATCTATTCTAGCAAACTTATTCATTTGAAGCAGAAAATAGTAATATTTTGACAAATTGGGTTAAAATTGAGTGTTAACTTGGGTGTCTAGTAGTCAACATCTATTACTGGCATTGTGTTATAATTACAGTAGGTGGACTTGTCTAGTTCATTATCTTATTTATAGTTCTTAACACTTATGTTTTTTTATATTTTGTCCCTGATATCCACTTGAAACATCAGTCTTTATTGTTCTATATAATTATCTTTGTTGTTTATTGCTGTTTTCATTGCTTGTCCCAGTGCATTTCCATGTTTTATTGATTTTTTGTTATTTATCTGTTTTATCGGATTCTCCCTTGTTATTACCAGTTTCCCCACACCCTGTTGGTATATCTTGCTTTTACTCTTAGCAAATTGGGTTAAATTAAATTTAAAAAAATTGCTATGCTGATTTTTGTCCCTGAGGACAACACAACAACAAAATGTTTGGCCTTACAGACTTCCATGTTGAGATGTGACAGTTTACACAATTAGACTCTATATACAGGGTGAGTCAAAAAAAAAGTGTACCCTAATTGAAAAAATCAAAACAAAAAAAATTTGACCACAAAATCAAGGCAAACAAAACTTTAAATGATTGCGCCATTTCTTTGCTACCATCTGGAAAAAAAATCACGCTATTTGATGATACCGTTAAGTAAATATGACTATTTCTGTACAGGAGCTGTTTTTTCACCTAAAACACGGTTTTTAATTTCAAGCTTAACGAGCTTAATAATGTTTACTAGGATTATGATGTAAAGCATTACACATCTTGTTTATTAAAAGAATTAAGTAGACAATACACTTGTTCAAAATTGTCTCCTAATAGATTAAAACAATAGACAGCTTTAAGGCCTATTTATGACACAATTACCACACTTTAATCATTTCATAACAAAGGAATTGATCCTTTCGCTGTCGGTATTGTAATTTTTTATTGGTCGTATCTTATGAAATATAATGGTCAAGATCTGGAAAGCGTGTTCGGACGTTAAATTGGTCACTTTTATTCAAAACAGCGTAAAATAAGTTTCCCTCAACCAATCTAAACCAGATAAAATTCATATTAAAGCTAATTGATTTGTCTTTATACCGTAGTATATTGTTTTGAAAACAAACGAATACTTTTTCTAAAAAAAAACAAAAGTACACTTTTTTTGACTCATTCTGTAGGTGTATTCTTTTCACCTACGTTCATCAAAATTGAAAAACTTGTCTGCCAGTTAATATGGCAACTCGCTTACTGTTAAATTGATACATTAATCTTCCGGTTAACTCAGTCATAATAAATAGATCTTCTGTGGTAGCAAACACTAAGTACTCTTTACATTTTAATCAAAACAATGTATACCATTATTCTATTATTATTCCATTAAGGATTGAATACGGTTTTTGGTTTGTTGGGTTTTTTCATGTTGCCATTTTTTTCTTTATTATCAGACAGACATAAGACAAAGTGCAATGTTTAGTTAGGCAAAAAAAAATGTTGTGTTGCCCTTAAGTGCCAAAAATTTAAAATTGGGTCGGTTGGTCGGAAATCTTTTTTTAATTTATTTATTTTTTCTTTCAATTTTTTTTTCAATTTATTTTTTGCTGACAAATATATGGTTTATGTCAAGACAAAATTGGTATAGGCCCATATGTCAATTTAACTAATATTTCTAGTGTGACAACAGTCTAAATTTAGGCTTACTTATTCATTTCAAGCAAGATATAGTAACATTTAGACACTTTTAATCAAATTTAAATCTTAAAATAAAAAATAAAATAAAATGCGACCCTAGTTTTTACAATTTTAGGGTCGGTCGCGGAGGGCAACACAACTTCTTCTTTTTTTGCCTTAGATATGAGAAAAAAGTCTCTATCTTTTGCCTGGCATTGGCTTTGTTGTTAAATAGCCTAAGTTTGTTTGGTCAATAATGTAGGTAGGTGTACAAAGATTAAGGGTAGCTTTGTGGACGCCTATTTCTTTCTTATTATCCAATATCAGTGAGATATCATTTCCTTGTTTATGAGTACTAGCTACTGAATAATACAGAATGAAAAATAAAGAGGATAATATTCAATTTGACAAGTTAATTTGTGTTAAGCATATTCAAGTCGGTATTTATAAATAACTGTTATTGTATATGTTTACCGAGGTGAAGAAGAAAAAAAAACTGGAACTGAAACTGAAAAAAATAAATAAATAAATAAAATTAAAAAATAATCAAGTCGGTTAAAAACCGAAGTTTTTAAAGAAGTCTGATCTTTTTACATGAAGGGTCGATCATTATGTAATGAAATTGATCTTGGTATGGGATGCCATGGGTGATTCTATTGAGGGATGATAGTTTTGAAAATGAGCACGTCTTTAATTTTGCAGTTTCTACATTAATTATAATGTAACTCTATTGCAAAAGAATATTTTCGCGTGTTTATATTTTCGTGGTGTTTTTTTTGTGTCCACTCTTGAAATTCGTGAAAATAAAACCCTTGCGAAAAATACCACATATACAGCAATCTATTTAACTTCTTCTGGGCAGTGATGTAACTTTACAGACGCAACATCGACACATATGGCTATATCTTCCATCTTTCTCTTCGTCTAATGCACACCAGTGCCATGGGTAGAGACATGCATATTTTTGTACTGCGATCTGTGAATGACACAGTGACATAACTGTCTTGAAATTGCGAAATAGACTATATATAGTTAAGTAAAATTGTCACTCTCAAGTGACTCAAGATACATCATTTAAGTTGTTGACTTCATTCCTCACAATGGTTTAGCGGGAACCCACCCACATACTCTTATCCTATCTTCTTAATAACTGTATTGAAGTGAATTACATAAGCTTTTCCGGTAACATTTTCAAAGAAAGCACATATTTTAACACCTCATAAATTTTGATTATCATTTCTCTAAATATGTACATCTGTGATTGAAAATTCACAAACATACGAATTGCTCAACCAATTTGTTATAATTTGGCAACCACAAATTTGCTATACTTTTTTTTTAACTGTAGACAATAGGAGGACGAGGGGAACTAATATAGACAAGTGTTCAAACAATAAAGATCAACTCAGGCCATACTGTCACTAGAGTCTATATCCCCATGCCCACATGACTGGGTCAACAACCTCATAGTCACAGTGCACAGTTCCAGGAACCATACAAATATACTTGTACAAACAGCCCTTCGATAGACGTGGGTACCCTGACAGCAGACGTTGCTCAAACACTTGAAATCTGTCGATATGCCAGATAAGTGGTCATTTTCCCATAAAATTCAAACAGCGAAGTTTCCTTCATTCATTCAAATGGGAGTGTCTGTGTAATGTAGCCTGAACAAGATCTTCCATGAAATATTTTTATCAGATTTGTATTTAAAAATAAATCAAGTCTGTTAGACAAATAATTAACTAATTAACTTGGTTCTCAAAATATTACAAAATAACTAACGCCACAGAAAATGTGTTTAATTTTGGAAGAGAGACCAAACAATTGCAAAAAATAAGCGACTTTAAACTTTGTAATCTGTATTTGTGGTGAACTTTGGGCATTTATAAATCGCCACAAGCAGAACACTTTTCTGGTGAAATACGGTAGACTTTGACACGAAAACTAGGCCCAGCATTTATCTGATGTCTATGTTTAGTCTGCTATATCAGGTCACACAATATTGTTTATTTGTCTACACTGTACTGATTCTTTATATTTTCATATTTGATTCTTTTGTTAGAATTTCCTCCCAATTTGTTCTTAGAACACTACATAGGCCTCAAATTAAGATATGAAAATAAATGAAAAGGGCAAGCAATTTAAGGCAATTTAATAGGGGCACCAAGGCAATTATGTACTTTTGAATGGAGTGAAAATAGCCAAAAATGGAGGGCATCTAGGCAACTAGGTGGGGCATCGAAGGCAATTGCCTTCGATGCCTTCGATTAATTTGAGGCCTGACGCTACATCCTGGGTAGAAATTAAATTTAAGCAAATAATGGTCTTAGGCAAAAGTTTCTCTAACTCTCTGTAATTCTATTTCAAAAAATGAAAACTAGAACCTAAGAGCTCAACGATGAACGCGCTATGAAGCCATGATTGTGCGCATATGTCTATAGATGGGAACTGAGACAAATTAGAGACCAGAATTAGGCCATTTTGCAAAAATGCAATGCATTGTGGTGGTGTCTTTAACCCTAACTCTACCCCCCCCCCCCCCACTTTTTTCAGAATTTTTTCTTCAACATGGAAAATCGACCAAAATATCCCCCCGATCCCCCCGGGATTTGATCCAGGGACCTCCAGCACGTGGAGCTTCCAATCCCCCGCTACACCACGCCTTCCAAGCACAGTCTGGGCAGTGTATTGCCCAGACTGTATGGAGTGGGTCCATTTTTTCAGCAAAAAACTTCCACGCCGGGTGGTACCAACGTGCCCAGTTGTGGTATATCGTGGTATATGGCAGTGTTAGGGTTATAATAACAAAACTTTTTGAAGAAAAAAAAAATTCAAAAAATTGCTTGTTAAAATCTTCTTTGTGTTGATACCATCCATGATGAACTTTACAAAATGTGAAATCGAGGTACTATCAGATCCCAGAAGGGCGGTTAAATCAAGTTAAATCAAGAAGTCACTGTTCAAATTGTTCTTAAATTTAACAAGGTTCATGACCATCAAAACAATGAACAATTCTTCGCATAATAATTAGAACCTATGACCCTTTTACATCGACTCCAGTCAACTTGATATGAATAATAATGTATGGTCTCTGACACAGACAAACAAGTCATGCATTGTCCAATATACAATGAGACATTATAATTCAGAATCATGATGTAGAGTTTTAAAGGTGGTTGGATACATGATTGGGTTGTATGTAGCAGGCTACATTAACAAACCTGTCTTAGACATTGTTTGTCAAACATGGTTGAGGTTTCTTTTCATTTTTTAAATTCTCTTGTTGAAGTTTTAAGGCGGCAGGATCTATACCCTCTGTCTAGTGTCAGCGTGTGGTTTCCAGGTGTATTCCTAAGACAGACTCACCCGTCTAGACATCACGGCAAAACATCTCCTCATATTGGTCAATGTTTCGCAAAATCAAGTTTCTTGCCCTTTCATAGAAATAGACTTGCGTAAAACTACGGAATAAAGCTGTGAAATGTAAGTGTTTATTCTATTACCGAGTAGAAATCACAATAAAGGCTATTCCTGCTAGTAAGTCTGATCAAGCGGATGCAAATACAAATAAAGTTCTTTAAGGACACAATATAGATTTGAATGGAATTCAACTGGAAGTAAGAGCCACCTTAACATAATGAGCTTTGATAAGAATTTGTTCACTTTTTGCAGCATAGTAGGTGATGTAGTCTCACTAGGTCCACAAGAGTCGGGAAACTCCTCAAGGAAGTCTCTTGTGTGGCATATCTCTTGTCTATTCTTAGAAAAGCCCATCATGATATAAATCCCTCAACAAAGTTAAGAAATGTTTTTCATCACCTATATTTTGTACAATATTATGTTCAAATTTTGGTTTTTTGTGTTGCACTATCTTTAGTGGGTTGTATATCAATGGAAAGCTGGTGTTAATCTTTCCAATACCAAATTTGTAGCAATCGCTTGTTTCAGTGCTCAGCCACGTGCTTGAGAATATGGGGAGGTGTCTCAATCTGAATGTGCCAAAATCATCACTATTTTATCCTCATAAGTCAATAGAGCATCACTGACCACTGTAGTTGTCAATGTAACACTTCACTGAACAAATGACAGAGTTGTTCTTTAGAGCGTGAAATTGTGGTGAATTCGGCCTGTTCAGATTATAATTAAGACCTCAACATATGTGACCTGTCACATCAAAATGGACATGTTGGTGGCATGAGTCAATTCTGAGTTATTGTGGTGACTTGAAAGAACACATTTTAAGCTTGAAAATGATACCATGTTGAAGGTGATCAGACTTTCTAATCACAAGATATGAATTGAAAAAGCATATTTTTTTCTATTATTTTCTTTATATTTCACCAAATATATTGGCCTCTATCTCAAAACTGTGTTTGCCGATAACATGTCCTTTTTGATGCAACTGGTCACATATTCTCATGTAAGTGGCTGAGCACTTGAACAAATGATTGCTTACCATTTGGTATCAATATTAGAAGATGAATGCATGCACATTAGCGCAGGTTCCATTGATGTGCAGACATAAAACAAACTGTAACACAAAATGTAACTAACTATGGGAAACAAAGGCCATAGAAATTAATTTCCGAACTTTTTTGAGAGGTTTATATTACATGCAGAATTGCAGATGGATTTTATTCCAACTGAACTGTACACAAACTTTGCATCTGACCTTAAAAATGTATTTTTGCCTAGATATAAATCAATCTTACGTGGTTCTGTGCGATGTCTGTTATCATGGACTACACTCGTTGTTGACATTACACTCGCATTTGAAGCGGCTGCTAAATGGGTAGTCTGTTGTTTGGTGGCACGCGCACATGCTAGGCACTCTGCACTGGGCCCTGCATAATGATAATGAATAGAGAAGAAAAAGAACCAGAGAATGTTAAGCAATTGATACAATTTGGATGCTATAACAGATTTGTGCATGCGACAACATTGCATGCGACAACATATCTGTTACCAACCTTATGATAGATACATGCATGCATGCAGTGTAGCCGATTTTATTGAGTTAACTGAATTTCAAATGCTTGAAACGGTAAGGGTTAGGGGCTAGGGCTAGGTTTAGGGTTAACCCCCTGGGGTCTACCTGTCTATCTTACAGTGGTTCTGATTGGTTCATTACAAGATGAACTCATATGAATAGCCAATTAAAATGCAGCTTGTAAAATGTTTCACTCCCATCTTTATCAGGGATACAATTATTCTAACATTAGTGTTAGATACAATTATTCTAACACTAATGTCTCTCATTGGTGCAATAAATGATGTATCCATCTTTTTAACCAATCGGCCGGTAGTTCGCAGGGGGTTAAGTGGTAACCAAGGCTTCCTGAAGCCCAAAAATGCTGTTGGATAACCTAAATTTCAGTGCAGGTTTTCCGTCAGATGCCCATACTTTTTGAATATTTGTACTGAAGTTACTTTGGTGAACAACCAAAACCATTGGCAGATAAGGAAAACAAGACATTTTTTTCTTAATTAGAACATTGGCCGCAGGCGACATCATCAAATATCCACAAAGCATAATCCACTAAAGATAAGATAATAGAAGTTCTCCATGTAGCCATGCGCAACGGACTACAAACAATGGGGAGTCCCACTCTGCCTATTCTACATTCAATTGAATTGGTGCATGACGTCCACTTCATTGAATGAATTTGTAACCAAATTGGCCTACATCTAGCATGAAACAGGTGCATCTTCCTTCTGAAATCATACACACAGTTGTTATTCCCAACATAATGGCAGCTAATCCAAAACATGGAAGCCCAAACAAAGAAGGTTTGTCTCAGAAACATTTTGCAAATAAGCTTAATGCTGTGCGATTTTCGCTAATTGGACCCCTTTTTTCATTTTGTCTGAAAATTACCTCCTCCCCTTTTCACCATTTCAAGGACAATTTCTGAATTGTCCCCTTTTTTTTGCGCAAAAGCGCGGACACATCTGGTTCAAAATACCCCTTTTTCCTATTACCAGGACAATTTGATATGACACAATGCTCATTCTGATTTTTGTTCTTCTCCTCGGAAATAACTTCTCCAAAACACCCCTAATTTGTTGAAATCACGGACATAGCTTCCAAAAAGAACCCTTATTTTTGGAAATCGCGGACATAAATTAACCCCTTTTCGGCGATTTTTTGAAACAAAATGTTTACCCAAAGTCAATGTTGACTGAAACCACAGGGGAAATTACATAGCACAGTAGAATATTTTTAAAAATAAATAAATAAATAAAAATAAAGTTGTTGCCAAATATGTTGGTTTTATGCCCCTTTGGCCTAACATATCTCAGGCAACCAAATCTCTGACTGAAATACACATTTTTGACAAATAAGGACACCTTAAGCTTGTGATGAAATCTGTGTTAGAAGATTTTATTAGATATAAAATATAAAGCTTGGTACTTTAATTTTACTCATTGTTTATAGGAATGGTGTGTTTAGCTGGATTTGTGTTGAATGAAACCCAGAACAATTGAAAATAATTACTTTTAATGTCAAAATTAGGTAACAGTAGCTTAAAATTGGTCTGAGTATTTATGATTTAAGCTAATTTCAGGCAATGTTGAGATTGTTGACATTAAAAAGCCAAAATGCGTGTATGCTTCAAGGGTCTCATGGACTAGGGTCAATGTATGCAATATGCAGTTGCCACATACAAAAAATACAAAAAAAAAAATTAAAAAAATTTAAAACATGTGTTTTACCGATTCCACACAGAATTATGACCTGGGACCTGTTTAGACAAATCACAACAAGTGTGTATTCAATCCTGTCTACATTGCATAATATCCTGATAGGTCAATTCTTCACCCTTGATACACTATAAAACCACTTAATTTCACGAGGGATTTATTTTCGCGAATTTTGCAAGGACCTTAAATTCGCAACATTCTATTTCCTGCAAAATAAACCATGGTAAAAGCTTAATATCTCAGTCAAATTTTGGAATCGCAAAATTAGATCCTTGCATAAAGGTTGGCTTTCGGTTATATGTACCCACGAATTGTTAGTGTTTTACAGTATGTCAAATGTCAATCTGGGTCAACTGACTGTCTATACCATTTACTAAAATACACTTAGAGATATGAACTTACACCACCATATTTGTATACAAGAATATTTTATATAATTTTATGGCCAAGTCTAGGTTTTAAACTTTTATGTAATATAATGGCTAGCCAACCCTTTAATACTTTCTGTAATTTATGAAATAGGAGAGTAATTAAAATGATTTCACCTTGGAGAAAGCGGACATAAATTCTAGAATTTCCAGTATTGCACAAAATGGAAATATTTGACCAAGAACTTTCTGCATGAATTGAAGCATTCACTTAACTAAAGCAATGTCACTGATTGAAGTAAGGGGCGATATCAGCTGTAATGGTGCACATAAACAAGAGGAATATCCAGATGTAACGTATTGATGACACACAGTATATGAGTGTATGACCTGTTAGTGTTACAAAATGTCTGGACTATATCATGTTAGTTTACAAAAATGAAAGGAAATCACCCTAAATCTAACATATACCAGGGCCCTATTTCATGAAAGTCAACTTAAATCTCAAGTTTGTAAGTTAAGAAGAGCTCCGAAGAATAAAAACTCATCTTCCGATAAGAGAATTCCGTCCACGCGGCTAGTATTAGTTCCACCATATACAAAACAGATAACTAAACCAATACGGAGCATGTTTGCACTTATTTCAATGAATTTCTCATGTGATGAAATTCAATAATACTGACATTTTTGAAACATTTTGTGAAATGCTGGAACTGTCGTCAGACTACTGCAGCGTGGAAAGTATTAAGATAGCCTCTGACCTCTTCTTAAGTGAAGAAGGAACTTAAGAAGGCTATTCTTCTTAAGATAAGAATCATTGTAACTTGATTAATTCATCTTAAATTCAACTAAAGACGATCTTTAACCAACTGAGCCATATTTAAAGCATTGGTGGTCTTTGTTCATGTGTCTGTGCATGAGTTTCGACAACATTAAAATAATTTTTTTTCCTTCTAAATCGAAAATTGATGAAAAGTCATCAAAACGTTCATAGCATTTTTGAAAACAGGAAAAAACACCAGAACACAACAAATTGTCATCGACATTAGGGACGCATCATTTGACTTCAAAGGGGTGGGTAGGAAGGTTTTTTTGTATTTAAAAAAACAACTTCACCCACTACCAGGCCCCCTCCCCCCCCCCCAAAAAAAAAAAATCACCCACTGATGAGCTAAAAAAACAAATACCGCCTTTGCCCACCCAACTCAATAAGAGATAATTGTTTTAAAAATATATTTAAAAAAAACCTTAAAAAATTCCATCTGACCCCAACTTCCTAACCCCCCCCCCCCCCCCCCTTTGAAGTCTAATGGTGCGTCTCTAATACCAACCTTACCTGGGCTGCCTTCAGTCAGCTTCATGGTTTCGAAATTAATAAGAAAAATTGGTATTGGGCAATCACAGAAATTGTCAGGGAAACTTCAAGGTGAGCATAGCTTAGACTTTATTGAAGGCCTCTAAGGCTGTTAGTACAAATAGGCCTAGGCTCTGATCCTTATGATTTGTGCAAGACTAATTACACCTCTTACCCACTCACTACACAGTCACAACCCAAACACCTGGTTGCCTGCTGCAAGGTCTGGTATGTTGTTATTTCATTGTCTGCCCTTGATTGTTGGCCTACTCTAAAAACAGTATCTTTCACATCCCAAAATAAAGAAGAACACATTTTGCTCTCAATTTAATAAATTCACTCCCACACAATCAAGTGTGTTGATAAATTTGTAATTTTGGTGTTGATAAAGGTGTAATTTTGGTGTTGATAAATTGGCCATTTTGGTGTTGATAAATTGGCAATTTTGGTGTTGATAAATAGGCCATTTTGGTGTTGATAAATTGGCAATTTTGGTGTTGATAAATAGGCCATTTTGGTGTTGATAAATTGGCCATTTTGGTGCTGATAAATTGGCCACTTTGATGTTGATAAATTGGCAATTTTGGGAGTTATATTAATAGATGTTTCTTAGAAACATTTATATTGTTTAGTATTTTCCCCCTATTTTTTACACAAATACTTCAGCCTTAAGCCAAAAAAAATAAAAATGACTTGACCTTCCCAACCGACCCGAATTTTTCGGAAATCTAGGGTCGCTATTTTTTTATTTTCAAATTCAAAGTAAAAAATAAATTATTAAAAAAATTGAAAGAAGCACATAACAATAAAGTAAGATGAAAACGTGTTTTTGAGTAGTATATGCTTGTTTAAAAATATTTAAAAAAAACAAAGAAAAAAGAAAAAAAAGAAAAAAACATGTTTTTGTGTAGTATCTCCCTGTTAAAATTTTAAAAAATTAAAAATTAAAAAATCTGACTGTCCAACTCAAACTCTGGCCCTGAAAGGGCAAGTGAACTTTTTTTTGTTGGCCTTATGGGGCACAAATATTTCCATTTTACCTTGCTTAATATAAACTCATCAAATCCTGCACTATGTGTGTCTGTCTATTGCTGCCTGGTCCACTGCCAGCCTGGCAAATTATT
Organism: Ophiura sarsii; assembly: GCA_035610835.1. NCBI lineage: Eukaryota > Metazoa > Echinodermata > Ophiuroidea > Amphilepidida > Ophiuridae > Ophiura > Ophiura sarsii. The sequence continues at coordinate 18,190,551 of CM069458.1, forward strand.
GTTATTTTAAAGCATTATTTACAGTCTGGTGATTTCAGACAAAATATATACAAGTCAATGACAAACTTTGAATTGATCTAGTCTATTATTAAATGCCATAGCCATGTCTCATACTGTATTAAGCTCACAAGGTAAATTTTGTCACCTAGGTCAAGCAAAGACCGAACCTAGTGGTTGGTGTCTGTGCAACGCTTAGTGATTTTTAAATCAGCACATCTTAACCCTAACCCCTAACCCAGTTTTCAAACGGGATCACAATTTTGGAGGAGAAAACACCAACTGAATCGCTGGGGACTGTCCGGGAATCGATCAGAGGACCCTCCGCACGTCAGCCCTATCGTCCCACCCACTAAGCCATGACCATCAGCTACTCGTTTGCTTAGTATACAGCACTCACTATAGGCTCGCTTGATTATGTCATCGAAAACCTTCCGCCCATGCGCCTGGAGACAGGCTTAGAGTACTAATTGTTAGTACTCAGGGAGGGGATAGGTGGCAGGGGTAAGTGGTCAAATTGGTTTGGGTCAAAGATTTTTCCTAAAATGCAACATAAAAACAAATTATGGTAATAACGGTATTCCAAAAGACAGTCCTTAGATTTTCAAAATTTGCTGGACAATGTTCTAGATAAAATAATAATAATAATAATAATGAAAACTTATAAAGCGCCGGTATCCGCCATAAATGGCGCTCATGGTGCTTTTGCATTTACAAACAAGTTACATTGGAATAGATTGGAAATTGGCATTCTGTTACTAATCTTGCAATCATATTTAAGTGGATTATTCACCATGAAATTATGACAGATGCACATCATGCTGCACATCATATTCAGGATCTAGAAGTTGTATATAATTGACATAATTGGCTCATTAATTCATCCAGCTCAAATTATTGTCTCATTAGCCAACCAAACATCAATCCCCATATAAACATTAACCAGTTTGACCTTACATTGAGATCACAATGTGTCCATGGACAGTGACAGCTAATGGGGTTTGACCTTAGATTGAGGTCAATATTTCATGGATAGTTCTATGTACAGCAGCAGGTGGTAAGAAATCACAGACAGCCAATGACACCAGGTGATTATTTACCAAATAATGATATGGGGCAATATTTAATTTCATGTCCAGTGAAAGCCCAGAGCAAACATTACTCTTTTTACCAAAAGAGAATATGGACACTAGGGCTTCTTTTTATAATTAATTTGATTTAATTGCTCTCTTTCATTAAAAAACAGATTATGAAAGTGGGCAGCTGTAAAAGACAGAAAACTGAAAAGCAGAAAAAGCTGAAAAGACTGAAAAAATGTTAGAGTTATGATTTCGTGAGTAGCCAGCCTTCTGAAGGTGCATGAGTTTGCATGTTTCAGACTATAGTAAGTATTGTTTTACCAATGATCACATGAAACATGAGTTGAACTTTATAAAGTGGTACAAGTTACACACTTCATATACTGCAATCAAGATTATCCAGCCAGAATAGCGTTAAAGGTAAATGACCCGATCACATTTTCATAACACAGATTTTTCTCAAACATATGGAGATTTTCATATCATATGAAAGATAATATTTTTCTTGATTAACATGTATACTGAAATTTGACGGTCCAAATAAGTATGATTGCGAAGAAATCGGTGAAATAACATTGAATTACAGCGAAAGGTGGTTAATGGGCACATTTCACGCAATCTTGTGTGTCTAAAATAAGAACCATTAGTGTTATGCAACTCAAACTTTGGAATACAACTCTGTTAAAGATGACCTTTCATGTAGAATATAAAACTTCAAGTTGAAAATCGGAACATCTACCTTTAAATCCCTGATACAGCAACTTAGGTGGCATTCAAGGCAACATTTTATCTCAATGTTTTGACTTCTCTATTTTAGATTGAATTTTGCTTCCAATTCCAAACATACTTATTCGACAAAGTTCATCATTTTCAGAAGTAATCATGAATAAATATTAGAAAAATTCAAAATTCAAAATTCAAAATTATTGAATATTAGATAATACTGGGAAATCCTTGTAAACTTCTTTTTTATCTGGGCGTTTTCCCTTTATATTCTAGATTGAATTTTGCTTCAAAACATAAACATTCAACAAAGTACATCATATTTTTATAGTGATCATTTTCAGAGAAAACTTCCTAATCATGAATAAAAGATGAGTGCAAAATACAATTGAAAATTATAATATATTAAAGTACTGGGAAATCCTTGTATATTGAGTTCCTAATCAAGTTCATTTTGGATAAATTGTATCAAGACACCTGGAGGCCCATCCATCTGCTGAAAATTGGAAATTCTGAAGGCCAACTCATTAGGCAAAAAAAAGAGGTTCGTCTCAGATGACCCGCGCACATTCCCGAAACCGCCCGTGTTAGCTTTTTTTTAGTGTTTGTTTGTTTTTGTTTTTTAAAAAAAAAAAAAAAAACTTTTCTTCAGATTTCTCAAAAAAATCATGCAAAAATCCAAATTTTTGACCAAACAAATAACGATCAGGTCGAAATTAAAGAAAAAAAATTGGGAAAAAATCCGCAGACCGCATTAGATTTTCAGTCTCTCATGTCATTTGAGACATACTTCTTTTTTTTTGCCTTATCAAAATGATACCTAGCCAACTCGTGATCAAAATGATAATTAGCCAATGTCATTTATTTGCAGCTTTGGCATATTATCTTTCCAGCTATCAGTCACAGAATAGGCTGACAAAATATGTTCTCCCAATTTTAAAGGAAAAAATGGATCTGTCATGCCCATAGAACAGGGTGTTTTTCATGGGGGGGGGGCTACTTTTCTGGTAGTGAATGACCCCTTTGCATAGCCATTTTGTATATGTATGGTTCTAAAATCCTTAATTTTGCCGCTTTTCACAGAAATTTGAGCAAAATCAGTCAAATCTTATTTGTTTCCGGTAAACATATGGGTCCATTTTCTCCGCAAATTGGTAAATATTTGGGTCAATTTTCATTTTGCTGGCGGCACATCCCTACCCAAAAAAATCTGATTTGTTGAAAATTCTGTTCAAAAATGTTTAAATTGAGTCAAATTTAGATGGTTTCCCCTATTTACAGCTTTTTAAGACGGAAGTAATAAGATCGTTTGCAATTTCTTGGTGTGATATTTAAACATAAAATTCTTGTTTCAAAATCACTCAAAGTACCTTTAAGTGAGGGATATTAGTAGTCTAGTCTGTGAATTTCAACTCCAAAACCCAGGGACATAAGAACAACCAAATATTGTAAAAGTCAAGGATTATTCTCCAGCAATATTACTCAAATTCTTCTATTGGTTAAAAAGATAGCCCAAGGACGAATGTGTGCTGACAATGCTGGCAGCAAACATGTTATAAATAATAAAATACATAGCTGTGGTAATTTAATTAACAATGACGAACTAGGTCATCTGTTGTTAACATATAGATAGATGGACATGGATGAATTAAAATGTTATGTGGTATCAGAGTTATCTATACTTAATAAAAGATATATGGCCCACTTTGGCCTCTTTGTTTTTTTCAGAGGAGCAACACACAGCCCACACCACTATACTCTATTTGCATTCCTCTGGACAGTGACGTAAATTTACAGGCGCAGCATATACACACGCGTAGCATGTACATGTATCTATGGTCTTTCTACGCATGTGTTTTTTCTATGCCAGTGCCTCAAGTAGGCACGTGCATTTATGTGCTAAAATTAGCAAATGATGCAGTAAAGTCATTGTCTCGTGATTGATAAATAGACTATACAAGGTTTAGTCAAGGGGATTTCCCTGATTTTTCTGATGTTGCAAATTGCCATCTGCGTAAATAAATAAGACATCATTTGATTAACAGGTTACCATGGAAATGTGTACCAGACTGACTCCCTATGTGTAGTGTCTACTGCAGTGGACCCAAACATAAGCACTGCCTGCATGTCCAAAAATGCACCTAATTGATCACGCCAGGGTTGTAGCTACGCCGCACGCCAGGCGCTGGGCCCGGAATTGGGCTGGCCGCCCGGCACTCTATTTTTTTTTTTTAAAATAATTTGTGGACAAAATCATTAAACTGCCTCATAAAACAAGAAATTATGTGGCAGGGACCCTCAAAGTGCATTAAAAAGCCTAAAAACATTCCGGCCCCTGAGCCGCGAGAATTATGTAACCAAATAGCGAAATATTGAGCCCGGCATTCAAAATGCTCTGGCTACAACCCTGGATCACGCTTTTTTGGAAATTATCCCTCATGCAATAAGGTACCCACATTATTTACATACAATATAATAGACTTCACACACTCAGCGAACATAATAAACCTAATAACATTTACATGACCTAAATAAAGGCGGTCTCCAGCAAGCATAATTTTTATGATAAATATGTTTTGTTGAATATAACTACGCGATTTATGTTCTATAATTACTTTTCTAACATATAATGGGCAATGTTGCACTTTTCCAATTTCACATCATCTTTTATTATTCTAAAAAATATTAAATATGCTGGTACTAGTTACAAATAGATAGCACTCATATACCAGCCCAGGCTCTATTTCTGTATTAGTAACGGAATTTGAATTAAGGCCAAAAAACAAAACAAAATTGACTTGAAAGGGCCAGAGTCTGGGTCGGACGGTTGGATTTTTTATTTTTTATTTATTTATTTTAAAAAAATTTACAGGGATATACTACACAAAAACACGTTTTAAAGAGAGACAAAAATGTGATTTTTTTTTTCTTTCTGATTTTTTTCTGATTTTTAAACAAGCAGATACTACTCAAAAACACGTTTTCATCTTTCTTTATTGATGTGTGCTTCTTTCAATTTAAAAAAAAAAAAAAAATTGGGGGGGGGGGGGGGGGGGGGGGAATAGCGACCCTAGATTTCCGAAAATTTGGGTCGGTCGGAAAGGGCAAGTCAACTTTTTTTGTTGTTGGCCTAATTCAAGTCAGTAGTGAGCAACCTTTTGTCAAATGATAGCAACCCTGTTCAGCCCATCAGATGTTTCTAGAGTAAAACAATTGCTCATGATGAAAATAGGGGAGACCTTTTTGGTATGTTACCCAAGCAACAGACCCTTATATCTCAAAAACAGGGTTGCAATTTATTTTTTATTGAAGATTTAAATTGTATGTACCCAATTTGTCAAAATATTACTATTTTCTGCTTGAAATGAATAAGTTTGCTTGAATAGATTGCTTTTTAAACTATTATCACACTAAAACATTAG
>CM069458.1:18195871-18238218 GCA_035610835.1 Ophiura sarsii
TCCCCACATTATTTACATACAATATAATACTAATAGACTTCACACACTCAGCGAACATAATAAACCTGATAACATTTACGTGACCTAATTAAAGGATTTTTATGATAAATATGATGTTTTGTTGAATATAACTACGCGATTTATGTTCGATAATTACTTTTCTAACATATAATGGGCAATGTTGCACTTTCACAATTTCACATCATCCTTTTATTATTATTCTAGAAAATATCAAATATGCTGGTACTAGTTACAAATAGATAGTGCTCAATACCAGCCCATGCTCTATTTCTTTATTAGTAACGGAATTTGAATTAAGGCCAAAAAAAAGAGTTGACTTGCCCTTTCAGGGCCAGAGTCTGGGTCGGACGGTCGGATTTTAATTTTAATTTTTTTAATTTTACAGGGAGATACTACACAAATGTTTTAAAGAAGAAGATTTTTTTAAAAAAAATTCTGATTTTTTTTCTGATTTTTAAACAAGCAAATACTACTCAAAAACACGTTTTCATCTCTTCTTTTTTTATTGTTGTGTGCTTTAAAACCCCCCCCCCCCCTAGATTTCCGAAAATTCGGGTCGGTCGGAAAGGGCAAGTCAACTTCTTTTTTTGGCCAATTCAAGTCAGTAGTGAGCAACCTTTTGTCAAATGATAGCAACCCTGTTCAAGACCATCAGATGTTTCCAGAGTAAAACAATTTGCTCATGATGAAAATAGGGGAGACCTTTTTGGTGTGTTACCCAAGCGACAGACCCTTATATCTCAAAAACAGGGTCACATTTTTTTTTTATTGAAGATTTAAATTGTACCCAATTTGTCAAAATATTACTATTTTCTGCTTGAAATGAATAAGTTTGCTTGAATAGATAGCTTTTTAAACTATTATCACACTAAAACATTAGTCAAATTAACATTTACCAACTTAGTCTTGTCATGAACTATTGTCAGTAAAATTTGTCAGCAGCAAAAAAAAAAAATTAAAAAGGAAAATCAACCGACCGACCAGACTTCAAGAATGTTGGCACTTGCGGGCAACACAACACTTTGTTTTTGCCTAACCAAAAAATGTGCACATGATGAAAACGGGGGATTTACACAAGTCCTAAAAATGTTTGATTGTCATAACACTACCAATTCTACAAAAAGGCCTAACCCTACACTTTTTGTCAAGTGCGTGAGTAAGACAAATCGGTACATAGACCCAGCTAATTTACTGGTTCAGCAGTTATTCAACCGAAGCCGGGAATTCCCCCAAATCACAGATGGTGCCCAAATCCATCAGCATGAATATTTTATTTGTATGCATTCTGGAATTGTTAAGGTATTTAAATTTAATGCAATGTAACAATTCCATTTACTTTAAAATCTTGATGAAATAGCAGTACTCTGGTCTTGTCACAACAATCAAAATCCTGGTTAATCCAGCTGTAAACAGTTATTTTGCAACAATTGGAAGTTGGCATTCACAAAATGTTAATGTTGCAAATAAAGCGGATGTTAATGATTCAACAAATGTTAATTCTGCTAAGGCCAAATTAAATTAATTGTTTGTCTCAAAGCTCCCGCGCGCGTTAGTTTATTGATGCGCATTAGAAAACAAAAATCTGAAAAAAACCTTTTTTTTTCTTCTTCTTTTTTTCAAAAAAAGAAGAAAAAACCCAAAATTTCACCGATTTTTCTTGATCACATCATCTTAAATACAAAAGTTCACTTTTACAAGGATTTCAATATTTTATATTAAAAAATAATTAAAAAAACTTGGAAAAAAAACTGCATTCCGCATTAGTTTTACAACAGGAGAGGAGCTTTGAGACAAACAATTAATTTAATTTGGCCTAAATGTTCATGCTATCAGTTCGTGTTTTACTTTACAGCCTGTATTGTGCATTAATTAAAATGTCCAATGAATTGTGTTATTTTTGTAACAGTGAAGATAGCTAGTTATGCATCATCAGTAGAGTGGTAGAAATGCCATATAATCTATATAGATGAGTTGTGTATTATTCAAGGATTGTGTTCGTCTAGACTAACAAGGCCATACATACTGATGGTCCTGTACCCTCTTTCCTTCATAGGATATGGATAAATAAACCATGTACAAACAATACTTCATTAGGCATCTTATGTTTTCTGCTATGAAACAAAATGGAATTTCAGATTTTTGTAGTTTCAAAAAACAAAACAAAAATTATAATAAACAAACAAATTGGTTACATGAAATGGGTGCTAAAATGAATGGTTTCTCGATGTTTGAAATGTTAATTTAACAGAAAGTGAAGATAATTGGAATTTGACTTTTTTGAAGCAGAAATATATTCTGGTCATTTTTAATCACATAAAATTTACTGCAAAAATGGACAGAAAAGTTTTATGCAATATTAATTATAATTGAACATGGCCAAAAAGGGGGAAATTTAGCAAGAAAAATTAAGGTACCAAATAAGGATAAAAATAATGCTTTAGATCAACCCAACCGATAATTTGCGATTTTGTGATTACAATGCTAAAAAAAGTAATTTGCAAGGTAAGGCTAAATTAAAAAAATCATTTGTCTCAAAGCTCCCGCGCGCCTTAGTTTATTGATGCACATTAGAAAGAAGAAAAAAACTTATTAAAAAAAAAAAAAATCAGATTTTGTTTTCAGATTTTTTTAATATAGCCTAATAAATATGCTCATAACTCCAAAACTATAGCTCAGATGTAAAAAAATATTAAATTAATGATAAAGGCGACAAAAAACACCTGTTCTACGGGCAAATGGTATGTTGGGCTTTTTTTGTGTGTGTGTTTTTTGCCAAAATATCTGGGTTTTTTTTGTGGATTTTCAACAACAACAAATTGTCAAAATTTATTTTAAAAAAATCTAAATTATTCACACACAAAATGAAACAAAGAGATGGTCAGTCTGGCACCCAGTCTGGCATGTAGAACAGGTAGGGTGTCCCTCTCCTTGCCTTCAGACACATAGGACTACTCAGGTGTTACAAATGCCACTGACCTCATTTGTCAAAAAGTGATTTGGAAAGAAGGCCTTTATGTGACCTCAACTGACATTCTTTATTGATCAAGCAAGACCACTACTGTCTGAGAATGTTCCTTCCGTCTTTCTCCAAGTTGTTAATCTGGTAGGATCAATAGTATTTAGCATCTACTAATATGGGATTTCCCAATAGCATAGAATACATAGATCAATAAACAAATGAGTATGGAGTTAAAACTAGGTTTAAGACATTCTAAACCCATACACACAGAGAAAAGTGATACTCTCAATGATGGCTACTGATTGATAACTGAAACACCAAAGTAAACATACAGTGGTATCTCTATCTTCTTTATCACTGGTATGCTATTTTCAATGTTAATCAGATAAACAGGGCTCCAAATAACCAGGAGTTGGAATCCGATTCCCATGACATTTTACAAATTCAAATGTTTGCAGCCCAGGAGATTTTGGATTTTTCAGGCCCTGCTAAATTAGATGTATAGAATATGACATGTGTTCCAATTTCTATATAAATATTGAAGCTTTCCCTAGTCCATTTCTGATTGCACATTTTGCCTCAAATTTAGTATGATAGAATAGATGGCTGGTTCATCCTTTAGCTGCAGAACAGGCGCACAAGTTTTCTCCTAGCGCGGCGGTTTTTAGCAAGAGTGACTATCGGTCGTTCTTGAGCAATGCCTTCGTTGTCCACTAGTATACTGTCACGAATTTCCGCGGAATAGAGGTTTAACGCGGAAAACATCATTTTAATGGAAAGAAGAAGAAAAAATTCACAAAAAACGTTCCAAAAGACAAAAAAAAAAATTATAAATAGTCTTGAATCAAACAATATAAATATTAAAGACGAAACGTAACAAAACATTAAATATAAAACTCCGCGATATAGAGGGTCAGCTACCGCTACAGTAATAATAAGGTAGTCTAAAAATCTAAAATGAGGTGTTTTTCTGTAAAGTGTGTTTATTTTGGTTTTATATATCGTCAATTTTAAGCTTTATTGGGGAAAATTACATCACAGAAAAATGCAAAATTTACAAAGCGGAAAAACGCGGAATTTGACAGTTACAAAGCAGAAATTTCGTGACCTTACACTAGTATACGCTGAATTATTGACATTTTCATGATTACTTATATGGCAGGTTAACAAGTTTGAGACTTCTGATATCATGGCAAACTTTCAAATCCAGAACGTTCATCTTTGCCTATTGACAAATAATTCGAGAAATTAGCATCCAAATTTTGTTACCATTTTGATAAAGTCAGAGGTAGAATTAGTCACAACCTTTTTACAATTTTCAACCTTTTCTTTCTGCACAATACATGGATCCTTCACCTTGTAACAAAAAACCTTTGTTTGAATTAATTGATATTATATTGATTGAGACAACATTTTGTTCAAAGTTTACATGCATTTGTGTCATTCACATAGATGGACTTTGCCATGGCTGATTACAGCATGAGGCCAATTTATTTGTGTGTGTGTGTACTGTGTTGCCATCAACGACTGACCCTAAAACAACTTGGGATCACATCTTTTCTTTCTTTTTAGATTTAAATTTTACCCCATTCAAAAAAACAAAAAACAAACAGATTTCATTGGCCTACTAAAATTAACCACTGACCGTCCCGCGAGAAAAAACTTGCCCCTCCACCACACCGAGCCCTGTTTTCCTCTAATAAATAACTTGAATTGTAAATTCTAAAAAAATATGACCAACGAGAGGAGATTTAAGTCAGTTAAAACCCAAAATCCCAGGAGCAGCGCCCCTGGACCCCCACTGGGGCTTCACTCCTGGACCCCAAGTGGAGCTTCAACAAGTTGGTTACTAACATGTGGAGCAAACTATTACCACACTAGAAACATAAAATTGATGTTTACCAACACAACAATTAATTTATTTTTGGCCTAAATGATATCAATTAGGTCTTTCCGCTAATGCGAGATGTCAACAAGATATCATAGCATGGAATGTATTTTGTCTGAAAAGATTTAGCCTGTGAATCGAACATATTGTTTCGCTTTAAATGCTCTTTTTAAAAGCACGCGGCAGCATTGATAGAAAGGAGAGGATGTGCATGTGACTGGATATCTCTTGTAACTTAATCATTTTCAGGTTTCATACCCCTGCCTATACAAGTCTTCCAAAGCCCTAAGGCGACGGGAAAAACCACCCTGTTCTATGGGCAAACAGACCTCTCGGGCAGGATCAGTCGGTCTGATTTTTTCCCAAAACAAATTTCTGGAAATCTAAGTGAACTTTCAGCAATTTTAGAAATTGTCCAAACATTTCAAAATGTTTCAAAAATTTCATTTTTTGCTGTAGAACAGGGTTGTTGGTTTTTTTGCCGCCTAAACTCAAATTTCCCTCCAAAATACCTCTATTTCCCAGTAAGGAGCTTCCTGACTGACACCTGACTGACAATATTTTTCCAGACCTCATTGTAATATGACCAATACAAGTTGAGATCTAGGGTCATAAAATGGTTGTGAAAAAATTTTGGTGAAAAGAAGTCATTTTGTTAGATAGAGGGGTCACTTATTTGACATCCGCGCTTCCCATTATTGTCTTTTCAAAGCCGATTCCCTGGCGCAATCAGGTGGGTGGGGCAGGACTTCCAAGTACAGCCGGACTTCCCCCACCCCTAATTTGACCTGTTTTTCCACGAAAATGAGTTCATCTCCTTTAAAATTTCGACGGCACAGTTTTGTGTTGTCTTTCTGGGTATAATGGCGGCGTACATGTTTGTGATGGGTGTATTTACAAAATTGCTACAACGGTCATTTAATTGACAGGTGATCGTCCCCACTTCCGCTTTCCATTGGCAAACGCAATGAGCTGGAACCGTGTGTGTTTATTCTTGCAAAAGACAGCTTTTCGTAGCCGGTATCAACCCCTTATATCCTTCAAATTATCCTTCGTTTTTTAAGGATAAAAGGCAGCTAAAATCCAGGGGAATAAAACCGGTATGAGCGTGCAAATGCCGGTGGAGGTTTGTTTTTATTGGGGAATTTTAATCTATGTTAATAGGCATATGCTGTCTTTTTTACTGCAGTAAAAACAGGCTGATAGTGCACGGTAGCTCATAGGTACTGGTTCAAACCTGGGCCAATACATCTGTTCCAAGTTATGATACTGCCATAGGCTTTGTGTTGTGATCAATGTGATCAGTGGTTCTTAACAAAGTTAGCTTGAGCCAGTTGACATGGCAACGATATCTAACATGCACTGCGCCTGTACGCCAGCGAATAGACAACGACAAATGTTGTGTTGACTGCCCAGTATGATTTGGGACTTGTTCAAATGGCTCACCGGGAATGTGTGATTTTGCTATGAAGTTCATCCTTATCACCTATGGCACAACCTACATTTTACCTAGGAGATCAGTATGTGTACAAAATCTATAAGGTCTATATTTTCTATGGGGAGTACCGGAAAATCTATACTGCAGAGGTGGGGTTATCAGTGTACTTGAATGTCAACTTTTTAATTCCTATACATATATTTTGTGTAAGCTTACAGCTATACATTGTGTAGGCTAATATTTTATTGTACTTTCAGCACCTTTTGACAAACGTAGAATCGACAGGGGGTGTAAGCAACAATAATCATTATTATGCGATTCAGTTTAGAGATACAATGATCAGTACGTGGTTTTCAATGTTTTCAAAGGATTTGGCAGCTAGTATTTATTTTATTACCCTGCAATGTAGGCTATCAAACCGCCAGGCATAAAATCATCAACCTAGTATCATGATCTCTTGAAAAAACACAATTTTTATGTCCTGTGTGTGCCACTCTTTCGATCTCTGCGCTTAAATCTTACGTTTATGTAGGGGTCGGTCTATAAACGATAACACTGTAAGCATGCGCATCTAAAAATGTTGCATGCGTACCATGCTCAGATGTTTCAAAATTGATAGTTTTCAAGAGAAAGAGAAAGGGACAGTTATCAAAATCCTTTCCAAATTGTTGAATAAACATTGATAACAAGTTCAGCCACTCAAAATATCAAATGTCTTGTTTTACATTAACACCTTGAAATTATCATTATCATGCGTAAAACTTCTTTTAATAAAAAGGGAACCATGTGATATTCTTGTGTTTTGTTCACTTTCGCTGCAATGTACCTCGTTAAGAAGGTCATATTTGGGAGAAAAGGGTTATTCCATGTCAAATCACCGAAAAAATATGGACATTTAAATGTTGTTCAAATTTGGCATATGGGGTAATTTTCACCTTCCATGGACCTACAGTTTTCACCAAGTTAATTTTCTAGTGCAGTAAGTAATCCACAAGGTTGAATTCAAGGTCAGAAGGTCATCATGATGCAAGTATCTTTCCAAAGATATGTCATTGGTTACTGGTCATTTGAAAATTGGTAGTCGCGCCCGATCGCCATAAAGGGCACGTCATTGCGCGAAAACCATAATTAATAATCAAATAATTGAGGGGGGTATTCTCTCATTATTTGGTCCATGTTTCCCTATTTCCACTTCATTGCTGCAAACTATCCTAAGGGTTCAGTTAGAGATTATACAATCCTTTTCACCATCTATATATGATACAATGAGCGTCCTTTTCACTGTCTATGATACAATGAAGTAAGACGCAATCTTGGCACCAACCAATTTTATCATAATCGATAACAGTTGTTTTGTTGCCTTGATATGGGGTTCTATATGTTGTGTTATATAATACAGGCATGATTATGAATTTGCACGAAAAAACCTGAATAGCCTGAAAAGGTGCGTGAAATCAGCTTATAAAGGCCAAAAACGGGCTGAAAATAAAAGAAAGTGCGGAAATTTGGAAAACAAAATAGCCTGAATTCAGGCAAAAGCCTGAACATAATCATGCCTGATAATATGTTTTGGTTTGGTTTTAAAACACAGAGAGATTGAGAAGTTGTCTTTGAACTGTGACCCTATGTAATAAAGAAAAATCAATACCCTAAATGGTGGCCTCTATCATGCACCTAAATGTAGACTGCTCTCTCAACAAGCTTCAATAGTTTGATCATTCGACCCCATTCCATCTTTAACCTTTGACCCGTAACTCATGATTGACTTTTTACCTAGTCTTATAGACATTATTCGTAATTGACGATTTCAGGCTACAAATGCGAGGCAAATTGTAGTAAATTACGTCACTTGTGAAAGTGATGTAAATTACTACAATTGGCCTCGCCTATGTTAAGATTAGTGACGTCACATCGAGTATGTCTCCCTCTTTAGCCTGACATCGCCAATTACGAATAACGTCTATAAGTCTGGTTCAGATATGTTGTCCCTGCATTGTTCACTGACCTCTAATGACCCCTATATGACCATTGACCCCTGCACTAACCTGATAAAGTTGTCCAATGTCTGAAGGACTCTTCAGATGAAGTTTGGCTATAAGTAGTTTTTGTCAAAGACACCTCACAAAATTACCTGGTGAACGCCGCGCGCATAGAGGCCGGGAGGCCGACCTGTCGACCGCAGCGAGGGTCTTTACACAAATAGCTATTCTACTGTGCAAGCATTATGTGTCGATCAAACAATGTTGTTAGCGTTACGGTAACACGCGATTAGCCCCGCCTTATTCTATTGACGACAACGTTTAAAGGTATTGATATCGATGACGTCGCCCGATAAATCATGACATCCTTATCGACCAAATAGCTAGCGCAATTTTTCCGGGATAAATCTTTTGAAAACAACTCAAAACATCACACAAGATTTTTTGCAGAAACGTGTTGTTTCAGACTATTTTTACAGAGGGCGCTCACACTTTTGTTAAGGTGCTCACGCATCAGCACAACCAACAACGCCTTTATGAAAGGCTAGGCTAACGCCTTTATGAAAGGCTAGGCTTAAAAGGTAACTCCAAAAGAGTTTGGAAATGAGCATTCATGTTCATGGTGTGGATTTTATGGCATTGACTCCCTCCCCTGGGGATTATTTGATTGATGGATCTATTCATAAATATTAATCAACTTTAATAATACTTGATTTCAGGGAGGTAAAGTGAGGGAGGGCAAAATGATGGGACGTGCTTACAGGGTTAATTAAAATGTAATCAAACATGTGAAACTAACAGAAGGAGACAGACATATTTGACACTTAGGCCAAATTAAATTAATTGTTTGTCTCAAAGCTCCCGCGCGCGTTAGTTTATTGATGCGCATTAGAAAAACAAAAATCTGAAAAACACCTCTCTTTTTTTCTTTTTCTTTTTTTCAAAAAAAAAAAGAAAATCCAAAATGTAAGATTTTTCAGATTTTCATTGATCACATCATCTTAAATACAAAAGTTCACTTTTACAAGGATTTTATATTTAAAAAAAAAATGAAAAAATGAAAAAAAAACCCGCATTCCGCATTAGTTTTACAACAGGAGAGGAGCTTTGAGACAGACAATTAATTTAATTTGGCCTTATCAAATTATAATAATCATATGCATTGACATGGTATTGATTTACACACCTAAACACAAATGAACATTCAGCAGAAAAAATGCAAGGAACACATATGCCTACGTGTTCAGCAGAAACATTATCACTTGTAGTGAATGCAAATAGTAAATAACATTGCATTTCCTGCTAAATCATCACATTAAAAAGTTCTAATTTAAATACTGTACACGTATAAAAAAACTAAAAAAATACATTATCGTTTCAAATGTAATCTCGAGGATATATTGTTCTATCATATTAAAAAAGAAAGTTGAGTCAGGCCAAAAAACAAAAAAAGTTGACTTGCCCTTTTTCGACCGAAAGAAGCCCATAACAATAAAGAAAGATGAAAACGTGTTTTTGAGCAGTATCTGCTTGTTTAAAAATAAATTTAAAAAAATTAAAAATCTTTAAAACCTGTTTTTGTGAAGTATCTCCTGTTTAAATTTAAAAATAAATAAATCTGACAATCTGACCCAGACTCTGGCCCTGAAAGGGCAAGTCAACTTCTTTTCTTTCTGGCCGAAGACACGCGCAATCCATTCAGTGAAAGACAGTTTCTCGCAAGGTGTGATGAGTATGCACAATGAATTCAACAGCCCTCGTCTTAATTATTAGTACCTTATTAACAACAACAATTAAGGCCAAGAAAATGGAAAACTTTGTCTCAGCGACCCGCACGCAATGCTTTTAAAATGAGCTTTCGTCGGAGCAGCCTTTTTTCTTTTCTTTTTTAAAATTTCTTAATTTGTTTCACTTTTTTTTAAACTAGTTTGTTTCGGCGATATACTCGTCAACTTTGTGACTGAAAACACACATTCAACTAACTTTGTGAAGGAGATAAAGAGAACACAAGCGTACAATGTGCATTGATCATGTGTGTCTGATTACTTATTATTAAAAAGGCAAAAGCAAAACTATTGAATATATTTGGATTATTATGAAATTAAAAATTAAATGGAAAAATTGCATAGGACACATAGCTTTTTAGCCAAAAGATGCCGCTCGAGACAAAACTTGTATTTAATTTCTTTTGGCCTAAATACTACCATATTTTCAGTACCCCATTAAACTATATAAGCAGACAGTATTTACAATATATCCAGATATCTTTGGTAACAATAAGAAATAAATTTCCTCAAAATCAAGTAACTAAAAACAAGTCGATAAACTCTGTTCCACGGGCTCAACTGACCCATTTTTTAAAATCCCCCCCCCCTCCCAATTTGTTTGAACATTTTTGAAAGTTTATATTTTGTTAAAACATTTGAGATGATTTTTTTAATTCACAACTTTTTGAAACATTTAAACAACATTTGAATTATTTGACAATTCCGTTTACTCATAGAACAGGGTTTTTCCTGTCGTCGCCTAAGCAACACTAAAAAGCACAGAATTTCCATATTTTTTTCCTTTCTGTCATACATACTCACTCCCACGAGACATTTACTTTAACCCCCACCATCGATGCAAGATTTAAAGTCTGCCAACACACTAAAAATACACCGATATTTTCCAATACTATAGATTACATAAGATAAGAAATATATAGGAAAATTATCACTTGGGCTTTGCGCTAGATGTTGAGCTCGCTATGCCTGTATGCCAGCTCGCTCGTCTGCCATAGACTGTCTATGTGTGACATTTAGATATAGGCCAATGTATTCGGTAAGAAGAACACATATATACTCGCACAATGGTAACATAGGATGATCAAACCGAGGAAGTGAGGTTTATCTTGATGGCTGCATCGCTAGCTAGCTGCCTGGCTGCCTGCCTGCGCTTACTTTTTTCTAATGACATTTTAGTGTGTCAAGTATATCACAATGTTAGGATTATTTTACGGATCGAAAAAAAGGCAAATATAAAACTGCACACAAATATTACACATTTATTTTATATACTATTTGGACATGAATAATCGGTAGAATTTTGAAACGTGATTTTATTTATTTATTTTTCCAACAAAAAATCTAAGCACTTTTTTATTTTATTGCGTGAGTGTTTTTCACAAGTAATAAAGTGATTGGCAGATCTGGATCTGTACGTCTGTACCTTACAACCTCGACAGACTTCTATGTAGGCTAGATAAATAGGGTAAAAGAAAAGGTTTGGAATTATTTCAGCTACAGTTTATGCATTATTTAGCATACTTTTGCATAGCAATCCATGTATATGTTGGGAATTTCTACTGAACATCAATAATTCATTCAGCCTCTTGTCTCTAAAAATATCACCAAAGCATTTACATTTAATTTCACGTCAGGTATTCTGGTAAGTTTGATTTCGTCATGCTGTATACAAAATATATGAGAACATTTTCCCCACAACAAACATGCCTTTCTTCTTGTATCTTGGGATTGGTAAACCTTCAAAATACTCATGTAGCGTTTTGACTGAATCGTACTAAAAAGAATTTATTACAAAATAAATTTGGGCAAGAAAGGGGACTTGTGGCACTCCATAGTCTCTTTTAACCCTAACACTTTTTGGATGGAAATGTTGTAGAACTATCCGGGGGTGGAAATGGGCGAAATCTAACAGGGAAAACCGGACTTGCCGGTGATGGGAGTCGAACCCGGGTACGCCAGCATGGAATATAGTGTCTTAGTCCACTCAGCCAGGGGCCATGACCCCTTAATTAACCGTCCGCATTAATCACCTGCCCTGATCGGCCGTGGAGATAAGACTGAGGCGGCATGCCGGCATGTGCTGCCAGCATAATTTTCAAATGAGATTTCATGGGGTTCAGGAGTGAAAGGGTTAAGCTTATAAACTCTATTCTTGTCTTAATGTTGTTTGTCTTATTTTTATCTAAGCAGTGTCTTGATTTATGATCTTACGATGGTCTGGGACTGGGTTTCGCGCGATCAGGCATTTTTGGTCACACGGCACATTTTTAAATGTTGGCATATGTAGACATCTTCTTCTTCATATCTGTTTTATACCAAAATAAACAGTAATTTAGAATTAGATGGTTAATTTGACAACAAAAGCATGCTCTGATGACCAGTAAGGTTTGAAATACATGAAAGAATGCTATCTAATGATGAACAGCTAGTGAAGTCCATATTTGATTTGTCGAAAATGTTAAGCTTACATCCAACTTTCATAAAATTGATGAATTTTGAAGCATAATTTGCCTCAAAATATAACTTTTTTTCTTCATATGAAAGGTAAGTTTTCCGCATGTATAATTTTTGATGCATTATTGAGAATATATTAATACATTGGTTTTTTTTATAATATTTGCAATTTTAAAGATCAATATTTTGGCAATCTATGCCTTAAAATGACAGTGGGGATTGGTGAGAACATTTCAAGATTTTCTTGGACTATTTATGGTCGATTTTTGTGAAGAAATTCAAAGTTCAAAAGCAAAAATTCTGCGTAATCTCAGCATACTTTTAGAAAACTGAGGGAAATGGTAAAACCAGAGAATCGGCCAATTTTGTGTAGAAATTAGAAATTTTGTTTTGTTTTAAAAAATAAAATAAAAAATTCCGCGAAATCTTGGCATACTTTTAGAAAACCGAGGGAAATGGTAAAACCCGAGAATCACGGCGAGAAAACCGCGATCGCGGGATCCTCCGGAGCTTAGGGATTGGATTTGAAATGGCTAGTATCCAAGCATTTACATACTTCGACAATCCCCAACGCTCTTACACATGCATGTCACAATACGAGCGCTGTTTCTCTGCAATATTTACGTCATGGAAACACACAGGTTGGAATTAATATGACACGCGATTGCAAACGCTATTGCTCAGCAGTCGAGCGTTGTGAAGTATGTTTAGCTGTTTACCGTACATGAATCCTTGCTCAGGTAAAATGTAACATTTAAATATCAAACATGGGAGATGATGCATGCAACAGTTTCCAAATGTTGCAACCTTAGCAACTAATCTTCATTCATCACCAGATCGTCAGGTTAGCATTGAAAACCTTACATCTAATTAACCCTAACCTTCCTGGAACCTACCAAAACCCGACATTGCTACAATCTTGTACCGCGCGACAGCCCAGTCAATCTTGTACCACGCTCAGCGCGGCATTCAACTTGTGAAAAAAACTAAAAAACTTCAGTTTTTTTAACCTCACGGCCCGGGCTCGATCCGCCGCACATGCAAAGACTGATTTTCCCCTCAAATTTCCGTTTTTCTTCCCTGACACAGAAACAACACGGCCAGCACCATTTGGCTTGCGCGCACACAAGTTCTATCTCATGTAGCATTAAAATACGGGTATATATGGTCTCCGATTTGTTAGCCTGTGAAGCCCTCCCCCCGTGGCTGAGTGGTGGTATATCTTGCCTGTCACGCGGCCGACCCGGGTTCAATTCCCGTGGCCGGTGGACATAATTTTTCGCATTTTTTATTTAACCCCCTCCCCCTGTTCCTCGTTCCATCCCCACTGCCACGTTCTAGGGTTATGGTTAATGTGTGCCAAAATTACTCTTGGGCTTACGAAAGAAAAGGCTCATGAAGGACTGTTATGTTAAATTTGCCATATAATTGTAATTTTTTTAAATTTTTATGTGATGAGTTTCGAGGTCGAATATATACTCGATGTTCTCACTCATCTTACAATATTTCATTCATCCCCAGATTATAAAATATGGTTTCCTCTTACAAAAACACCCTTCTCTTCCTCTAAAAACCTTCTCTTCCTCCAGGAATTGTTTCTTTTCCTCCACTTATGCAATCACTTACATTAAAAATATCCTCCTGTTATATTAAGACACACTGCCTCCACATCCTACCTCATATGCCACATCTTCCACAGACATCAGAACCCTTGATTAAGCCTTCCTTGTCCACATTTAACCTTCCGCAAACACATTGGCTAGCCAGCCTACCTTCGGCGTCCACTAAATCACTCCCTGTACAACTATATCACTTCTTGTACAACCACCTCCCCCACCCCGTCGCATTCAACCTCTCTTCCATAGCTCAAAATACACACAGTCTACAAGGCGATTAACCCCTGTAAGTGTAATCCACAAAATAGCGCTTGTGGCCAAAATATGTCAATGGCAAAATGTTCACACAAGGGCTACTTTTGATCAAATCTGATGAAATGTAGCCATTGTTAATTAGGGGGGGCTGGGGTACCGCGCCATTTTGCAATATTTTGCGAAATCGATCGTGGTTATCACGTGATACGTATCGTGGAAAAATAATGTACACTGTTTTAACGAAATGCACTGTGGGATTGTGTTACCAGCCTAAAATTATAGAGGTCGCAAACCCGGTCGCAAACTTGCTTATATTGAGCCTAGCTATAACAAGCTAAAAGTGACACCTCTGAATGTATTACCAAAGTGTGAAATTGTTGGACACACTGGTAAAATGGTTTTACAACAAGTTTTGCTATCATATTATCAGACTGAACTCAAGTTAAATCACTCTATATCGAGCAATAATATAATTGTTTACGCATTTTAATTGTTTAGACAAAGTTAAATAAATCAAGGATACATTTATGATAGATAAATAAATAAAAAGAAAACTATAAACGCATGGGCGGCATTTATAATTGATAAAAATTGACATAACAACATTGATGTTACATTAATATACCATTAAGTTTAAAAAATAGAAAAATAATGGGAATATTCGAACCCGTGATTTCCGATTGCCAACGACATGGCCAACCTACGCACGCCACAGAGATTTACGACTGTAATTGTGATAGTTTTATTATTTAACCATGTCCATTTATTTATAACGAACGGATTTTTATTAATTAATTATTTTTTTTTGACATTTTCGAGAGAAAAAAATGGCGTAACCCTGATACGGTAAACGCCAGCAGTGTGGTGTCCGCGTGGGCAAGCATACAGATGATGCTAAGCAAATCCAGCATATAAAACAAAAAGTGCTCCTAATGGGACTCGAACCCACAACCTCTCGCTCCTCAAGCGACTTCCTTTCCATTACACTAACCGTGCTAATTGAAAAAAATTTACGCAAATAATTTATTTATATCATGGGTCATGGGTTAATGCACTGTGTTAAATTCTACAATCCCGGCCGCCACTCTGTTCAAAGGCACAAAAAAGTGGACTTATTTTATGCTTTTTTTGCAATTCTGGGGTGTGTGGATCGTGTTTTTTTATCAAATTGGTTAGATATCCGTCCATTTTAGAACATCTGAAATTTAAAGTGCACCCACACACCCGGGAAAGTATGCTGCCAAGGGCATATATTTTGCACGTAAATCCAATACAAAAGTTCAGAAAATCGACCAAAATATGACGTCATGACCATTGCTTCGAGACAAAATGGCGCGGTACCCCACCCCCCCCTAATTGTTAATGAAACATTATTTTAAGCCCTGCTCTCCATCCATCCATTAATCAAACCCTCCCTCCCTCTCATTACCTAACACTCTCCCTTCCACAAACCCCTTTACCTCCTATTAGTAATTACATTATGCACAAAATACATCATAGTTCACAACCCAATGAAGAATTAAATTTTACATGCAATATCATGCGCATGCCCCCCCCCCCCCCCCCCCCCCCCCCCCCCCCCCCCCCCCCCCGAAACTTAGCCTTGCTTGCTCTCTGTGATTCTAATTGTAAATTGACCTAATAAATGTTCGATGCACATGTATTATTATTATTATATAATAATCATGCGGGAACTCAAATAATGGATATTTTTACACGGCAAAATTTTCAGTGCACAATATATTATTATTATTATATAATAATCATGCGAGAACTAGAATAATGGATATTTTTACACGGCAAGGGCTACCACATATAATACTATCCATCTGTTTAATTACAACAGTCAAGCTAAATATACAGATAAAACCCATTAAAACGTATTTGTTTTAATGTTGCTAGTCAGATGTGAAATTGGGACTACACTCCTCTAAACAGTTAACTGGGCCGGTAGCATACAGAACAGCTGTACACTCATGTCCGAGTAAATAATACGACTCCATAAATGTGATTTTAACATTAATTCTCGCGCCAGCTTAATCGTACACATAACATACAGCCAGGCAATCAGACCGTGTCTTAGTTTGAAAACCGAGACCTCGTCTCACCTCATAACCAACGAGGAACACCGTTTAAGTTAGGCCAAGTGCGTGCATATTGGGCTTATCCGCCCCTACATACACACATGTAGAGTAACATAGGGCATGTTCCTTACTTTCACATCGGCATGCACAGGCATGTATAGCCCTATGTTGTAGTATACATATTTAGCACTTGCAGCACACACACAACATATAGAATTCCGAGTGCCGTGTAGAAAACACAAACACCATCCATAAAACATCACATATTTGACCAAATGTTCCTTAGTATAGATCACAATAGAATCATTATTGACTACAAATACCTGTCAGATGAGCTATAGCAATCCATTTAGGCATAGATCCTTTGAAATTAGCATTAGAAGTGGTGGCATTTTGTATGTATGTAGCTCGCTGGCGACAGCGCACACAGTGCACAGTGTTAAAGCAGCACACAGCTCTTCATCAACCTTGCATGCAGGCAAGGCTAGATCAATAGCAGCTGCACAGTTGACCTTTGACCTTCCAGGCATGGCTACATACCTAACTACCTCAAATTATACTGCCTGCATTGGGAACATGTACATTGTCTGGCTGGCTGTCTGGCTGGTTGGTAGGCTCTTCCGAAGGAATATAATGGCCGACTGCATTGCAACATATTTTTGTTGGGGGAGGGAGTATGTTCTGAGGTTGGAACTGAGCTAATGTCATAATGATATAATAGTACAATATTAAAAGTAGTTTATTAATCTACATTTCAACTATATTTACTAAATTCATTATAACGATATCCGGAGACGTGTCCAATAGAAATGATCTGTGTAAAAAACCCACAGGATCTGCGGTGTTGAGTGTGGCGAAACTGACTATGGCATACTTTTTTTTTAAATCTTTTCTCTCTTTATATTAACCCTAACCTTCCAGAACCCTAAAAAAGTAAAAAACCCGACATTGCTACAATCATGTACCGCGCAGCAGACCCGTCAATCTCGTACCACGCTCAGCGCGGAGTTCAACTTGTGAAAAAAAGTCAAAAGTTTTTTGAACCTCACCCGTGTAGCTCAGTCGCTAGAGCATCAGAATTGCACGCACGTGGCCCGGGTTCAATCTGTGGCGCATGCGGAGACTGATTTCCCCTCAAATTTGACCCGTTTTTCAACTATTTTTTTATATGCATACAGACTGTTACAAAAAAAGTTGTACAATCGCAATTTTAAAATCATGCAATGTCAACATCTTTTACACTCTGTGTTAAATTTCATTTGGGCTACCGAAATAATTTTAATTGGTCTTTTAACTACTTACGTTTAAAATTTATGACTACTAAAAAGTCGTCTAGAAATCGGGTTGGGCCACTTTCACAATATCATACAATCTTGATTGTATAACTTAAATGGTTAGGTATCACGCCAGGAACATTAAAGAGAACAATATAATGTTTTTTCAAATAGTTTTATTTCATTTGAATAAATAAATTCATAAAATAAATAAATAATATCTTGATAAATTCATTTGGAGTTCATAAATAAAATAGCTCATTATTCCTCCTGAGCAAATGGTAAACACAAAGACTGTCTCAATCATTGTCATTTTAAAGTTCTGTTTACAACCATAAAAACTTGTTCTTCTAATGTGAATTTATTGGCACTTATTGAGCGGCAGCCATGCTCTTAGTAAGTGATGGTTTTTAATTCTAGCCCACATCTATATTTGTCTAGACCTAACCTTCTTTGTTATACTTTTAACAACTTGAAATGAACCATTGTTGTCTAACAAGAGTGGTCTACTGCGATGTTTCTGGTTCGATTCCATGCATATTCATCACAGAGGTTTTACCATTGATTAAACCAAAGTGGCCCAGGTGATTTCATGACTTCTTTTGACAATTGATCATAGATCTGCTTATCGTCCATCGATTGACATGAATCAAAGCTTATTCGAAAGCTAAGAAAATTCCCTCGCATGCCATTAAAACTAGAAACAGAAATTCCACGGGAGATGTTTTTAATATTTTTTTCAAAACTGTATAACTTTTTTTTTGTTACAGCCTGTATAACGATTCTTCAAAGTGATGGATGCAGGATAATCTGATCTTCACATTGGGGGTGGGGGTGGGGTGGGGGGGGGGGGGGGTATAAAGAAGCTAGAAGTCTTAATTATGCTACTAAACTTATGTTGTGTTGGGAGAGGGGGCGGCATCGGGACAATTTATGGGGGGGGGGACATTTAAATACATATGTTTTATGGGAAACTTAACAAGTTTTAGGGTCGCACAGGGGGAAGTGAAATTTAGGCCGTGACCCCCGCCTTCTATGGGCTGAGGTGGGACATGCTGTCCATAACCATAACCCTGCCAAATCTAACGAGCCAATCTCTATGTTCTACCTGGCGTGCAAGTTTTCGAGGATAAAATGGACCCAGGCTATATACGCGGTGACTTTTGGGGTCACCTTTCTCCGCGCAGAAAAAATATATTTAGGTGAAAATGGGCAACAGTTGTATTGCAAAATAGTAAATCTGTCTTTTTATGCTATTAACATTATTAACATTAACTTAACTACTCAACTGATGACAATGACAGTAAAATCTTGGTCGCTCTGTTACTTGGAATATATTCATGATTTATGATTCGAAATATAAATCTGCAAGAAAATCTACTTTCCAAAAAAAATCATGAATAGAGGGCGCTCCCTGGAAAAGATCACATAATATGCCTTTAAATACTATGACGTGGTACCAAAAATAGAGAACTTTGTTCTCTATTTTATTTCAAACTCTGCTCTCCTCAAACAGGGGTAGAAATTCCTTACACAGATCAAGAAATCAACTTGATGATGATGCTCAGGGAAATGTCTGGCAATAAAAAGGGGGAGGATGGAGGTTCTCGCGTATATAAGGCATACAGGTACATGCAGCTCTAATGCCAATTTGTTGTTGTTGTTTGGTTGTCCTCCAGAGCTCTTAGAGAGGAGGGGCTGACAGGCAGATTTTTTTTTTAAATCCCCTCTTCAGTGGAAGCTCAAATTTCAGCCAAAAAGAAGTTAAAATCACACAAAAAGTCGCACATATGTTATTAATACTTTGAAACCAATAACAACAACAGAAAACAACGATATACAACAACAACAAATGTTCAATATTTACACTGAAATCCTCTCAGACTATTAAAACTCTCAAGTACACGTGGGTAGAGGTAATATTGTCCTGTTTCCAGAAGATTTTCCCAAAAAAAAATCAAGAATTTTCGATGGAAAAAAAAGCAGGAAAGGGGGGGGGGGGAAGAGGAAAAAATGGGTCGGGACCAGGGTGCACGGTCGGTCAGTGGAGGACAACCAAACAAAAACAAAAAATTGGCCTAATGGGTCGCTTTTTTGCACTAATTTCTTAAACATGGGGTAGAATTTGTGCTGATAAACCCTAAACATGGGTCCTAAATCACCCCCAAATCGTGTAACAAACACCATTCAAATCGGCCACCTGTTGAGGCAAAACCACCCTTAAAGCAGGCCTAGAAATTCGCGCTGCAGTACGAGAGTCCATTTAGATTCTCGCGGAACAATTTCGTGTGAATCCTGGATTCTCACCAATTTTGAGAGTCCATGGATTATTGCGAAATTAATGAAAATAATATCAAGAATAAGGCTACTAGCTTGCCCAACTACCAAATTCGGCATGTTTGTTGACTAAGGGTCAAATACCAGTCATCTAAGGTCCTGTTTTGGACTTGGAAAAGAAGAAAAAAGTAAAAAAGTAATTAAAAAAAAAAATTGGCGCGAATCCACCTGGATTCACGCGGTAGTGGTTTTACGTGAATCTTCATGCGAATCGATTCGTGGATTCGCGCCGAAATTCTACCCCTGTAAAGTGGTCAGGATTTCAAACTTCGAGCGGCACATCCCTGTTAAAAATAATTTGAGCACTCACTCCCCCAGGCAAAAAACCTACCTGTTGCTGCCGTATTCCTATGGAAAGTAAATGTTGCATTGAAACTGCTAATCTGACGATCATGACCACGAAACACTATTTTAAGTTCACTATCTGTTGATTGCACTACTAAAGGCAGGGGGGGTTCACCCTGGTTACAAAGTCTCTGCAAATTAGTCATCATGCCTAATTTGCCAATGTTTTTAATCACTAATCTCGGTAAACACTCCTCAACCATTGGATGACCAAGAAGTCCGGTAATGTTCAGTTTGATATAATGTCCGACTGGTGCGTATACGTGGTATCGGCATGTGTAGGTCGGGTGATTTGTGGTGAATAAATCGGAGATAAATCCAGGAGCGTCTCTGTAGGAATGCGAACATTCTGTATCTGTAATACGAGGGAAAGAAAAGCAAA
This sequence comes from Ophiura sarsii, assembly GCA_035610835.1. Classification (NCBI taxonomy): domain Eukaryota; kingdom Metazoa; phylum Echinodermata; class Ophiuroidea; order Amphilepidida; family Ophiuridae; genus Ophiura; species Ophiura sarsii. The sequence goes on from CM069458.1 coordinate 18,216,691, forward strand.
TTGAGAATATGGTGAATATTAAGTAAAACATTCTTAATAAGGGTGGTGATAACCGGAATAATAATATGAAATTTATCAAGTGCTGTAACTTTTGAACTATTAATGAGATGTATATGTACATTAAAGTATACATTTTTGGAAAGAAAATGAGTCGGAGAATCCATTTTTGGTATTACATTTTCACTAAAAATGGGCTCAACAATCAACATTTTTCGTACAACGTAACAAAATCAGTTTTTAATTAAAGATATGACAAAATTGCACAAAAATATCTTAAGACACTTCTTTAGGAAATGTTTTTTCATAAAAACCTCAAAATTGCCATTGTTTTCCTTTTTTTCATATCTAGATAAATGTATGCAAATTAAGGAGAATTAATGCAAATGTATGCGAATTCATCTAAATATCAGTCAGCAATGGAAGGTTAGTACATTAAATATCTAAATCAATCAATAAAATTCCAATTGAGTAATTTATACCCTAAGCAAGCCATTTAATAAAATCAAACAACTTAAACTTTAGTAGCCCATCGTTGAACATGTGCGTGACCAAAAACTTGCTATAAGGAGTGCGACTGATCTGTGGACTGATTTGGTATGAAAAGTTATTATTCTGTTATAAGGCCAAAAAAAAAAATTGTTTGCTTGTCCATAGATGGGTCAAAAAAAGTTGGGTCGGTCGGTCGGAATTTTTTTTAAACATTGGTTGTTCTGGCCCTATCCTACAAAAACTAGCATGCACCATTTTAAGCCTGATCAATGGCAGGCTAATGGCAATTGGTTAATTTTAGCATGGTTTAGCCCACATTTGATTTGAAATAACCAACATATTTATACCCCATGACCCACAGCATAGCGTTAGAAACTTTTATCTTTGGATCCTAATTACTACGGTATTAAGTTTTATTCTGTTCAAAAGTATAACTTTTATCATGTACCATTTCTGAATTATTTGGTCCTTAACATGGAGGTGACATAAAAGGGTATTGGCTCACATGAGGAGTAACGTAGGGTTCAATATAGGTCATTCAATATTCAAAAAAAATCTTTCTTTTTTTTTTACAAAATTTTTTTAAAAAAAGTTTTTTTCTGACCGGTCGGGACTGCCTCACACGGTCGGTCGGACGAGGACAAGCAAACAACTTATTTTTTTGGGCCTAAGGCTATATTAAAAAAATCATTTGTCTCAAAGCTCCCGCGCGCGTTAGTTAATTGATGCGCGTCAGAAAAAAAATTATGAAAATTAAATGATTTTTCAGATTTTCATTGGTCACATCATTTTAAATACAAAAGTTAACTTTTCAAGGATTTCAATATTTTATATTTATAAAAATTTTAAAAAAATACGTTTTAAAAAATCGCATTCCGCATTAGGTTTTGGAAAACTGAAGAGCTTTGAGACGAAAGATTTTTTAATATAGCCCCAATCTATTTCACACTGTTGCACTCTAGGCCCCAACAAATTGTTGTGTTGCCCTCAAGTGCCAACATTTTGAGGTCGGACGGTCCATTGATTTTTTTTTAAATTGCTGGAAAGTATTACAGTTCATACTGATTCATAATCGTGACCAAAAAATTACTGAATATAAATTGTACTAATGTTTCTAGTCAAGGCTCAAGATAAAAAAGAATTTACCGGGAGCTACTTTTTTCAAAAGTAGTGCCCGGATCATGGGATTTATTGAGAACCAGGAGCTACTTTCAATCTACCGGGAGCTAACTTTTTATTAAATCGTATTGTCAAATCAAAATTCGATGTCTTAGGCAAGCTTACCGATCATCAACGGGCGCTGGTTTGGACAAAATATCAGCGCTCGATTGTGTATTTTTAAGCATTACAGGGCGCTATGGCAGGTGGACCGAGGAGTAAAAACTGCCCAGCGCCCGCTAATATCTTGAGCCTTGTTTCTAGTGTAATACCAGTTAATTCAAGCAAACTTATTTGTTTGAAGGAACCATTTACTAACGGAACCTTTGAAAGGGTAGAATTATTCTATGTGAATATGCATACTTGAACTTGCAACCCTGACACGATTCGATTCCCTGCCTGGCTACCCTTTTTATATAGTCATTATTTGGCCCATAATTTCCTCCTGATAAATATCATTACAACAGTAATCTCCCTAAAGGCATTCCGGGTTGAATCGGACATTAAATCGTACCATTGTACCAACTTCAAAATAACAACAAATGGTAAACAACAAACTGTGTTGAGCCAGACATATAATATTTAGATATCAAAATATGCTATCAAAATATGGAAAACCTTATCTGATACCAATTTAAATATAAGCCTGTCTGGTCTGTTTGAGCTACATAGTACTATCTCAACAACTCCGTTGAAAGGTGACTGGAGCGCAAAATGTAGACTCTATCTTTATCGCACAGTCATTAGGGGCTATATGCACTGGAATAATTTAATTTTATGTAACCTAACCAACTTGGACTCTGGTGGAGGTGATACATTTCAAGCACCTGTGGACGTGGGTTTTGTTCACAGTATTTGACGCATTTGTTTCCCCTAAATTTTCAAAACCAACTGAAGGTTTTTGGGTGAAGAACACCCCAATGCTTCATATTATTTGATGATGCATTGATCTTGTGAATCCCATAGATTTATTATTTATTTATTTATGCTTTCTTTATTGAGGGTAATATGCTTCAGTGACTTGCACTGCTTTCCAAGCAGGCCCTCATTTCGATACATCATAAGTACATACAAATAACAAATGTTACAGTGTTTAAATATAATACAAATTATGATACAAATTATGATACAGTGGAAATATAGGATTTGAATTGACCTAGTGACAAATTTTCTAAATCAATACGAATAGATGGGGATAAATTGTTCCACAGATGGCTAGATCTGAAAAGAAAAGTGCGCATACCAGAATTTGAGTTGATTTTAGGAATGATTAAAGTATTACTTGAATGATTCCTGGTAGTATGATTGTGAGAGTTATGTACAAATTCAAAGTTGGATGATAAATAGGTTGGACTTATATCTTTTAAACATTTGAATAGCAATTTGCTTTAACCACCCGAACTGATAAAGCTCAAGCTTAACCTTAACCCTACTCAGTACTACGGCCTAGCCTATCTCGGACCGTTTTCGATGACGTAATCAACGGAGGCTATATAGTAAGTGCAGTATACTGCGCAAACGAGTTGCTGAGACCCGTGGCTTGCCTAGGGTGTCCGGGGTTTCGGGTCGGTGGTTAGATCCCTGGTCGGGTTGCGGCAACTTATTTGTCGGTTTTTCTTCCAAAATTGCGATATCGGTTAAAAACCTGGTTTGGGGTTAGAGTTAATACACAACTCGAAAACAAACACACAGCTTTATTCCATTGTGCAAAGTGATGTCATTGTCACCGCTGAACCAAGCAGAATGCCCATTGATACCGATCATTATGAAACTATACATGAATATCGCACAATGATGCAATCTTTCTCTAGAAATGTATGAAATCAATGATGTGTTCATACCAACATGAATGTTAAACACATAACGACAGTTTGGTCCCATGTGAGGAAATACCGTTTCCTTTCCAATCCTTTCCAATCTGCCATGTCATTTATTTCAGGGACCTAAAATCAAATTCTTGTACCGCACTACATTCAAACAATCATGGTTTAAAGGCGGACTTTTTTATAAATGCAGAGTTGTAAATTATTGGTTTTGCATTTTACTTGCAAAATAAAAGCAAATTCAAATGCAAAACATTTACAGAATTGTACGTATAATCCCGCAGCATTGGTTTGTCCACTTAATCTGCAAACGCAAAAATATTCCTGGCATTTTTAAATTATCTTGAAATTCTACTTATTCCAAGCTTAGAACCGAAGTCTCAGGGCCAGAAAATATGCACATTTCCCGGGAACAGATTTTCAAAAATGTCCTTTCATGCAGAAATATTCTTACATTCTATATTTTTATACCTAAAATTTCCCTTTCATAAGGTTTATCGCGAATCGGTAACAATCCATTGATTATCCTTTTCTGATGCATTGTGGGATAGAAAAGGGGGGAACAAATGTTGTCCCTTTTCAATCCCACAATGCAACAGAAAAGGATAATCAATGGGTTTTTACTGATTCGCAATGAAATGTTCCTAAAATTTCCCTTCATGAAGAAATATTCCTTCATTTTCTTATGTATTTCTATATTTTTAAAACTAAAATGTCTATATTTTATACTAAATTTCCATCCAAAGTCAACATTTCCATTCAAAATAAAAAATTTCCCTCCAAATTGTCATATCTAGAAAACCGTAGCTCCGATCAATCTCAAATTTCAAATTACTGTGGAGCTCAGCAAGCTCTATTAAAAAATAAGAAATTAGCCATAGGAACAACCTTAATGTTTCCTCGATATTGATTGGCAAGGTAAGTTATTTCTATTCATGATTTTTTTTATAAAGTCGATTTTCTTGCAGATTTACATTTCGGAATATAAATCATGAATATATTCAAAGTTACAGAGCGATACGATTCCTAATTACCTAAAAATCATGGTTTTAGAGTGAATTTAGAGTAAAAATAAGTTGTAGGTGCAGACTCCGATAGTTTATTTTCACTCCATAATCAAAATAAGCCTACCCGTAACACCTGGTATAAAAAAGGTGTTTGTAATGTTCAAAAGTAACGATTGGTATGATAAATAATATCAAATGTATAATAAAAAACGGGACACTTTTTTTAACGATAATCTTCATGTGTTAAAGTTACACCAACACAAAACTGTGTAACAGCTAAACCCAATGACTTCAATCAGAGATCCTCACACATAGCAAATACTTCACACGAAACAAACAAAAAGCCTCTAGAAAAGTTAACATATTCCATTTACAAATATGATATATTAAAAACTCATTTGTAATAAAGACCTTGTCTGGAATTGATTTTCCCCCTCTCATCTTTATGTAAACATAGCTAAATAATCAGGTTAGACTGGAGAAATCAATGAAATATCAGTCTACATATCCTGTCTCAAGGCTGTTAGTATTTCCATAATCAGCTTCATGTCTCTAATTGCAAATTACAATGGCATTTTTAATTCTAAATAGTAACTTATTATTTGTTGAAAAATTATTATTGATTATTATGTATTTAATATTTAATATTTAAAAGTATTTAATATTTAATATTAAATGTATTATTGGTATGGTAGATTCTGTGTGGTCATTGGCGGCTGCTGGCTGGCCGCAAGGAGCGAGAGCCAGCCAGGGATGGGGGGTGACGAGCCAGACAGGGTTGGGGATGACGGCGAAAGGAGAATGTGTCCCATTAGTACGTGTCCCAAATTTACCCTTCTCCTAGTCTTTGTCAAAGACGACTCGAGGTCGTCTTTGCGCAAATAGCTATTCTACCGTGTAAGCAGTTATGTGTCAATCAAACACCGTAGTCATCGTAACACACGATAGCTCCACCTAATTCTATTGATGACCACATATAAAGGTAGCACTTGGTACCAATGATGTCTCCCGATATAGCATGATATCATTATCAACCAATCAGCAAGCGCAATTTTTTCAGCTAAAATCGTCCGTAAAACAATACGAAACATAACACACAGTGAATATTTGCTGAAAGGCTTTGTATTCCACAAATATTATAGAGGGCGCTCACACTGTTTACCGCCACAAGCCTTGATGAATGGCTACCCTTCTCGTAAAAGATTTGAATCGTCCCATTTATAAGATATCGTATAGAATGCCCTATCAATTGGATTGATCCCTGTGTGTGTGTGAGTATGTCATTGTGCAGTCAGTGCTGACAAAGTGCAGATTTTCCAGGAACGTATACAAAATTCCATTTCTGAAGAAAACGTTGCCTTGCAATTTGTATGTATTTATGCACGCAGTGGTACGGTAGAATATAAAGAACCCATTTTGAATGCATTTTTGAGTGCATTATAAAAATGAGAGTATGTCATTGTGCAGTCAGGGCTGACAAAGTGAAGATTTTCCAGGAACGTATACTGTACAAAATTCCATTTCTGAAGAAAAACGTTGCCTTGCAATTTGTATGTATTTCTTAATTTTAAACATTAAATCATAAATGTTCTATAGTCAAAATGTTTGGGAGCCAGGTTCATGTGTTGCCCAATTTTCACAACCATGCACGCAGTGGTACAGTAGAATATAAAGAACCCATTTGTTATCGTTAAAAAACCATAACATGAATTACAGTCCAATGTGATGGCGTTTTACAAGCACAATCAAAGAATATGCTTATTCATGCGTTTTGAACTTCAAGGTAAAATCTAGATCATGTGTACTATTATTCTCATTTATGATAAATTGTTAGTCTGGTAATAATGTATAAAACAGGTTATTTTCACGCCATTAATTTGTGTTCACGTTTTGCTGTTTTTAAATTTTTTGCTTGTTTAAAATTCATGATTCAAAAGTTCATGACAGGATTTCTATATACTGTAAAAGTGGAAATTTCCGTGCTACATTTAATTTCGGGCTTTTCTCGTGAAGATCAGCAAGCACGAAAATAAAAACGAGCAAATATATTTATTTTTGTATGTAGGTCTGTGTAAGGAAGCTCAAAATCACGAAAATATAAACAAGCAAAATTGTTCAAAATGTGTGAAACGCGAAAACTTACACTCGCACAATTTAACACTTGCACAATTTAACACTTTCACAGTACACACAAAATAAGTTCCCTGTTTTATTTTCACAGTGACAGCTTGAATCGCAAAATATGCAAACATTGATGAAGTGCAAAATTGTCCAACATTGCGATAGTGAAAGAAAATATATAATATAGAATTGGTAAATATTAGATCAAGGACATCGCTTATGTACACTCTGCCAGACTGCATAATAACATTAGAAATGTATACAGGTTAGGCGAGGCTATAACAATACCCCACCTCTTGGCACAAAATCAATTTCAAGAGCCTTGTAAAAATGGAACAATTGTCAAATAATCGGAGACCTTGACATTTCTAAATCACAAAAACAAGCAGCATAACTAACTATTCCACTGTGTCTAGCCATGCTTATATCATGCCTATGTGATGTGTTCTACCGAAACCAGACACAATTGGGCAAGATATCAAAATTGAGTTAGTAATTGATTATTAAAGTAGAGATCTTCAGCTTTACAATGGTACTTTCTATTTTTTTAATCGGACTTCCCAAAGCGGAGTTAGATCATTTTCAAGTTCGTCTTTATGAAAACTCCAAACTGAGATATTGTTTTTTAAAGATGTACTTACAATGTACTTACAATGTACTAACAATGTACTTACAATGTACATTGGTTTGAATTTTTAATCTGAAACTTTCACAAAAATGTTAACACTCTGAAGATTAACTATTTACAAGAAACTCAAATTCCCCAAAAATCACCCCAATTAGGTTTTGGGCTATTTCTCAGTTTGGAGCTCTGCCCAATTCCGTCTGATTTTGGTAGAACACGTCACAATTATGTTGTCCTGGAACAAAAATGCTTTGATTTGACTAGAAGTTATTCTTTACGGATATACCTGAGCTCTTTACGGATATACCTGAGCTCTTTACGGATATACCGGAGGTTTTTAAATATCCAAAAGATTTGTTTCAAATTTAGGTTCCCCCTGCCCCCCCCTCCCCCCCCCCCCCCCCCCCCCCCCCATTTACAGGATCCTAACCCTAACCATGAAAAGTAACAGACCTAACCTTCCTGATCACTACAAAACAATACACTGCCCGTGCTGGTAGTGCCCACTTCCCCAGTGGCTCAAGACCTTCCTGATCACTACAAAACGCTACACTTCCCCTGTGCTGGTAGTGCCCGTTTCCCCAGTGGCTCAAGACCATCCTGATCACTACAAAACACTACACTGCTCGATGTTGGTAGTGGCCCATATCATCATATGCATAGGATTAAGAGTGGCCCATATCACCATATGCACAGGATTAAGAGTGGCCCATATCATCATATGCACAGGATTAAAAGTGGCCCATATCATCATATGCACAGGATTAAGAGTGGCCCATATCATCATATGCACAGGATGAGTGAGTGGCCCATGTCACCATATGCATAGGATTAAGATTTTTAAAGCTGACTCTTGGCGCAATAAGATAGAGACCGGACTGCCAAACAGGCCAACCAAATTGGATTCCCCGTACAGGTGCAGCCTAATGTTCCCCTTTAAAGGCATATTATGTGATCTTTTCCAGAGAGCGCCCTCTATTCATTATTTTTTTTAGAAAGTAGATTTTCTTGCAGATTTACATTTCTGATCATAAATCATACATACATTCCAAGTTACAGAGCGATACGATTCCTAATTACCTCAAAATCATGGTTTTAGAGTGAATTTTAGAGTGAAAATATAAACTGTCGGATAATCCGACAGTTCATTTTCACTCTAAAATCATGATTTTGAAGTAATTAAGAATCGTATCGCCCTGTAACTTGGAATGTATGTACGATTTATGATCAGAAATGTAAATCTGCAAGAAAATCGTCTTTCTATTTTTTTTTTTATGTTGAGGGCGTTCCCTGGAAAGATCACATAATATACCTTTAATTTGACCCTTTTTTCTCTTCTGATATATCAGGTTAGTAACGAACCCAATAGAGCGCTTTACGATTTAGAATCAGTTTTATGAGGGTTTGTTATCTACCACAAAGACCACTTCGATTTTTGAGTGACCCCGAGCATTATATAGGACAGTGTAACCTATATATTGACTGTTATTATGTACTAACATTGAACTATATGCTCTTGTGGTATTTACACCACTGTCAATTTGTGGTATGGTTTAGCAATTTGCCCTATTGAATTGAAAATGTTGCGGTTAACCACAACTTGACATACAATTTGTGTAATTAGATCTTGCATCCGATTTATGATCAGACTACAAACTAGTACACGTGTGCAACCTAAAAGATCGAGACTGGTCTAAGCCAACTGGAGTTGCGCCACGGTTTATTACTAATATTAGCCGTAATATTCAGTATTATCAGTGTATGTAGAAACACATTGGGAACTTTTTGCTTGTTGTGGCAGCGTCATATTTTAAAAATATTTTTCAGACTACAAAAAGGAGCTGACTTGTGGTTTAATCAGCTCAAACGTGGCACACCTTCTTCGCTTAGCAGGCTCCGAATCTGACCCAGAATTACATCAATAGGCCCCTCTGACTTTATCGTTAAATCAATTTTCAACTGTGATGAAAGTATATGCCCATGTTGCCATTACAAATATATCTGATAATGGTTATCTAATTTTATCAACATCAACATTAATTTCTCTTCATACCACCGGTGGATGCTCAGTAAATATGATATTAGGGATGTGCCACCTAGACCTAACTCTGATACATCAGATCCAATTAACCTGGAACTCCCTGGAATACAACAATTTGGAGACAAAAATGGGCCACATTTGAGGGGGGGGGAATCTGGCTCCACCAGTACAGGGGATCGAAATCGGCTTGAAAATCATAAGATTTTCATAGCCATTTCATAGCCCGCCTGTTAACGCCACAAGTGTTTTGTGCTGAAAAAGGTTAGGGTTAATTGTTAAGAGACAGAGCCATGGCGGCTGGCTTGTGCCAGACTGCTAACCAAATTGTTAGATTTTTTTCAGCCAAATTGTCATTTTTTGGCAAACATTTGAACAGATTTAAATTAATGGTAGCTTTGAGTTCCAGTAACAATTGAGCAACATACCTCCCAGAACATCCTCTAAAAGTTACAAAGAGAGAGAAAAAGAGTCAGTCGTCTTCTATACACCAGATCTGGACAAGATGGAGGGAAGTATACTTGCTCTTAAGTCAACAATTTGTCCCAACGCTAATTGAATTGCGTTCACAAGTAGGCCAAGTCATAGCTTATTAATGTGGGTAACACGACACACAAAAAAGCTCAAATTATGAGCCCTAAAAGGTCTCCATAATTCAATTAAAACGCTACAGTTTCTTTCCTTCGTATAAAATACCCGGTACTAATAAAATAAAGAATTCCGTATGTCCTTTACGCTGTACTGCAATAGCAAAATGGGTCTGTGTAGCTTATTTCGTGCGATATAATATTGCCAAAATCAATCAAAAACTTTGTTTGCAGTTTGGTGATGGCTACATGTATACTACTTCTCGAATGGTCTTCGATCATCACACAAATAATATCTTCAAAGTGTATTCAGGCAAGACTCAATGGGAGAAAGGCATTTTGACCTTCAGAAACGAACTTACTCATTCAATGCAGAAGTGTATCTTCAAAATCTTATTTGTTCATTGCCTGGGTTATTGATGAATTCAATGTTTCTTCAAAATATAGACCCTTGGGACTCGTTAACTGTAATGGATGTTACTTTTATACATTTATTTTTGTTGTAAAGCGTCACATGCGTCATAATGACAGACACCAACACTTAAAGCCTAATACAATGGGATTACTTCTAGTTTCCATTTCCTGCACAATATCCTCAATTGTCTACTATGCCATGAAACTTTTACTATATATTGGAAAAAAGCACTTAAAGGCATATGATGTGATCTTTTCCAAGTAGCGCCCTCTATCATTGATTTTTACTATGAAAGCAGATTTTCTTGCAGATTTGCATTTTTGATCATAAACCATATAAAGATCTTCTAAGTTACAGATCTATACGATTCCTAATTACTTCAAAATCATGGTTTGAAAATAGATTGTACCGAGCGATACAATCTATTTTTTCAAATTTTACTCTAAATTCACTCTAAAACTATGATTTTGAGGTTATTAGGAATCGTATCGCTCTGTAACTTGAAATATATTTATGATTTATGATCAGAAAAGTAAATATGCAAGAAAATCTGCTTCCAATTTTTTTTCGAGGATTGAGGGCGTCCCCTGGAAAAGATCACAAATATACCTTTAACATTTCTGGAAAAAAGGAAAAATGATAACTTTAAAGCCACATCTCATGATTCTCATTAAAAGAAAATGAAATAAGGCTGACACAATGGGCTATTCTATTTGAAATCCATAGGGGGTGTATGGGTTTCAAATGGAATAGCCCAATGGAAGAGGGCGTAGTTCAATCTGATAAAGCCATGTGCAAAGGGAGAGGGTATGATACTTCAGTTTGGGTAAAACCCGGAAATACAAAGAATGTAATGTCAAGTGTGCAGTCTCACATAAAAATAATAGCACTCGCCCAGCTACCCATAGCGGGTAACTTCCTCGTCGGTCGTGTGAAGATGCAAAAGTACCCGCTCCGTTGGCGGGTAAAATTTGCCAAACTCACGGTGTAAGTGAGTTACACTGGCTAGTGGAATTTCTGTTGGGCAGGTGTTTTTGTGAGTTACCTGCCCGACTGGCGGGTTTTAAAAAGTCTGAAAGTTCCTGCTCAGAGGGTATGTTAATACTTGAAATTAAATAAATATAAAAAAATCAGATGATTTAAATCAACAAAATCCGATTTTATTTTTATTTTTAAAAACATTAAAAAAAAATTAAAGTGGATTTCTTATCAATAAAAAAATCACCAACCCTAAAAATAATACAGAATTATTTGGCTTGTCTATAATATTAATTCAGAGTTTCTCCAATGGAGAAACTCTGAATTAATATCTCCATGCAATGTTTTTCCTTCGACATACGGGCCCTCTCATTACTTCTTTGGTAATAGGCATAGGCGTAGCCAGGATTATTTTATCCGGGGGGCACTCAGGCTCGGATCCATAAAAGTGAATGGGAGGCCCGAAAAACTGTATTTGATAAGGTACCATCCAAGCGGTGCGCAGCACTGCCCTCCGAGCTATGCTCGGACAGGGGGGTGTCTGAGGGTGGATGTGCCCCCCTCTGAAGTAGAAAAAAAAAATCAATTTTGGAACTCATTTGGTGCGATCTGGTGTATACTTTTGACCAAAATTTTATCGAAAAGCCACCTCTTCATTTCCAATAAATATTTTGTTTTTTATCAAAGCACGAAAGAAGTTGAGCATTATACTGATATACAGTCATCACAAAAAGTAACTGACCAGGTAATACATGTGCTGATAACTCTAAAAGTATAACTCCTACATAAACATATTAAATTATAAACATGTTGGAACATTTCTCTTCTAGAATTTGAGATATTACACGCTAAGAATGGCTGATTATTAAGGAAGTTACAATCCCAAATGTACTGTCAAGTTTGATTTTCATTTTCACATTTTCATTTTCAACACGGGGACTCAGACCGGCAAATTATTGATTACTGGTAGTTGTAGTGCCGATTCACCCGTCGATGGCCTGGTTGTTGGATAGTCGGCCGGTGGCATTGTTACGGTTGATCAATACGGCACACACGCTTTACCTGTCATACTCTCCCCGTGTTGAAAAGAAAATGTTAAAATGAAAATCAGACTTGCCCTAACGTTTGGAATCGTTATTTCCTCATTAATCAACCATTCGTAGCGTGTAATATCTCAAATTCAAGAAGAGAAATTTTTCAACAACTTTATAATTAAATATGTTTATGTAGGAGTTACACTTTTAGAGTTATCAGCATGTTTATTACCTGGTCAGTTACTTATTGTGATGACTGTATTCTTGATTTAAGTATAGAATGGTCCAAAAGCTCGAACAGGGGGGAGACTGAGGGGGACGTTCCCCCTCAGAATTGGATTTTTTTCAATTTTCGAACTCATTTGGTGCGATCTGGTGTATACTTTTGACCAACATTTTATCGAAAAGCCACCTCTTCATTTCTAATAAATATTTTGTTTTTTTATCAATGCACAAAAGAAGTTGAGCATAATTATACTAATATATTCTATATATTTGCTACATATTACTGGCAATAAAAACATTTTCTTTTGGGTAATTCTATCTTCTTTTTTGTACGTTTTATGAATTTCAAAATCTTAATTTAAAAGAAAACTAAAGCTGCAAATCAAAATCATATATTTTTGAAATTATTATTAATCAGATACCTATAAATTGACGAAGTAAAGAAAAAAAGTCACCTGATACCTTAACACTTTCCACGCGGCAGGCGGCTGCAGACGACATTCCAACATTTTACAAAATGTTTCAAAAATGTCAAAATTATTGAATTTCATCACCATATTTGGAATCACCTTGAGAAATGCATTAAAATAAGAACAAACATTCCTAGTATTGGTTCAGTATTCCTTGAGATAGACCTTGAAAGTTGGGAAAGGTTTCTGAAAAATCTGTTTTGTGTATGGTAAAAATAGTAGCCGCGTGGAAAGTGTTAACAGGCGCGCGTAGCGCGCGAAAAATGTGCTATTTTACAGTTTGCTATGATTGAGGCTTGCCTTCATAAAAGTTTCATAAAGATAAAGTTAATGTTTGAAGTCACATTAGCGCGTAGCGCACAACATTTGATACTAATTTGTTATAAAGCTAAATGTAATGTTTGAAGGTTCATGCGAGCTTAGCGCGCAAAATTGCATATTTTACACTAATTTTGTCATAATTGAGCGACTTTTTTTGCTGATAAAAAGAAATGTAAATATTTTGAGGTTCTAAAACATCCACCCACCCTTCACCCACCCGCTCGGCCCTCGGGCTGTCCCGAAACGGACAACAAGAAATGAAGTCACACAAGGACTGGTCCCAAGTCTTATCGTTTGGGGCATGTGCGTGCGTAGCGCGCAATTTTGTTTGCTATTCTATATATTTTGCCAATTTTCGTTGGTACAAGCTTAAAAACTAAAGCAAATATTTCGAGGCACATGAGCAAAACGCGCGAAATATTGGCTTCTCAATACTAACTAATTTTGTCATGATCGAGATACATTTTGTCTTAACGTTCATGTCACGTGCGCGTGTAGCGCGCGAATTTTTTGGGGCTATTTTACATAAATTGTGCCGCGATTGAGATACCAACCACGCAAAATTGACTTCTTTACATTAATTTTGCCAAGATTGAGATACATTGTTGCTTCTATTAAAATGTCACATTTTATTTTTATTTTTTTACGAAAACCCCTGGCTTCGCTTCTTTATACTTATTTGCCACATTTGAGATATATTTTGGCCTTATGACACTGCTTTTATTGTTAAATGTTTTGCTATTTTACCCGGTTATGCTAGGATTTGAGGCACATTTTGGCTTCAAACTATCTTCTTAATTTGCAATTAATTTGTTTTTGGGGGAAGGGGCACATACAACGAAAAATGCTATCTTTGTATTTGAACGTCATAATTTAACAATGATTTCTCTTATCAAAATTGAGGCGACAATGGCAAAATTGGGTGACAGGGGAGAAGGAGCGGTCGGCCCCTTCTTAACCCTCTGGCTACGCCATTATTGCCTTGATATGCCGGGATCTGTGCCGGGAATGTACAAAATAAGGGGTGGGGGCATGGAAACTTACTTTGTAACAAATAAAGAACTGATACCCTCTACTATTTCTCTTTTCTTTCTTCCTTTTTCTCCTTTTTCTTCTCCTTTTTCTACTCCTTTTTTTTTTTTTTTGGTGCCAGGGACCCGGGGGGCACGTGCCCCCCAGGCCCCCCCCCCTGGCTCCGCCAATGATAGGCCAAAATAATAGGCTTTGTTTGGCCATCATTCGTATTCAAATCGGATTACCCTTTTTTCCCCAGGTTTTTTGTTCTTATTCATTCTGTAATCTGCTCCCATACCAGAAGATCGCTTATGAAAATTGGTTATCATGTGTCACTAAGAACTCAACCGTAAAAATTCACATACTGTAAACGTGGAAATGTTCGCGCTACATTAATTTTTAAGTCTAGATGTAATGAACTTTCAAATCACGAATTTAAAATAAGAGAACTTGCTGAAAATTGGCAAAGCGCGAACATTTAATCGCGCGAACATTACCACTTTTACAGTATCACACAAAAGAGCTCAAGTTTGGGCTATTGAAAATTGGTTGATTCAGAAAATCATATTAACATTTTGTTATAAAATTATAAGGTTATACTCAGGGCTGGAAAAAGAGGGCAAAACGGCAAGCTCCTTGCCGGGAAATGTTGCCATCTCGCGGGAAATCCCCCCCCCCCCCCTCCCCCCATGAAAATTGTTCTATCAAAACAATTTTCTTCTATACGTCTACATAATATTATATTATAAACTGAAAGTAGCTACATTTATTTTATATAATTTAGCTTTTGTTAAAATAAATATGCACACCCATGTCTCTTCAGATAAAGCAGGGATAATTCATTCATTCATTTTGGTCAACCATATGTAACAACCCTCAAGCAATAAACAGATTTTTTTATAATTCATACCTTGCCAGATCAATGAGCATTTTCAATTAAAATCAAAAATCTTACAAAAAAGTCAGTGAAATTAACACAAGCTACAGATTGAATGAATGTCAAAGATGGCAAAGTGCAATTTCTATAATATGCAATTTCAGACCAGGATTTCTGTTTAAAAGTATGGACGACCCAATCAGCAATCCCGAGGGAGGGGTACTCAGTTGATATGAGGTTACGGGATGTGCTGCCAAATAGGGTCCCATTTTTGGTAAATGTATGGGTTTAAAATCCTTAATTTTGCTGTTTTTCACAGAAATTCGAGCAAAATATGGCAAATAATAGGAAAATTATGGGTCTACGGTAAACGTATGGGTCCATTTTCCCCCGAAAATTGGTAAACGTGTGGGTCAGTTTTCATTTTACAGGCGGCACATCCTTACAAACAAACAAAAATATCACGCCCCCCCCCCCCTCCCCGGTTCAGCAATCTCATCTTCAACGAATCAATGACTAGCATACTTTCTGACTGTACCGCAAAAGGTTGATTGACTCGAGTACGTACACCTTAACTGCCCAAATGACTCGTTGTCCGTCATTCATGGACAACCTTTCATTATACACTAAGTGTGTCTATACGCTATACCGACTGTACATGCTCCTATGCAGGACACACATACATATACCTAGTCAACATTATGCATGTATTGCTGAGCTGCAGCGAGAGGAGGGACAATGTATGGCGCCAACAAACAAGACTGTATTTCTGAGTGGCCGTCTGTCTAGTGCATACAGGTCACTGGTGTATTAACTATAGGACAGACAGACAGCAAGAAGAAGAGTGTCGTGTGTATGCGTGGGAGGGAGGGGTTGCTAGCTTGCTAACAGCATAACGAAAGGCTATATCATATTTACCGTCTATGGTTTACTATACATTGAACCATATCAATGTTGCATAAGTTGGAAGTAATTACTTTTATTTTTCATTTATCCAATTATTTACTCTTTTATTTATTATTACACCTTTTTTAATTTAAATGGAAAACATTAAATTTTTTAAGAAGAAAAAGTTGTAAAGATATAGCCAATTGCAAAATTGGTTTATAAATCAACTACTACAGAGTTCCATGTTTTGTCTGAAGCAAAACGTTTTGCAATTTTTTTTAACTCCCCCCCCCCCCCTTTTTTTAACAGAACTACAAAAAAAAGATTTTTTTGTTGTTGTTACATTATCATTAAAAAAGTCTTAACTTTATATAATTTATAACACTAACCAAAATTAGGAACTCCAAAAGTGTTTTACACACATTTTATTCTGTTCCAAATCAAAAAATTTCACAAAATAAAAACCTAATTTACGGCCTATGCAACACATTTGAAAACGTTATGGCGATAATATTACACGGCACAATTTTTGCAATATTGTTAGCCTGTGATCATCATTCCTCCTATTTCCCAATCATTCAGGCAATCAATAACATAGCCAAGCAGTGCGAATGTAGGAATGTCTACCACCATGACTATCGTCATATCTATCCATATAATGCCGTGCGCCGTGTCTGATTTTCTTGCGCAAAATTGGATTACAGCAACAACAAAATACCAAAGAAATGGGAACCTTGCACGAGTGAGGCATGGGACGTGTTTCTACATGTAGGATTCTGAGGTATTGCGCAATATTTGGTTCCGAAAAAGTGCCGCAAATTTAGAAAACAATTTAACTGATTTTTTTTTGAAAATAACATGGGCGTATCCTGCATTAGTAGATTTTATCATGAGACAATCTTTCACATTTTTAAGGTCCTTGTGTCCTAACATTATATAAATATAAAACACACATGCAATGCATGACGAGCAAATCTTAGAAATGGGCAATATCCTCAAATAGGTTGAAATACCTCATACGGCAGCCATGTATGTTATAATCCTAGGGGAAAATAAATGCGATGCAAACATTGCCATCATATTGATGGGGAAACCTATTTCAGGATATTGCACAAATGACCTTAATTAGTGAGTCTAGCGAATACCTGTACTGTATTATTCCTATGTTGTGTCCTCTTTATGAAGGACTTAGCCTCATTTAAATGATGATAAGATAATAATGATTG
The DNA here is from genome assembly GCA_035610835.1 of Ophiura sarsii. Classification (NCBI taxonomy): domain Eukaryota; kingdom Metazoa; phylum Echinodermata; class Ophiuroidea; order Amphilepidida; family Ophiuridae; genus Ophiura; species Ophiura sarsii. The sequence goes on from CM069458.1 coordinate 18,233,987, forward strand.
CACCCAGTAAGCAATATGCACAGATAAAGCAGTGAATTTACAACACTTTGAGCCCATTCAAAGAAGGCTGCTACCTATGCTTAAATCCAAACTAATATTAAAAGTAAATCACTCATTTTGATTTTTGGATGACACAAGTATGACTGCAATACTGCAACACATGAATTTGATCAATAAGTTGAAACTCTTTTCCAGAATCATTTATAGGCAAAATGCCACACTGATACCCAGGGGCCACTCATGTATCAAACTTGTAATCATCCGTGTGAATCCACTCACAAAAACTACCCGTAACACGGATTCTCAAAGAAGGAAAAAGCTACCCATAACAAAGATGATAGCTCGACGAATCATACTCATAGCGAAGGATACTGGTCCTCAAGATGGAGTTATGGACTGAAATGAACGTATGACGTAATTGTGCTATTCAGTTTGTTAGTGAATTCGTCTTAGGCCGAACCATTTTGATTTTTACAATGATTACATGTGACTATCGGTCAAAGCAACCCATAGCAAGATTTCAGGTTGGCGATTTTGATACCCTTAACATGGGCCTGGCTGGCATTGTGGTCGAAAAAAGCACCTTTTATCCCGGGCATTGATATCAAAATGTTCCTTCCCCTTCTATAATCACACTCATGTATGTATACAGAACTTATTTGAAGGCCAAATCTCTGATTAACTTATGTAAAAAGTAATTCAAGGTCAGATAGTGATATTGTCTGGTATTTGATCTGATCCAATGCACTTCTGACAAAACATACATAACAATGGCATAACGACCTACGTAATGCCTGCCATCAATAGAGACATCGCCATATAACTGCAAGTTTTCTAAAAATAGAACCAATTCAAATGTTTTCAAATAATACAATTTATCAAAGTTATCATTAAACCCCCTGGGGTCTACCTGTCTATCTTACAGTGGTTCTGATTGGTTTATTACAAGATGTACTCATATGAATAGCCAATTCAAATGCAGTTTGTAAAATGTTTCACTCCCATCTTTATCAGGGATACAATTATTCTAACAATGTCTCTCATTGGTGCAATAAATGATGTATCCATCTTTTTAACCAATCGGCTGGTAGTTCTCAGGGGTTAATTTCATGTTTCCCACACAGTCCTCAAAAGTAACCAGGTAATAAATATGCTCATTTAACTCCAAAAGTAATAAATATGCTCATTTAAAGGGGCATTGAGAGATACGTATGGGAGTGCGCCCTCAATTATCCTGGAAATCAGTTTTTTTGCATCAAAGTAATACTTAGGCATATACTAACTACCATCTGAAACAGTTTACCAACATTCGCCGTTTATCATATAAAATCAGTTTCGATATGATTATATCGAAACTAGGTGCTGAATTCGGAAGGGATGCTGTCGTTTTACATGCGGCCTTTCGCGGCAAATCTCAACCCATAAGTGCCGTTATTTGATTATTTGGCATAAAGGCGATGTCGGAATTGTATGACATTTTGGATTTGGGCTATGTTGATGATTATCTTTATGTTATTTGCTCATTTAGTATATCGATACATCTCTCAATGCCCCTTTAACTCCATAAGTATAGCTCCTATGTAAAAACAATATTAACCCTAACACTACTCCTAAAATGGACCCAAATAATAGGCGCAACACCCTACCCCGATTTGAACCACAGACCTCTGGCACACAGGGCTTGTAATTCCGCAACATGCCATGAGTATCAAGGCTACTTGGCGCAGTATATTTTTCGCCAAGTATATAGCCTGGGTCCTTTACTTCATCGCAGGGATATAGAAACAGGCTGGATTGTGAGGTTTTGTGGTATTTGGCCGGGTTAGGGTTAAATTATAAAATTGTAAAGAAATGTCTTCTCTTTAATGAATATCAACAGAAATATGTCTAAAACCCAAACAAAGTCCATTTTCATTTTATTATTAGGTTCTTCTACACATAGCCTCAATGTAATACGCGATAACACACCGGTCGATAGTATGACGAGGACAGGGGATGCTTCAATTGATCAATGCAGCCCGTACACATACCTGTCACATAATACAGCGTGTTCAATACCTATGTGTGAAAATAAAAATGGCACTTTGTCTCATTCTTCCAATCAGTCAGTCAGAACTGATCAATCAGTCGGAATCGATCAATCAGTCGGAATCAATCATTCAATCAGTCAGAATCGATCGATCAATCAATCAGTCAGAATCGATCAATCAATCAGTCAGAATCGATCGATCGATCGATAAATCAGTCAGAATCAATCAATCAAGCAGTCAAAATCGATCAATCAATCAATCAATCAATCAACCAATCAATCAAAGTGGGAACCCCCTTCTGATTATCCAAAATAGGGATCTGCACACATACGACATGCTGCAAAATGTCTGCCTGCATACAATGACATGATCTGATTATCATAGTAATGAATGCCTTATCATCCCTCAAATATAGAGGGCAGCACACTACTTAAACCATTGCAATCAGCTGATGAAAGCTGGGCATTTTTCAATATTGAAACTTCGGTATGAATTACGAAGCTCATCTTTTGTCTTATTTCATAATACATTTACAGGTAACCATTGCATATATTTCAAAATATTGGTGAATCAATATAGAAGGATGCGGGCACACATGAAGGCACCATGCGCACTGTGCACCATATGTGTGACGGGTGCGTGTGGCCAAAATATTTTTGTGTGTGTGACAATGATCGCGCACATACGCTTGAATTACTTTTGTGCCAAAGAGATCAAAACCAAATATTTTCGCCAATTTAGAACTGATTAAACTGAACTGGTTCTAGGAGTTTGTTTTTCAATATAACCAAGGATATAACCAATACTGGAGTTGGTTTTTTAACTTGGATAAAATATTCGATGCCCAGGTTGTTGGTTGAGCCAGCTGCATTGTTAAGGTAGCCAAAACAGCACACACACTTTACCTGACATACTCTCCCAGTGTTGAAAAGAAAAATATGAAATCAGACTTGACGTACTACATGTACAGTTATCTACATCAACCCTTCCATGTAAATGAAAGCACGCCCTCGTTTGGCAAGAGCAATATCTCTTTACTATGGCAGCAAAATACATAATGCATAGTGAATAGTGAATAATGGCATGTAAAGTAGTGTGCAGTACATGTAGATTAATATATTCATTATTATTTTACAAAATAGCAATGAATGCCGAAATTTATACAATGATATAGTTTCGATCACATGAGGATAATTTATGTATCAAAAACAATTAAAGGTTGGTTATTGTTTCAATATCTCTAAATGCATTTTACAGACAACTGCACCCAAATAATTAAAGGAAGGTTGGTAACTGTTTCAATTTCTTCGACTTGACTAGTTACACCATATAGCAACAATTCACTGACTTCATAAAACACCCTCACTTCGGCAGACAGGATCCCTTTACAATAATACTGATTGAGACCAGACAAAAGATAAACAAAACCTTCCTGACCTCTAGACAGTTTATAGTGTGAACAAATAATAATTCCTGGGTTTCATTACTGTAAAACCACTGAATTTCACGAGGGATTTAATTTCGCAAAGGATGTGGATGTGATAATTTGGTATTGAAAGTATCACTAACATTAACAATTCCAGATTAGCTAAATTAAATGCCTGCTAAAATAGCAGCAATTATAAATTAGTGAAATAAAGTATCTCCCCCCCCCCCACCCGAAAGTAAAGTGTTTTTCATTACCTTTACCTTACCATTAGCTCAGAGCTTACTGAACCTTGGAGTTGGATACGAGAGTCTCAAGCTGCACGAATGCAACGGGGAGTATCAACATTGATGAGGGAGCACTGTACCAAATCAATGCGCAATTCGTGTAATCCTATAATAGTTCCGGAAAAGCACGAAGACTAGGCTTGTAAATGTGAGGTTTTCGGGCAATTTGTTTCTCCGGGGATGGTATGTTTGTATTTAAATGAACGAATGGGACCTACCCGTTGCACCTACAATGATAAAATACGATATTTTTATTTATCGACCTAAATAGTGCCCAGGGCGTAAGCACCTGCCTAAATGGTGAACAGGCATGCCAGAAAACGTGAAAAAGTGAGGGCGCTGTGTGCAGGTCCGTAGCGGAAAATTTAGGTTAATAACCCCCCATGAAACAAGGCTTAAATTAAAGTTGAGATGTTGCTGAAAATGGTCATAGGTGACAAGTATGCAATAAATGTAACCGGAGGGTAGAAAAGGTGTCTTGAAATATGG